>CM072815.1:70115786-70715786 GCA_036937905.1 Salvia rosmarinus | reverse complement strand
TTTTTATTATCTGAATTTCCCTCATCATACTTGCAGGAGGCTGTGCAGGTGAAAGGGCTTCGAGATGATACAACCTGTATCGTAGTAGACATACAGCCTCCCGAGAAGCATGACCAGCCGAAAGTACCCCTGAAGAAGCAAGGGAAAAGAGGCATCAAGGCTATGTTTCGGAAAAAGTCATCAGAGTCAACTTCTCACCCTGGCAAGGAAGAACACATAGAACCCGATATGGTGGAGGAGATCTTCGAGGAAGGATCAGCCTTCCTATCGGAAAGGTCTGAATGATTTCGTATATCATATTTCTATTTCTAAACGAGGCAGTCTTGTGTCAAACTGTTTGCAGTATCCATACACGGATCCCAACACCAGGAAAATTACAAACATGCCACTGAATATGGACTTGGATCCGTATAAGGGTATCGTTTGATAGATCTTGACCAGTTAGACTATCTAACACAAGTTTTTGGGTGATACAGGTTGGACTCGAAGTACCCTGTGTGCAACATGTTTAAGCTCTTTGTGTGTGCAGTTTGCCAAGCGGAAATAAAACCTGGAGAGGGCATTTCGATACACACGGGAACAAGCGGTTTGAAAAAATTACGGCCTTGGGACGGCCCTTTTCTCTGCTCGAGCTGCCAAGAGAAGAAAAACGCCATGGAAGGGAAACGAGCTTCCGGAGGTAATCCTTCAATCCGTCACTCTAACTCCATTGGATAGTTTTTTGTGTTCTTGCAACATATTTATTTCTTTCATATTTCCCTTCTTTTTCCAGCTTCTAGATATAGTAGTGGAAGTGACTAGTCGATCTCGTTCATCCCTCAGAATACGAGTGTTCAAGCAGATTATAACCATGAAGGCCGTTGCATGACAAGAAACAACACTACTATCTGTTGCTATAAGCTAGTAAGGGTAATTGGGACCCCTATTGTGAATAGCTAAGATGAAGACCTTGTTTTTCCTTTTTTTGGGTTTGGACTTGAAGATGAAGATCTACGAACGCGTCAACGTCTCTTCGTCCCTGCCTGAAACGAGTAAGTCTTCTTGTGTACAATCGCCGTAGACTAGACCAGAGATAACTTATTTGTTGATCGAGTTCATTATTTACTCAAATACACTTTTCCCCTTACATAGCTAACAAGTGAAAGCTATCCGCCATTGTAATATTGTCTCATAGAATGTTTGACTAGAGTTTGTTAGACAAACATTTTGTCCTGATGTAACATTTCTTGACTAAATTCTTAAAGTGACAAAGGAAGAATGACTTTGCCCTAAAACATTTTCAAAACACTAGTTACAAAATGCCCCCTTCATGGCACAGTCTCTATTGCGACTTTGCCTGACTGGAAGATGAAATGGTCCTCACTCATGCAACCCCCAACACAAACTCCAAGTCTTGGTCATCAAACCTTTTAGATAATCAACTTTTTACGTTGTCCCTCATGTTGAGATATATTGCATTGTCCCTCATGTTGAGATAGATCGCATTTTTCTGTTGCAAATAGTCCGCTGCTGGCTTCAGAAGAGCAAGATTTCGGAGCCCTATAAATAATGGTAAATAATCAAACATAGGATGCAACAGATATATCAATTTAATTTATGCTTTTTGCAATAGCCACTAGAAATGCTTCATGCTTGTGAGATCTCTTAAGAGAAAAGCAACGTGAAATAAGACAAGAAACTTTGCTCTTATTGATTTATGCCAAATGATTTTTGAGTGGTTTAACGTTAACAATGTTTTTCTACGACAGGTCTCATGGACCATAGTTTACACGTGTGTCCGAACCCCCAACCAAACCGGGCTTTGTAGCGGAACCGTGAAAACGAAATCAAACCAAACTAGGTTCCATTTTTTTGACTGATTATTGTCGTGATTCGAATAAAGTTTTGTTGGACCACTCTATTGGCTTGATGATTGAAGTGAAGCGATTATTTGATTTATTGATTTTGGGTATGTATGAAAATGAAATCAACGGAGTCTAGGATAGGGTTATCTTGAATCAAGCTCTTAGAAATGACGCGTATGAAGGGGGTTAATGGTTATGAAAAGAAGAACAAACATATATTCTTCAATCAATTTAAATGTATCTTCAACCTCGACTCTGCCGGAATAGAAGGTGTGAAATGACCATTTAGCCCTCAACCCATGGTCATGATTAGGGATGTCGGCGGCGGTCTTTGGGGACCGATCGGAACTGTTCAAAGCCATTAAAATTTTAAGACAGCGGTTCGGTTAGGTTCGAACCGTTTGGACCCGGACCGGTCAAGACCGACCGTTTTGTCCGGTTCGGTCCGGCCGGTCGCTTTTTTTTTTAATACTTTTCTACCGGTGGAGGCTTTAGTATCAAAATGCTAATGTCTTGGTTGAGCATTGATCAAGAAAACGGGATGAAGCACCATGCACACACGCACCAATTGATCCAACAAACATAAAAATAATCATAGCTATCGCAAGCGAAAACATTTTCCCTATGCCAACTGTTTTCTTATTTCCATTTCTTCTTCTTCTCGTCATCTTCATTGTCGCGCCCACCGAGAAATCGTGTGCTCTGAAGCGGTGGTGGCTCATTTCAATAATCTTTTCTTTTTGGCTTTTTACGAATACTAATTTGGTTCAAGTATGTCAATGGTATGCGACTATGGCGGAAGAAGAATTAGTAGAAGAGATTTCTTTGGCGCATACTATTTCTACTAACTTTAATAAGAAAATGCACCCGGTCAGGCCGGTCGGTTGATTTAATCTTTTTTTATACTTTTTCTTTTATAATTGGAATAACTTCTATTTATCTTTTCCAATTTTGAATTAAAGTCAAGAAACGATTGAAACAAAAATCGAAAGAAATTTATGGCCTAGAAGAAAGAAACACGGGTAATAATCATTTGGAATGTACCAATTATATAAAATTAAAGCGATGTTAGAAAAATGTCAAGTGATATTTTCAAAATAACGATCTGAGGATGAAAATCGTTAATTTTCAAAAATCAAAATACGACTATGTTCAAAATCGTTTATATTTATTTATAATATATTTTATATTTTAGTCCAATAAATATTTTTCCTTTGTTGAAATTTGAAATATGAAATTGTAAATTTTGGGGATTTGGGTGTAGCGACCAACGGGTAACAGGTTAGAATGGGTAATGCCCGATCCGGATCCATAACTGATGGTGGGATCCGGTCAGGATCCGATATTCTTGGGTAGGTTCCTGCAGCAAGTAACCAATCTTAATTTATTGGTTACGGTCCCAGAAAGTTCGTAGATTGACATCCCTAGTCATGATGACTCACCAACCATTAGCTTTTGGGGTTAAAAGAGTGAGTGAGATGAAGATTTGGAGAAGTCATAGTTGAAGTCATTCATGATTCATGTATGTTTTTGGTGGGGACAAGGTGGTCTTTTCCGGATAAGGAATCATTTGCTTTTATGCTGGACGTTAGATGCTACAATATCCATTCGAATCTCAGTATAGAGACTTCAAATTCAGCCACCAAACACCTCTATCTTCAAGATTTCTTCACGAGATCAAACGACCATTTTGCTTATTTCTCATTCATTTTCATATCAAATCCCTACTACTTTCTTGTTTTAAATTATTTTCATCAGAATCAAGTGAAATTATAGGAGGAATTAGGAACCAAATAGATGGCTAGAAGCAAATTTCACGCTAAATATATTTATTTATAAGGATCGCAAATCATACAAAGATCAACATTTCAGATTTGTTCATATATTCGTAAGAGTAGAAAGTTTTTTATTGTCCTCCTATATATATATATATATATAATATTATATTATATTTGAATAGATTATGTGGATTGTATGGAACCAAACATTAGATTAGAAATGTGATCGATCTTAATTTCACAGGAAATAAATGCGAGAAGAACACAAGGGATTTACGTGGTTCGATCTTTGAATTAGATCTACGTCCACGGAGCAAGAGAGAGTATTCGTGTATTGAATGTGTAAGAAGCGATTACAAAGAGTGTGAATGATCTATTTCGTCTAATCTAGCCTCTATTTATACACAATTATTTAGACCTAGATCTTAGATCCGAGGTCTTCTAACTAGGATTCGAGATCTTGGATAGGATCTTAATCCTACCCTTCTCAATTAGGATTCTTTTAGATATGGCCGAGCCTGCGTTCCCAATCGGTTTTAGGGGTCTTCTTGGGCGAACTTGTCCAGCCGAGCTTGACGTCGATTTACTTGTATTGGACACGATGCTTGGGCTGGCGGTTGGGCCATATCCTATCACAACCCTCCCCCAAAAAAAAGCCTTGACGAGTCGTTTTGGTTTGGGGTGGTTTATGTCGGCGGGCGCGAACGATCGACTTGGTATGTGTCGATGTTTACGAAGTCGTATGCGCATTTGCGAGGCATCTCCCGAGGTCGTCTTTGTTACTATCTCTTGCCGAGGCGTTAAGTCGAGGTTTTCGTTCGCTTCACCGACGAGGCATTAAGCGAGGTTTCTGGTGACTTCACCCGGCGTGGCGTTTAGCGAGGTCTTCGTCTCGCTTCACCGACGAGGCGTTTAACCCAGAGTCCGTCTGCGGCTTCACCGACGGCGTTAAGCCGAGGTCCTCGAGTGACTTTTCTGACGGGCGTTAAGCGGGGTCTTCGTCTGCTTCACCGACGGCGTTAAGCGGGGCGAATCTGGATTTTCGCATTTAATGCGGTGGCGGTTGGATTCCGATAAAGCGCATAATGGGGAATATCTTCATTGATCGCCATTTCTCATATCACTTTTGCTATTTCAAAATTTCGGACTTTCAAACTTTTGGTATTCGAAAAAAAAACGCGGTAAATCGCCATTGTTGTCTCGGAGTTCATCACCATCATCTTGATAAACGAAAAGTAAGTTATGGCTTCTCTTCTTTAGCGAGTCGCTCGAGCGTCGATTGTGTCTATTCCACCGTCGGATTCACGGCGGTTTGCATATTTTACCGTGTTTGTGTGCCTCCGTCTTTATGTAGTCTTGATTCCCCGAGGATTTTGGGAAAGTGTCTTCTTTTCTTGATTTTAAAACTTCCGATATAAAATCGCCATCAATATAGTATTCCTTCCGATATACAATTTGTTGCCCCTTGGGAGGATAGGGCTTGTGCCCTCAGGAGGTTTTGTTTGTGTATGAAGACGGCCTCAGGTGGTCTTAAATCTTCCGCACTTTACGTATATGCCGAATTTCAAGAGATGTTTGGCATATCTCGCTTCAACTCACGCCGAATTCATTTCGCATCGTGAGCCTAGGTGTCTATGCCCATCAAGCATAATTTTCCTTTCACATTGGGTCTTGTTTTCGGTTCCTCGGCTGAAGGGTAGTTCGGGTAGTTCGGGGTGGTATTATCTATCACCCCGTCACAATTTTAAGGCGAAGATAAAATCGAAGATCTCGGTCGCGGAGGAAGTTCTTCTTCATCGGTTCGACGAGACTTTAGAGTTTGTATGGCGATCGATAAGATCGCCGATGTGATTGTTAGCGAGATTGACGGTGGCCTGGAGGAGCCTTTGGACAAAGTAGGTCTCGTGGATGAGGCCTTTATCGAGACCGAGCTTGCATTGCGGGCTACTTATGATCCCGCCACCGAGGTGGAGTCGGTGAAGGGTGAGGCCCTCCGCCTCTACATCTTTTGTTGCATGATTATCCGTGTGTGTATGCGACGACTTGTATTTTTTGTAGTGAACTTGATCGGGGATAAGAAGAAGAAGAGGAAGAGTCGGCCGGTGTCGAGCTCCTCCTCGATTTTGAAGGATGTCGAGGACATGCAAGCGGCGAGGAGGCTTGAAGTCCACAGTCGCAGCCTCTTAAGCGTTTAAGAGGTTAAAGCGTGCTATCCACGAGGTCAGCGGTTCTTTGTCGACCCGAATGTGTCGTTGGCACTCAGTGAGCTCCCCTATCTTTCCCGAGGTAGCGTACTTATTCTTATGCCTTGTGAAGTAATATAAAGAATGTATTCTTGACTTGATGGGATTACGTATAGGGGGTGAGGTCGTGTCGGCCGAGGTGGCCAAGATGTCTCACGGATGGCCCGGATGTTCGGTCTCATGCGGACTTCTTGAAAGGTGCCGTTAGCGGTTTGTGAGGTGGCCGGTATGCTCAGAAATGGAGGAGGAAGACTCCTCGTCCAAGAGATTAGCGAGGCCGAGGCAAAGCTCGGGATCTCGTCAAAGCAGGCGGCGGATCTGGCGGTGTCGAGGCGGCGAAGGGACGGTCGGGCGGGCGGCGGCCGAGGCGATGGGCGGCAGGGCTAGGGCGGCGGAAGCCGCGGCGGAGGCCGAAGTCGCCTTAATGAAGGCAGAGGTGGAGGAGGCTCGCCGTCGGGAGGCCGAGGTGGCGAGCTCGCAGGGGGAGATGCTTCGGGCATTTGCGGAGAGGCTATTCCTGTCTGGGGGCTTCTCCGGGATGGTCAGTGAGGCGGCCGAGGTCCTCAATAAGCGCGCCGTCTCAGATGCAATCGAAGAAGTCGCCGAGGACTACCCAGAATTGGATAAATCCAAGTATGGGTATGAGGAGATAGAGGATGATGTCCTGAGGCGGGCTATTTTGATGTCTTGTCGCGGCCAAGAAGGAGCTTCCCGTGCTGCAGAGCTTGACTTCGTCCTCGGTTCTGCTGACCGCGGAGTCTGTTCGCGCTTGTCCCGTGGACCGAGATCCCCTGACCGACGCTTTAATGGCTGATCGTGCAAAGGGGTCGGGGGAGGTAGCAGTTGGGGCTTCAGGCGGCGAGGCTCGGGAGTTCTGAGGAGGCGGTTTAACTAGCCAAAGTTAGGGCGGAAGAGGCCGAGGCTTGTAGGAAAGCGTATGTTAACCCTCGCCCGAGGATCCATCTTGGGTGTTTAATTCACCATACATTGATTATAAACCTAGCATGCGTCTATATAATTAAATCGCAACACGTAGGGTTTTCACGTGTTTACCTTTGGATCTGTCGAGGTGGATCGAGCGGGATGAGCGGATTGAGCGGTCGAGACTCGTGCTTTGACCTTCGGATGTATCCGGATACCCAATCTCCAACGTCGAGTGAGGGCGAGCTATGGAGAATGCTGGGAAAATCACCGAGCTCTTCACAATTTTCGAGAATCACAATAGATGATGGTCAAAATTATGCTTTCAATATGTGAGCATTAACTAGACTTTATCTCATACCTTATATTTATAATGCACTACCTTAATCCTATATGGAATATTACCATAATCTATATGGAATATTACCATACTCTTAGGATTATTTCCATACTCTTGGGATTATTTCCATACTCTCAAGATTATTACCATAATCTTATATGGAAAGGATCTATGCATATACCATAAATATAATTATATCCATGTGGATAAAGAGAATAAAATCTTGCCAATTGAGCATCATGGGCGCGATTTTCCTCTTGCTACGGGCTGGATGGGCCGACCAGGATCAAATGCAAGGAATAAAGATGGGCCTCAAATAAATTAATTATCTTATGTTCACCCGAACATAAATTAATTTATAAACATTCGATCATGCCACTAGAGAAAGAATGTTGACTTACCCTTTATTAAAGTTGAGTCGGGCTTGCACTTAGACATTCTGAATCCCGTATTTAAGATATCGAGCGTCCATTAATCATTTATAGCAATCATTGCTTAAAGCGATTAATAACTTCATTTCTTAAGTAGTACCACTCAACCTTATTATTGTACTTGAGCTAACTCAACTGCGGGGTTTAGTACAATAAACCTTTGAGCTCCTTAAGGGGCGTCATCATCCTTAACGGATACGGTGACTCGTCTGATAACTAGCGTGACATCTAAGATCGCCACCACCCAAGATGCGGAGAATCTTGGGTTAGAACATATAACCCTCACTCATAACAAGTCAAAGTGATGGTCACAACTCATACTCACCTAATACCTTATCGAGGTTTAGATCATCGTGAAGTCACCGAGATCTTGGTTCTTCACGACGGTCCGAAAGAAGAACTCATCTCATCGTGATCCTTCAATACGTCGAGACGCATCAGGCATAGACAAGCAACTAAGTCAAGTCCTGCTTATCTATCTGCAGCCTAAACCGACAACTCGTCCTTAAGTCGCGTCTCGGTGTGAAACTTTTATATCTCATTAAGCTTGACCAATCATACGGACTTACGTGATCTTCTACACATCGTATGATCTAACTTATATATGAGATAAGGGACACGGATATATGCAATCAGTATTCAAATCGGATAGGAGATTGTAATAGTGGTAACAGAAACATTGTATACAAGCTCAACCAAAGCGCTTTCAAGTATACAAATCCAACAATCTCCCACATACTAAAGCAAACTTTTAGTATACAATGTGTCTTTCTACTAGCTATTACAAACAACCATCACTTTGCTTCTCCCACTTATACAAAAGTTTCCTTTCTAAGTGGGTGCCATCAAACGCAATCCAAGTCCTCTAACGTGTCCATCGTAGACTTTTGCGCGAGCTCTTCTTGAAAGGATCGCTAGATTTTCCGTCGTATCAATCTTTTCAATCAAGACGCCACCTCGTCTAACGATTTCTCGTATGACATGGTACTTTCTCTATGTGTTTAGTCGCCTTGTGGGTCCGTGGTTCGCTTGAGGTCACATCGCTTTGCTGAGTTATCACGATAAACTATGATACTCTTGGGCAAACCGGATACCACATCTAGATCCATGAGGTAGTTCTTGAACCATCTGACCTCCTTAGAAGCCTCAAGGCGGCTACATATTCGCTTCCATGGTAGAGTCCATAATGCATCGGCCTTTGCACTCGCTGTGAGGATCTGGCTCCACCTCCCAAGGTAAACACATAGCCCGAGGTTGACTTTTCTCATCACGGTCCACTTGGAAATCCGAGTCAGATAACCCAAAGGCATTAGACTATCTCGCATGGTAAACTAGCCTATAATCTCGAGTCCTTTTGAGGTACTTGAGTATATGCTTCATCGCAATCCAATGAGCTTGTCCGAGGTTAGATCGATATCTAGCTACTATGCCTACCGCATAGCGGATATCGGCCTCGTGCATAGCATTGCGTACATGAGACTTCCCACGTGAGCGTAAGGAACTTGTCTCATTTCCTCTATCTCCTTTGCGGTCATAGGTGACCGTGTCTTAGATAAAGGAACGCCATATGCGAAGGTAGCAATCCTTTCTTGGCGGATGCATACTAAAACAGTAATTACAAGATCAATGTAAGACGCTGAGATAAGCTCAATATTTTCTTCTTGCGATCTCGGTAAACCTTGATCCCAAGAATGTGCACGCATCTCCTAAGTCTTTCATTTGAAACCGATCGGATAGCCAACTCTTTACGTCGATAATGACTTCACGTTGTTGCCAACTAGAAGGATGTCATCTACATAAAGTGCAAGAAATACCACATCACCGTTGACATCTAACCGATACACACAACTCGCTAAGCAACGGGTAAATCCATGGGACTTTACCACCTCGTCAAAGCGTAAGTTCCATGATCGGAGGTTCGCTTAAGTCCATAAATGGACTTAAGCTTCCATACTAGATGCTCTTCACCCTTACCACATAACCTTGAGTTTTGCATATAGATGTCTCTACCTTCCTCAAGGTAACTGCTTAGAAAAGCGGTTTTAACATCCATTGCCAAACCTCTAGGTTCAAGTGGGCTGCTATGGCGGAAGAATTACGATGGACTTGAGCATTACTCTGGTGAAAAGGTCTCATCGAAATCGATGCCCTCAACTGAGTGTACCCTTTCGCACAAGCACGGCTTTAAAAGCGAAACCCTCCATCGTAATCTCTTTCTCAGATATCCACTTACTACCTATGGCTTCCTGCCATCCGGTAGAGGTGTCTTTCATATACATCCATAGTTATGGACTCATTTCTAAGTCCATAGCGGTGTGCCGTGATCTTGCATCAATATCTTGTACGCCTCTTGTATGTCCATGGGTCGATTATTGCATGTTCGTCTGTGGGACTAAACCAAGATTCACCCATTTAACATAAATCGCTCGGGTTGACGAACAACCTCCCACTACTGACGAGGTTCTACAGCACAATGGCAACGGTGGGTGCAGATACTTGTGGTTCTCTAACTGCACAACTTGTGTGTAGGTACCACTCATGCGGTCGGTATCTCGGTGGAACTCGACCCACTTCAATTTCTTGAAGTATCCGGTGTCGATCCTCCCACTAGACTCGACATCTCGCACCTTGGCCTGTCGGTGGTGGAATACTATCATCTTCTAATTCTTGAAGAATGATTTCAACTTTGGACTTATGATTTTCATGTAGTCCCTTCTAAGAATCGAGCATTAGTGCTAATAATGACCTTCCGATCCTTGGGACTATAGAATAAACCACCTTCGTTCCTCTAGGATAGCAATAAGCGACCTTGCGCCGATCTAGCCTCCAACTTGTCGACCTTCTTGTTCAAGACATGTGTCGGATCGCCCATATCCTTATGTGGCTTAAAGCGGGCTTCGCCCAAACCACAACTCGAAAGGGTCTTTCGACTGACTTGGACGGTACTAGATTTAGCAAGTATGCCGCCGTCTCTAAGGCATATCCCCAGAACGAAATAGGCAATGTAGCATAACTCATCATAGATCTAACCATTTCCAAAAGAGTCCTATTTCTTCGCTCTGACACACCATTTTCTTTGTGGTGTGCCCGGTGAAGTCTTGTTGGGATGTAATCCCACACTTCACTAGATAGTCCATAAACTCGTTCGAGGTATTCGCCACCGCGATCGGACCACGATGACTTGATACTCTTACCTAGCCGTCTCCACTTCCGCCTTAAACTCTTTGAATTTCTCAAAGCATTCGGACTTGCGGTGAAGCGGTATATGTATCCGCACCTTGAGTAATCGTCAATGAAAGTGACAAAATACTGCATTCTCCACGAGCTTGTGTGGACATAGGTCCACACAGTCGAATGGACTAACTCCAACATTTCTTTGGCTCTATAACCCTTCGCTTTGAAGGGTCTGGTCGACATCTTACCTTCTATATGGGATTCGCAGATGGGAACCGAGTAACCGTGAGATCACCCAACGCCCATTCTTAGCCGTCTTTGGATCCTATTTAGATTGATGTGACCTAATCTAAGATGCCGAGAGAAAGTAGTAGTCATCTCATGAAGAAAACTTTCTCTTTTAGGGTTTGATGAAGATGCAACATAGTTATAGGTATTATGTTTTGCGTAAATAGTAAAGCTTAATTATATAAAGTGCCAACACGATAACCGTCATTTCTTATGATAGAAACACCACTATCAAAAATAACGAATATCCATGAGTAAATAATTTCAAACGAAACAAGGTTCGCGAAAATCCCGCACATATAAAGCGTCCTTCAAAACTAAAGCGTTGTCCCAAAACATAAAGAAACATCTCCAATCGCAACAACTTCACTTTCGCGCGTTGCCCATGGAGATCGTTATCTCGCCATCAAGCAGCTCCTTGTCCGCGGGAACCCACGCAGGTGTAACAAACATGATCGATTCGCCAGATCTACTACCCAAGAATGGGTAGAACAAGTCGCTAAACATGTTTCGTTATTAAAGCAAACGGCGTACCTGAGCCTCGAGCATAGGGCACTTGGCCTTCCAATGCCCGTGCTCACCGCACTTGAAGCACTTGCCTTCTCCTTGGCTTCTTCAAGCCTCGGTGGCAACCATGTTCTTGTTCCCATTACTCCCACTATTTGCCTGCTTCTACCACCTTTGGCACCCCTTTTCTATTTCCATTTTGCGATGAAAATTTTGGGCCTTAGATGTGCTAGCAAGAGCATGTGCTCCTTTTCCCATAACTCCTTCCGCAAAGAACGAGATCATTAAGCAACCGACTAAGTGTAAACTCGGTCTTGCTCATGATCGCATTCACGAAAGTTCTCAAAAGACTTGGGCGGTGTATTGAGGATGATATCGACCTTGGCTTCGCCGTCAATACCTCCTCCCAACCGATCAAGGCATCCATGAGACGAGTCGTGTGGGAGACATGTTCATGGACCGAACTTCCTTCTTCCATCTTACACGCCAAGATTTCTCTCATTGTGTGGAAGTGATCGTGTCGATCCGATCGCCCAAACTTACCTCGAGACTTGACCAAATATCGATCGCGTCTACCATCGATCGATGTGCGGTGCAAGCCTTTGGACATCGTAGTCATCATATAGCATTTAGCCATATTGTTTGACTTATTCCAAAGTCCTTGACTCCGCTCATTAGTCGATCGTCGATGAAGGGCATCGGGTTTAGGAGTAGTGAGAACAAACATGTGTTCTTCAATGATAAGAACATATTCCATGTTTCGTTTCCACTGATAAAATTGGACCGGATAACGGATTTTGTGCGAGCATATTGATAATCGCGTTAGAGACATATCGAAACGATAATGTAAACACATAAGCATACGATCGCAAATAATTCGTAACAATAATATTGTAACCTTTTGATAAAACAATATTAATTGAAACCTCCAATCGCCCAAGGAATTCCACACGCAAGCCACGCGTGTGGACGCGTTTACACGAACCCCACCGGACTAAAATATACCTTTTAGTCGCTTAATTTCAATCCATGTCAACTTATCCTTATGACAAATGAAATTAATGATTGGACTTACTGACCACATCACTATCACGAAGGGACTTGGGAAGTTGTACTTGAGGTGATGTCAAGCAATGACCACAATTTTAACAGTAGAAGATGAATTCTTAGAATTGGTATACTCACTCGGACCATACCGCTTCCAATTCAAATTCTTTTGTTATCTCATTTTATATCTATCTCTAGAGAACTTATGAAAATCGCACACGCAAGCCACGCGTGATCGCGTTTACATGAAACTCCCACTTCTCAATAGATTTAAAATGTTTTATTTAGAAATCTCATCTAACAAACTTATGATAAGCAGTCTGCAAGCAAGCGCGTGGATCGCGTTTACTCACAGTCGCCTCACTTTGTTTAGAGATCAAAAGTGGAGGTCTTGACATTTTAATTTGAAAAATTAATTTGTCGGGTTGCTTGCTTAGTCTTTTTATTCAAAAGGTTTGTCCATGCGGATCACGTAATCCTAGCATGCTTTTCTATAGAACTCAACATGTAAAACATGCTCGCAGAATTCTAAAATATGCTTGATAAACGCGATAAACCTAGCATGCTTACTATGCGCATCCAATTACGTAAAACACTTAAAGGTTTGTCAACGTAATTTAAACATACATAACATGCTCTCGCATAATTTAAACATCCACGACATGCATATGAACGATAAAAATAAAATAAAACGCTCATCGCGCTCCAATCGTGAAACACTGACATTTAAATCTAATCTATTACATAGATTTACAAAGCATGCAATTTTAAACTCAAAACGGCCTCGCGTACAGGCACGGACCGGATTCAACAATTGGGCCTCGCGTGCACGGGCACGGACCGAAATGCGGAAAACGGGTGCGGGCGGTCGTCGTGAAAGAGTCTTGGGCGCGTGCTGAGGGCAAGGCCCGATCGCGCGCCACCGCGCGCCGCCTGCCGCGTGCTCCTCGCGGGCTGCCTCATGATCGCGCACGCGACGCGACCCGTCCGCTGCACGCTGCGGCGCCACGCCCCAGCGCCCGAACGCCCGCCGAGACATCGCCGCCCGTGCCATACCTCGCGACCCGCGAGTGCGCCGCAAGCGCCGGGTTTCGCGCGCGAACGCCGCCCCATCGCCCGCTAGCTTCGCGACGGCGCGCGACCTCGCGGGTAATCCTCGCGATCGCGAGTTTGCTCGCTAAGCGCCAGGATCTCGCGCGAGAACGCTACCGTCGCCGCAGCCCTCGCGATCGCCTTAGCGATCGCGAGACTCGCCGCAGAAACCACCCGAGCATGTACCGAGAACCCTGTTTTTCCCGTCGTTTCATTGCTCGTTCGTTCGTCTTCGTTCTTCTTTACGGATAAGATTTACATAATAAAATCTAATCTAACCACGGATTTTCTCGTGGTGTAAAACAAAACCAACAACAACAACAAGCGAGCCACGATGAGCAGCGGATCCACAATTAAATAAACGCGTAATAATCAAACGTGAATTAATCCAACAGCCAAGATTCTCGATCCCGTGCTCGATACCATTGTAGGAAAACGATGTTAACCTCGCCCGAGGATCCATCTTGGGTGTTTAATTCACCATACATTGATTATAAACCCAGCATGCGTCATATAATTAAATCGCAACACGTAGGGGTTTTCACGTGTTTACCTTTGGATCCGCCGAGGTGGATCGAGCGGGATGAACGGATTGAACGGTCGAGACTGTGCTTTGACCTTCCGGATCTGTATCCTGATACCCAATCTCCAACGTCGGTGAGGACGAGCTATGGAGAATGCACCAGGAAAATCACCCGAGCTCTTCACAATTTTCGAGAATCACGATAGATGATGGCAAAAATTATGCTTTCAATACGTGAGCATTAACCTGACTTTATCTCATACCTTATATTTATAATGCACTACCTTAATCCTATATGGAATATTACCATAATCCTATATGGAATATTACCATAATCCTATATGGAATATTACCATACTCTTGTGGATTATTTCCATACTCTTAGATTATTTCATACTCTCAAGATTATTACCATAATCTTATATGGAAAGGATCTATGCACATACCATAAATATAATTATATCCATGTGGATAAAGAGAATAAAATCTTGCCAATTGAGCATCATGGCGCCGATTTTCCTCTTGCTACGGCTGGACGGGCCAGCCTGTGGATCAAATGCAAGGAATAAAGATGGGCCTCAAATAAATTAATTATCTTATGTTCAACCGTAACATAAATTAATTTATAAACATTCGATCATGCCACCAGAGAAAGAATGTTGACTTACCCTTTATTACCGAAGTTGAGTCGGGCTTGCACTTAGACATTACTGAATCCCCGTATTTAAGATATCGAACGTCCATTAATCATTTATAGCAATCTGATTGCTTAAAGCGATTAATAACTTCATTTCTTAAGTAGTACCACTCAACCTTATTATTGTACTTGAGCTAACTCAACTCCGCGGGGTTTAGTACAATAAACCTTTGAGCTCCTTAAGGACGCGTCATCATCCTTAACGGATACGGTGACTCGACTGAGATAACTAGCGTGACATACAAGATCGCCACCACCCAAGATGCGGAGAATCTTGGGTTAGAACATATAACCCTCACTCATAACAAGTCAAAGTGATGGTCGAGAACTCATACCACCTAATACCTTATCGAGGTTTAGATCATCGTAAGTCACCGAGATCTTGGTTCTTCACGACGGTCGAGAAGAAGAACTCATCTCCTGTGATCCTTGATACGTCGTAGGCGCATCAAGGCAGACAAGCAACTAAGTCAAGTCACTTATCTATCTGCAGCTAAACCGACAACTCGTCCTTAAGTCGTCTCATTGTGAAACTTTTATATCTCATTAAAGCTTGACCAATCATACGGACTTACGTGATCTTCTACACACTTGTATGATCTAACTTATATATGAGATAAGGGGACACGGATATATGCAATCAAGTATTCAAATCGGATAGGAGATTGTAATAGTGGTAACGAGGAAACATTGTATACTAAGCTCAACCAAAGCGCTTTCAAGATACAAATCCAACAAGGCTTTCCGAGCTCGGGAGGTGAGGTGGGAGCAGTGCAGAAGCTTCCGGAGGGTCAGTTGATCCCCCCCTTTTTTTTTTTGAATGTAAATGTACATTGGTTTCGCACTAAGGCATATTAATAAAATCACAAGTTTATGTGAAGAAACTTATCTTTTATTCGATTAATAGCTTTGAAATGCTTGATGCTTCTCCTTGGTTGAACCAAATCAAAGACTTGTCGCTGACTCTGGAATTGAAGAGGTCGAACTCCTCCATATAAAGGGACGGTGGGCCATGTATGCGGTGAGTCGATATTAAGCATAGAGGCGCCAGAGGATGTGACGAGCTCCGTGCTCGTCTTTTGCAATTGGAGGAGTCGTTCGAGGTGCGCCAGGAGAAGGCTAAATTAATAGTGAGGAGAGCATGCCAAGTGCGAGGTCATCCATCGAAATGGTGGGATGACTATCTCGGATGTTGAAGCCAAGGTTGTCGAGACCGCTGCCCGTTGTGCGAGGTACCGGCGTGAATATGGTCGGACCTCCTGGCAATTCACGGAGCAGTTCGCTGAATTAAAAAGGCTGGAGGCATATACTGAGGCCGTCATTGCTCGACAACCACAGACAAGAAGCTGCTCGACCGGGATCAGAGGCTCTTCTTCTGCCGGGGCTTCTATGCCTGCCCGGACTACAATAAATGCTCCGAATTTTGACGATCCGGAGTGGATAGCTCAAGAGAGGCGCGCTATGGCCCAAGAACGACGTGGATCCTCAAGGAGTCAAGTCGGGCGTCATCGAATGGCCGAGTCGATATTGCGAGTTGTATCGTCGAGTGGCCGAGGTCGGTGGCGAGCTCATAGTGTAGATCGAGGACGAGGTAGAGGTAGGATTAGTATAAATGAGCCGTTGAATCCCGATTTTCTAGGGATTGGCTCGGTTTTCAGTCTCCTCCGCCTCGTAATATGTAACCGCATAACTTATTTTTGAAATAAGAAAGATTTATTTGCTTCAGATTGACTTTTATTGAAGAAAAGTAATATATGAAGGGCTCGTCCTTGTAGAGAGTTCCGCCTTGGAATAAACGGGAAGGAATCCGTTCTCGTACAAAGGTAGCTCGTCCTCGTAGAGTTCGTCTTGAATAAACGGCGAATCCGCTCGTAGAAAGGTAGCTCGTCCTCGTAGAGTTCCGCCTTCGAATTAACGATTTTTTTCCGAGGTCATCGGGAGGGTGATCCCTTATTTCGCCTACATAGAGCACCGTCTTGAAATAAACGAAGGTAATCGATCTCGTATGTAGGAATGGTTCTGTTTTTGTCGAGGTCATCGAGAGGGTGGTCCCCTTATTTCGATCTACATGAGAGTACCGTCTTGAAATAAATGAAGGTAATCTGATCTCGTATGTAGGAATGGTTCTGTTTTTGCCGAGGTCATCGGGAGGGTGGTCCCTTTACAGCGCTTAAATTCATCTTCGTATGAAATGAAGGTAATCGACCTCCGCCGAGGGAATTTGTCCTCCGTAGACGGTATAGAATAATGGTGAAGATTAATTATGCATTAGTGACAAATAAAACATGCAAAAAATAAAATTTTATTGATAAAAGGCGGCGTAAAAACAAGTTTGTAAAAACAAAGTAAGACTGAGACTCGATTAAACAGGGACTCGAAAACACGACCAAACAAGACTCGACCTTTGACACTTATGCATAATATCTCTTCGATGAATGATGTGCCATCGTTGGGTAATTGCTCACCGGATAATTGGGCGAGCTTATAGGCCCATTTGCGAGGACTTCGTCGACCGGTGAAGGTCCTTCCATGTGGTTTCCGACTTGCCGAGCTCTTGCGGCTTTCTTGACTTCATTATTTTAGATACGAGGTCGCCCACTTGGAATTGTCGGGTTTAACATCACCGGTTGTAATACCGAGCTACTTGTTGCTTGCATGCGAGCTTCCTCGATGTGGTAAGGTCTCTTTTTCTTGAGTAGATCTAGATCAGCTCGTAGATTTTCTCATTGCTTGACGAGAGAAGTCAATGGTACGGGACTCCAATCACCCACCGGGATCACTTTGCTTGGTTCCATGCACCAAAGCGTAGGGCGCTTCTCCGCTCGAGGTCCTAGGTGTTGTTCGGTATGACCATAAGACTGTGGTAAATTTTCCACCCAAAGGCCCTTAGCTCGGTCGAGACGAGTCTTCATCCCTTCACGATGGTCCGCTGGTGACTTGATCCGACCATTTGCTTGAGGATGGGCCATCGGTGAATTTTGTTGGATCCAAGCTCTTGACACCACTCTCAATGTCTTATCGAATCAGTGTTCCGTTATCCGAAAAGGAGGATATGAGGGATGTCCGTCGACACACCACGCTCTTCCGCAGACGAAGTTGAGGCGTTGCTGCTTGTGATTTTTGCCAAGGGTTGACTTCCACCCACTTGAAGTAGTCAATCGCAACAATTAGGAATTGGAGTGTGTCCGGTGCTTTACAAAAGGGCCTCGATGTCGATCCCCATTGCATAAACGGCCAAGGGCTCAGATGGAGGTGAGGTCGGTCCGCGGTAGCCTCGATGCGTTCTCATGGAGTCGACACTTCGGACACTTTTTCACAAGGTCAATCGAGTCTGGAACATCATTGTGATAGTATCCCCATCTCGTGACTTTTTGACAAGGCTCGGGGTCGATGTGATCCAGATGATCGCCCGTGACTTCATGAGCGTAATCAGCTCGGTTCGGACCCAAGCACCTTAAGATTTGGAGATATGACTTTCAGATAGGACCCCTGCTCAATTGTATATCGATAGATTTGTTCAGATCCTCCTAGCTTCCGACTTGTCATGGGCCGCCTTTCTCGTGTACTCGAACGGGAGTCGTCCAATTGGGTTCTTCATCCGAGACTACGTTGACCTCGGCCCGCCATCGACATCGCCTATGCTCGCTGGACTTCTTCATCTTGGCGGGCTCATTGACGACGAGGCCAATTTACTTAAGATGTCACCTCTGCTTTGCTCCCTCGATGCGAACTATCCGAAAGTATGAGAAAATCCGCTGCAGCTTTTTGCTTTTCCAAGGTATTTCTTCATCCTGTTGCTTTTGCATCGTATTTCAACATTTCGCTTACTACGACACGAGAATCACCGTGAACTTGCACGGCTCAGATTGGAGATTTTGAGCTAGGCTAAGTCCCGCGATCATGCTTCATACTCTACTGTTATTCGTATTTTTGAATGTGAACCCAAGTGAGTAGGCGATCTCGGCGTCGCCCGGCCTGGAGTAAGATTCTGCGCCCATTACCTGCTTTCCTCAAGCCCCGTCAACGTAGTCACAAAGACACTCCTTTGGTATTTCATCCATTGGTTCGGCTCGCATCGTCTCGACACGGACTCGGTGGGCGGTTTCTCGACGAAGTTAGCCTCTGCAAGGAAATCCGCTAGGCTCGACCTTTCATGGTCTCGGGCGAAGGATATATCGTGCGCGCCAGTTCGATTGCCCATTTCGCGATTCTCCCGAGGCTTCGGTCACAATACTTGCCAAAGTGGGTAGTCGGTGAGGACTTGTATGGGACGTGCATGGAAGTATGGACGTAGTCTCCTCCATGGCGCCACTAATGCTAAAGGCAAGCTTCTCCAAGGGCGATACTCGCTTCCTGCCTTTAGTGCTCGGTCGATGAAATACACCGAGCCGACGTCCTTCCTCTCGTACTCAAGACTGCACTTATGGATTCGTCGAGGCGGCGAGGTAGAGAAAGGACCTCTCCTCTTCGGACGGATAGAGTGGTGAGTTTGGCGAGTAGCTCTCGAGATCTTCAAAGCGGACTTGTGTACATCATCCCATGAGAATTTGGGGCCTTTTGAGTATCTTGAAGAAGGGTAGCTCGCTTATCCGCGGCTTTTGAAAGGCGGCTCGATGCGGCTATCTGACTGGTCACCAGTGTACGCTATGGACGGTCTTTGGCATGTTCATTTCAAAATGGTTTCGACCTTGGACGGATTGGCTTTTAGCCACTTCAGGAAACCCAAAGACCCTAAGAACTTTCAGGACGGATCGCAAACGCAGCACTGGGGGTTCACCAAAGTTGATTTTTCGAAGGAAGCGAGGACGATCCGAGGTCGGCAACACATGCGCTTCCTCGCTTTTGATGACGATGTCGCTCTACGATACCTCCACATTCGACCTATGTGAGGGTCAAATATTTTGTCCACCATCCTTTGATAGGTAGCCCCATTCTTGAGCCGAATGACATCTTTTATACGTAAAGACTCCAAAGTCGGTAATGAAGGCCGTCTTGGCAGCGTCTTCGTCGTCCATCGAGGACTTGGTGATACCCGCTGTATAAGTCCAAGCCCGAAGACTTCAGATCCGACCAAGGCGTCGAACTTCTTGTCAATGTTGGGAAGGGGATAGCAATCCTTTGGGAAATGTTTGTTGAGGTCGGTGTAGTCGATACACATTCGCCATCCCTCCTCCTTTCTTCACCATCACGGGTTGGCTATCCGGTCGGATATTTGACCTCGAGCGGTGATGCGGGCTTTTAAGCATACCGTTCACCTCGTCATGAATGACTTGGTTCCGTTCGTTGCAAAAATTCTTTTCGTCATCGAATCGGTTTTATGTTCGGTCGATGTTGAGCGGTGAGTGATGATACTTGGTGAGATTCGGTCATGTCGAGGGAGACCAAGCAAACACATCTCGGAATTCCGTGAGGAGTTGGATGATCCGATTCTTTATTTGGTGCCTTGGTGAGACCAACTTTGGCGACCTTTAAGGCTCATCTTCAGACAATGCGACCTTTTCCTTTGGTTGTCGGGGAGTGGCGATGTACTTCTTGACTCTAACTCCTCGGGTTCGCTTTAATTGCTATGCACATGGGTCTGGACCGAGGTCCTTGCACCTCGTAAACGACGCATACATTCATTCGCTTGCTTTTGATCACCCGGATCACTTGTTCCCTTGTGGTGGGTATCTTCATTGTCGGGTGGTGCGTTGAGCATACCGCCGGCTGTTCACCAATGTCGCCCTAGTATGATGTTATATGGCGAGTGGGCCTTCACCACTACGGTGCACCACCTTGGTGGAGCTCGTTGGTGACTTCCCACCGTGACGGGTAGCTCAATTATCCCTTCGGGTGCGTCTCTTCTTGGATGAAGCTTGGTGTGGCCGGCGCTTGTGCGGTCGCTTCTTCTATCCCTAGCTTGTGAAACATTCCTTGAAAAGGATGCTTACCGGCTACCGCTATCAATGTACCCGCGCTCACCAACTTATTCGCGACCTTGCACGGATCACCAGCGCATCTGGTGGGGTACTATTGCAGATGGGTGCGGGTCCTCGGAGAAGGTGATCGCCTCGTCCTTCCGAACCTCTTGTTGTTAGCTCGCCGGTTTTAGGACTTCGGGCTTGGCTTGAGGAGGACTTTGACTCACCTGGGAACCCCGTAATAGTGAAATCACCCGTCATATTGGGGCTCGTCGTGCCCTTCCTCGCCGGTGTCGTCTTTTTTGGGGCGCGCAATTCCTCTTCCTTTGCTTTCTTCTGCTCTCTCGGTCGGCTTGGCGACTGTCATCCGTAATCTTCTTGGGTCCGTCACGAACCAACATCTCTATCTCTCCCATGAGTTCTTTGCACTCTTCGATGTCGTGCCCATAGTCTCCATGGAATGAGCAATACTTATCCACAGTTGGCGCCTCTTTCCTCTGTCGTCATCGGTCGAGGCTTTCGAGCAGGTTCATATGGAGTGCGTGAATTTACGCCCTCGGCCGTCAGCGGGGTGTATTGAGGCCGCTCAGGGTGTCACGCGGACCGAGCACGGACTTTATAGGCGATGTAATCTTTCTAAGGCGCGGCTGGCCTTGGTTCCGATCTCCCGTCCTTCGTCTCTTCTTCCTTTTCCGGGGCTCGCTTGTTCGCGGGGCGCTTCCAACATCAGCCTCGTCCGCTTTGGCGAATCGGTCGACTATGCGCATGACAGCCCGTCGCGATCACGGGTTCGCATTTGACGATCTCTCGGTATAAGGCCCCGGCAGATGTCGTTTTGGAAGGCCGAGATGATTAATAGGTCGTTAACGTCTTGACCTTCAAACACTCCTTGTTAAACCTCGTCATGGTCATTGATGGACTGGTTACGGCTTTGCCTCACGGTGAGGAGGTGTGCGGCGGCGTTTTGACTCCGCCACGGAAGAACCTTCGATGGAAGGCGCCGCCATCGTGTCGCGATAGGGCCGATGCTTTCAGTGGCGGGCCCAGTCGAACCACCGGTGGGCGTTGTCGATGGTAACTCAAGGAGAGTTTGCACATATGAAGCTGTCTTTGAGGCGTTGGTTGATCATGTTGTATTGAATCTGCGAGAGAAAGTTACGGGTCCCCTCGGTCCGTCATGGGGCGATGCTCGGTACCGATATTTATCCGGGCGGGTGTTGAGTATCTGTTTGAGAACGGGTGACTATTTTCCGTACCCGTGAAGCCGCCTCGGAGATTGGGACGGAGTTCGACGATCGAACTTCGTTTGGTGACTCGGACCGACCTCACGGCCTATGATGCCTTTTCCGCTTGCTCGTTCCTTGGAGAGCGGGCGGAGTTCACTGATCGAACTCGTTACGCGATCGGGGCCGGCTTCGTGGCGGTCACGACGCCCCTCTCCAGCGTTGCTCGCTCGCTGCGGTCGGTTTGGGCCCCGACCGCGTTGTGATGCCTCGTACCTAGATGAGGCTTCGCATTGCTGTCTTCGTGACGTGGCCGACCCGTCTCTTGCCGAGGTAACCGGAGAAAGCTCTCCTTATTTTTCTCGAGAAACCCGCCGATGGCTGTCGTCGAGGTTTACTCGCGGAGCCGGAGGTTCTCTCGATTGTTGCTGCGATCTCCTTCGCTATGGTATCCCGCCTCCTGCGCAGGCGGGGTGTCCGTGCTCGTCGAGACTTTGGACATATCCTTCGGGGTTTCTTCTCCGATCGGACTCTTCCGAGCCGAGCTCGGCGTTCCTCTCGCCGTCGGCGTCGTTGTTGCGGCGCATGACGATCCCGGATGCATGACTTCTGGTGTACGGTCATGATTATTTCAGAACGGTGGTTGATCGAAGCACAAAATTTCGTTTCCACGAGGCGCGCGATGATCGATCTTAATTTCGTTAGTGGAAATAAATGCGAGAAGAACATAAAGATTTACGTGATTCGATCTTTGAATTAGATCTCGTCCACCGGAGCAAAGAGAGAGTATTCGTGTATTGAATGTGTAAGCGATTACAAAGAGTGTGAATGATCTATTTCGCCTAATCTAGCCTCTATTTATACATAATTATTTAGACTGATCTTAGATCCGAGGTCTTCTAACTAGGATTCGAGATCTTGGATAGGATCTTAATCCACCCCTTCTCAATTAGGATTCTTTTAGATATGGCCGAGCCTTCTGCTCCCATTGGTTTTAGGGGTCTTCTTGGGCGAACTTGTCCAGCCGAGCTTGACGCCGGTTTACTTGTATTGGGCACGATGCTTGGGCTGGCGGTTGGGCCATATCCTATCAAAATGTAAATAATTATTACTAGTTATTTCACTTACGATTTCTTGTAGTTGATTTGCTGTTGCTCAATTTGTTGATTTTCAAGAAAAAGAAACTATGGGTATTATTTTAAAATAAAAAAAAATGAACATGTGATATTTATTTCAGTTTCATACTAATATAATAGAGTAAACAATTATTTTGAAGTAGGGAAGACATAAGACAGCCTTATACGTCCGGACCAGCATGGCATATGTTTGATTGGAAGCTTCGATTTGAGAGTTGAAAGTCTGCTCCCACTGCCACGCTAAATCCTTGTATGATACAGCCTTCTTCAACTCCTCCTCTAGCCTGGCCATCAGCTCATGCAGCATAACTTTGGTTGGAGTCTTTGTACGCTCTTGTCTTTGCGAACGGGGACGATGAAGAACCTGCTCGCCTGAGATATGTCTATGGTTGGGGAGATAGTTGCATCATCTGGCTGGAAGGCCGAGCCTAATGGACCCGCCCGGTCCTCATTAGCTCATGTTGGCACTTCTGCTGCTATCCTCTCATCCTTAGCAGCTTTCTCGACTTCAGTTGGTGCCTCTTTTTCCTCCAAACTTCTCTCTGTAGCAGCACTTTCAGCCACTGCATCGCCAATCATCTCTTGGACTATGGACTCAAAAGTCCTTACTGTTATCCATATGCTGGCGATGCCATAGAGGTCTTCTAACTTTGCCTCATCTTCAATGTATTTCTTCCAGGATTCAAAACTGATGAGATCGGTGAGCTGATAAAAATACGTTGTCTTCATATGGAGAAATACATGTAGCCGCAATGCCTGAGCCAACATTTCGAGTAGGGTTGAAAGAATCGAAATTTTTTTGACTAAGAATGTGTGGGCTCATTGGGTGAAGGTGTTTTTTAGGGTGGTCATGCGGTTGGCTAGTTGTGTGTGAGGGTTGATCTCTACAAATCCCTCAGAGGATTCGGTAGAGTGGGTTGAAGGGGCTAGTTGTGGGGGTAAGGCTGATGGGATCTGTATGGGTAACACCTTAGGCTGGGGCTGGGAAAATTCAGCCTTAGATGAGGACGATGCTGGAAGGAGTAGAAGGCATAGGTGGGTGAAAGGCTATGGGTGTTGGGGAGTGGGTTCGTGATTGGACTGGGCTGGGGGAAGGCTCAGGTTCTAACTCGGGCTCCAGCTCAAAGAATATTTGTTGTGTAATCTCAAAAGCAATGTGCCTCCTCCGCTTCAGCGGTAACTGCTCTGAGGTCTCATCTTCTTCCTCCGACGACGACACTGTTGGCTTCTTCTTCACCTCTTCTTCCTTTGTCAGTTGGGGTTGGCCTCTGGGATCTTTTCTTCCAACCCTCCTTTATGACAACCCCATTCGCTAGCTTTGGGCTGTCACCTTCAGGCCTATGTGATGTAAGGCCAGAGCATCTGATTGGAGCATTCTGTCGGTTGATGGCACTTGCTTGATGTAGAACCACAACACGTCCTAATCCTTGAGTGCCTCCAGAATGATGGGGGATACTTTCCCTCCAAGCTTTATCCTATTCTTCCCCAAGAAGACATTTAATTTGGTCCGCCAATAAGTGGGAGATGAAGGCTTTGTTCCAAGTTTATCTCATGGTCCGATACCAAACCAGCTAGCAGTATCTGCTGGGGTACGGACACCTGGTCAAAGGACCATATCATTTCTAAATAGCATCGGTGCACAATGCTGATCATCAAATTGAATTTTGGGATGAAGGATATATTCTTCAAGGTAGGGGTAAACGGGGCGGCTTCCTCTATCATGCTCCTCATCACCTCCTCCATGAAATAATGATCGAGCTTTGTGTAGAGGAGCTCGTCTCGGTAAGAGAGTTGGAAGATCCTCCATACATTCTTCACCACGTCGATGCCAAACTGCTTTAGGAAACAGTTGGCTCTCATCGGTGTAGGGAAATCTGATTTAACCCTCTCCCGAGGATCTATCTTGGATGTTTAATTCACCATACATTGATTATATTCCTAACATGCGTCTATATAATTAATTGCAACACGTAGGGGTTTTCTCGTGTTTTTACCTTTGAATTTGTCGGGGATGAACGAATCGAGACTCGTGCTTTGATCTTCTGGACTGTATCCCGGTTGCCCAAACTCCAACGTCGAGTGAGGACGATCTATGGAGAATGCTTCGGAAAATCACCCTCAAGCTCTCTCACAATTTTCGAAAACTTTCCCAAGCTTTATGGGATTCTCGAAAATATGGCTAGGTATAAAGTGAGGATTAACCTTGATCTTATCTCTTACCTTATATTTATAATGCATTACCATAATCCCATTAGGAAAGGATCCATGCATATCCCATAAATATAATAATATCCTTATGGATAAAGAGGATCAAATCCTTGCCTTAGAGATAGGAGGGGGCGCCGATTTTCACTTAAGCCACGGGCTGGATGGGCGGCCCAGGATCAAATGCAAGGAATAAAGATGGGCCTCAAATAAATTAATTATCTTATGTTCAGATTTGAACATAAATTAATTTATAAACATTTATTCATGCCACTAGAGAATAAATCTTGACTTACCCTTTATTACGAAGTTGAGTCGGGCTTGCACTTAGACATTCTGAATCCCGTATTTAAGATATCGTGACGTCCATTAATTATTTATAGCATTACATTGCTTAAAATAATTAATATCTTTAATTCCTTAAGTAGTACCACTCGACCTTATTATTGTACTTGAGCTAACTCAACTGCGGGGTTTAGTACAATAAACCTTTGAACTCCTTAAGGGGCGTCATCGTCCTTAACGGATCACGGTGACTCGTCTGAGATAACTAGCATTACATACAAGCACGCCACCACCCAAGATCACGGAGAATATTGGGTTAGAACATATAACCCTCACCCATAACAAGTCAAAGTGATGGTCAAGAACTCATACTCATCTAATACCTTATCGAGGTTTAGATCATCGTAAATCACCGAGATCTAGGTTCTTCACGGCGGTCGGATAGAAGAACTCATCTCACTGTGATCCATCAATACGTCGAGAGGCGTGCCCGGCATAGACAAGCAACCAAGTCAAGTCACTTCTTATCTACACACGCAGCCTTATCCGACAACTCGTCCTCGAGTTGTCTCGGTGTGATCCTTTTATATCTCGTTAAGCTTGACCAATCATACGGACTTACGTGATCTTCACCTTTGTATGATCTAACTTATATATGAGATAATGGGACACGATATATGCAATCAAGTATTCAATTCGAGATAGGAGATTGTGATAGTGGTAACGAGAAACATTGTATACAAGCTCAACCAAGCCGCTTTCGGTATCTGAATCCAACAATCTCTCACTTATACAAAAGCAAACTTTTAGTATACAATGTGTCTATCTACTAGCTATTACAAACAAAACCATCGGTTGCTTCTCCCACTTATACAAAAGTTTCCTTTCTAAGTGGGTGCCATCAATCATAATCCAAGTCCTCGAGCGTGCGCCGTAGACTTTTGCGGTGAGCTCTTTGTGAATGGATCCGCTAGGTTATCCGTCGTATAAATCTTTTCAATCAGCACGTCTCCTCGTCTCACGATTTTCGTATGACATGGTACTTTCTCTATGTGTTTGGTGCGCCTTGTGGGTCCGTGGTTCCTTCGAGTTTGCCACTGCACTGAATTATCACGATGAAACTATGATACTCTTGGGCAAACCGGTACCACACCTAGATCCATGAGGTAGTTCTTGAACCATACTGCCTCCTGCTTGACCTCGAGCGGCTACATATTCGGCTTCCATGGTAGAGTCCGCAATGCATCATTTGCTTTGCACTCGGCCAGGATCGGCTCCACCCTCCCAAGGTAAACACATAGCACGAGGTGGACTTTTCTCATCACGGTCGACTTGGAAATCCAGTCTGTATAACCCAAAGACATTAGACTATCGCATGGTAAACCGACTATAATCTCGAGTCCTTTCGGTGCTTGAGTATATGCTTCTGCGGTCAATGAGCTTGTCCGAGGTTAGGCGATATCTAGCTACTATGCCTACCGCGCATAGCGGATATCGGGCCTCGTACATAAGCATTGCGTACATGAGACTTCCTACAGGCGGAAGCATAAGGAACTTGTCTCATTCCTCTATCTCCTTTGCGGTCATAGGTGATTGCTCATGAATCAAGGAACACCATGTGCGAAGGTAGCAATCCTTTCTTGGCGGTGCATACTAAAGCGGTAATCACGTTATCGATGTAAGGCGCTGAGATAAGCTCAACATTTTCATCTTGCGATCTCGGTGAACCTTGATCCCAAGAATATGCTGCATCTCTAAGTCTTTCATTTGAAAGCGATCGGATAACCAACTCTTTACGTCGATAACAACCTCACATTGTTGCCAACTAGAAGAATGTCATCTACATAAAGTGCGAGAAATACCACATCACGTTGACATCTAAGCGATACACACAACTCTCGCTAGAGCAGTTGGGTAAATCCATGGGTTTCACCACCTCAAATCAGCGTAAGTTCGAGGATCGTGAGGCTTGCTTAAGCCCATAAATGGACTTCTTAGCTTCCATACTAGATGCTCTTCACCTTCCGCACATAACCTTCGGGTTCTTGCATATAGATGTCTCTACCTTCCTCAAGGTAACCGTTTAAGCGGTTTTACGTCCGTTGCCAAACCTCTAGGTTCAGTGGGCTGCTATGGCGGAAGAATTACGATGGACTTGAGCATTGCTACGGTGAAAAGGTCTCATCGAAATCGATGCCCTCAATCGAGTGTACCCTTTAGCCATAAGCACGGCTTTAAAAGCGAAACCTCTCCATCGAATCTCTTCCTCTTGTAAACCCACTTACTACCTATGCTTCCTTGCCATCGGTAGAGAAGTGTCTTTCG
This sequence comes from Salvia rosmarinus, assembly GCA_036937905.1. Lineage (NCBI taxonomy): Eukaryota > Viridiplantae > Streptophyta > Magnoliopsida > Lamiales > Lamiaceae > Salvia > Salvia rosmarinus. Next base: position 70,687,827 of record CM072815.1, on the reverse strand, counting down.
TATACATCCATAGCTGTTATGGACTCGATTTCTAAGTCCATAGCGGTGTGCCATGATCTTGCATCAATGTCTTGTATCGCCTCATTTGTATGTCCATGGGTCGATTATTGCTGCTTTCGTTTCCGGGACTAAATCCGAAGATTCGCCCACGAACATAAATCGCTCGGGTTGACGAACAACCCTCCCCTCTGACAGGCGCTCGGCACAATGGCAGCGGTGGGTGCGATAACTTGTGGTTCTCTATCTTGCACAACTTGCTGGGTAGGTACCACTTATGCGGTCGGTATCTCGGTGGAACTCGACCCACTTCAATTTCTTGAAGTATCGGTGTCGATCCTCCACTAGACACGACATCTCGTGCCTTTGGCCTGTCGGTGGTGGAATCGATCATCTTCTAATTCACGAAGAATGATTTCAACTTTGGATTTGTGGTTTGTCATATAATCCTCTTCTAAGAATCGGGCATTAGTCTTAATAATGACCTTGATCCTTAGGACTATAGAATAAACCACCTTCGTTCCTCTAGGATGTGATAAACAACCTTGCGTCGGATCTAGCCTCCAACTTGACCTTCTTGTTGACATGTGTGGCGCCCATATCCTTATGTGGCTTAAACTGAGGCTTCTTGCCCAAACCACAACTCGAAAGGGGTCTTTTCGGTGACTTGGATGGTACTAGATTTAGCAAGTATGCGCCATTTCTAAGGCATACCCCGAGCGAAATAGGCAATCTTTGCATAACTCGTCATTGATCTAACCATTTCGAAAAGTCCTGTTTCTTAAGCTCGACACACCATTTCTTTGTGGTGTGCCCGGTGTAGTCTTGTTGGGAGGTAATCCCACACTTCACTAGATAGTCCATAAACTTCGTTCTTGAGGTATTAGCCACCGCGATCGAGACCCTTGATGACTTGACACTCTAACCAAGCTTCGTCTCCACTTCCGCCTTAAACTCTTTGAATTTCTCAAGCATTCGGGACTTGTGGTGAAGCGGTATATGTATCCGTACCTTGAGTGTCGTCGATGAAAGTGACAAAATACTCGTACCCTCCACGAGCTTGTGTGGACATCGGTCCACACAAGTCGAAATGGACTAGCTCAACACTTCTTTGGCTCTATAACCCCGCGCTTGAAGGGTGCAGTGACATCTTTTCTTCTATCTCACGAGATTCGCGGTCGGGGGAGCGGATGGCGTGAGATTACCCAGCGCTCCATTCTTAGCGGTCTTTGGATCCTATTTAGATAATGTGAACTAATCTAAGATGCCGAAATGTGGTGTCATCTTGCGAAGAAAACTTTCTCTTTTTGAGGTTTGGCGTAGATGCTGACATAGTTATAGGTATTATGTTTTGCGAAATAGTATAAAGCGAATTATATAAAGTGCCAACACGGATAACCGTCATTTCTTATGATAGAAACACCACTATCAAAAATAACGAATATCCATGAATAAATAATTTGAAGCGAAACAAGGTTCGCCCAAAATCCGGCACATATAAAGCGTCTTTTAAAACTAAAGCTGTTCTCTCAAAACATAAAGTAACATCTCCATTGCAGCGGCCTCGACTTTCGCCGTGTTGCCCATGGAATAGTTATCTCGCCATCATCGACTCACTTGTCGCAGGAACCCACGCAGGTGTAACAAACATGATCGGTCGCACCGTGTCTACCGAGAATGGGTAGAACAAGTCGCTAAACAAGTTTCCGTTACTAAAGCAAATGGCGTACCTTGAGCCTTGAGCCTTGAGCCTTGAGCTTGGGGCATAGCCTTCAATGCCCGTCTCGCGCACTTGAAGCATTGCCCTTCTCCTTTGGCTTTTCAAACATTTGGTAGAGCCTTTGTATTACTCCCTCTTTTCTTTAGCCTTAGCATCTCTTGAATTCCACTTTTCCTTTTCATCTTCGATAAAGCGGTGGTTTTCTTTGAGGTGCGTACTAAAACTGTGCACCTTTGCCCATTTTGCGTTCTTCGTTACAAGATCCTCTTGCAATGAATCTAGAGTATAACTCTTATCATAAGGACTGCTTTTATAGCGAGTCATCAAAGACTTGGGCAAAGTGTTGAGATCATGTCGATTACGACTCGTCATCAATATATCCTCCAACCAACTCGAGCTCTCAGAGAGATTGATCATTTCTCTACATGGTCATGCGCGAATCGCTTTCCTTCATTGAACTTGACATTATTGATTTTGTCAAATTATGACAAGCGATTCTGTCCGACTCTCATCTGATTTCATAAGACTTAGCCATATCATGGTGTCTTCCATCTCTTGATCTTTGAGTTGCGAGGACTGCACATGGTGACCAAAGAATGCACTTTGCCATTCTATTTGATTTGTCCCATTCTCGTGCTCCTTGTGCTCCTCGTCGATGAATGAATCGTCTAGAGGCTTGGGGCGGGGTGTAGTGAGTACAAATAGATTTTCTTCATGATGAGAACATTCTCAATGTTTCGTTTCCACTCGATAAAATTCGGACGGATAAGGGATTTTGTGCGAGCATATTGATGTCGATTGTAAGAGACATATCGAAAAGACGATGTAAACACATAAGCATACGATCGCACATAATTCGTAACAACAATATTGTAACCTTTTGATAAAACAATATTGATTGAAACCTCAATCGTCCGAGGAATCCCACATACGAAGCCCGCAGCGTGTGGGCGTTTACACATGAACCCTCGACCGGACTAAAACATACCTTTTAGTGGTTTAATTTCAATCCATGTCGACTTATCCTTATGACAAATGAAATTAATGATTGGACCTTATTAGACCACATCACTATCGCAAGAAGGGACTTGGCGGGAAGTTGTACTCGGTGATGTCTAGCAATGACCACAATTTTAACAAGAAATGAATTCTTAGAATTGGCATACTCGCTTTCGGACCATACGGCTTCCAATTAAATTCTTTTGTTATCTCCTTTTAAAACTATCTCTAGAGAACTTATGAAAATCGCTCATACAAACCAGCGTGTGGACATTTACATGAAACTCCCTTCTCAATAGATTTAAAAGGTTTATTTAGAAATCTCGTCTAACAAACTTATGATAAGCAGTGCAAGCAAGCGCGCGTGTGGGCGTTTACTCGCGATCGTCTCGCTTTGTTTAGAGATCAAAAGTGGAGGTCTTGACATTTTAATTTGAAAATTAATATGTCGGGTTGCTTTCTTAGTCTTTTGATTCAAAGGTTTGTCCATGCGGATCACGTAATCTAGCATGCTTTTCTATAGAACTCGACATGTAAAACATGCTCGCATAATTCTAAAAAAGCTTGAAAGCGCGATAAACCTAGCATGCTTACTATCGCATCAATCACGAAAACATATAATATGTTTGTCTCGTAATTTAAACATACATAGCATACTCTGCATAATTTAAACATCCACGACGTACGATGAGCGATAAAAATAAAATAAAGCGTTCGCCGTGGCCGCTCGTGGAACACTGCACTTTCTTGCCTAATCTATTACATAGAATTGCAAAGTACAGGATCTTCAACTCGAATAACGGGCCTCGCGTGCGGGCATGGACGGTTGTCAGCGGATTCGGGCGGCGGGTTCGGGCTTGAAAAAATGGAGTGCAGGCGGGTGCGGGCGAAATGGGGTGGGCGGCGCTGAAGGACCCGTAGCGCTGCAGCCTCTCACGCGCCGCCTCGTGTGCTCCTCTCGGGCTGCCTCGCGGTGCCAAAGCGATCGCGACCCGTCGGCTGCAGCGTCACGCTATGCGTCTCGCCCGGCCCGGCGCCACCGTCCGCCGTGAGGCGTCGTCGCCCGACAGCGAGACCTTGCGAAGTCACTGCGCGAGCGGCCTACGAGGTCACGGCGCTGCCGAGCTCGACTTCGCCAGGCGTGTCGAGTTGCGTCGTCCATCGTCTCGAAGGCTGAGGGTCACTGCGTGTGCGGCTGCCGAGGTCGCCGTAGTTGCCGAGCTCGACTCACCGGGCGTGTCGAGCCAGTCGCCCGTTCTGCCGAGGCTGCGAGGGGCGACTGCCGAGGTCGCCGAAACGCTGCCGAGGGCGACTGCCGAGATCGCCGGTCTTTTGAGGAATCCGCCCGGCGCCGCGAGGCGTCAGCGAAATCGCGCACCCGCGTGCCAGCGTCGGCGAGACCTCGTTGAGGTTTCCGTGCGTATCTGCCGAGCTGCCGAGGCTTCCACGCGATAAACTCGCGCACCTCATCGCGTCGCCCGATGGCCTACCGAGGTCTACGGCGCGCTCGCTCGGCGCCAGCGGTGCCCGGCGTCAGCAGCGGCGCGTGCCCCACTTGCACGGCTACCGAGCCATGCACCCCAGCAACCTACCTTATCCGCCGATGCCGCCGAGAAACGCGCGCATGGCGCTGAGCGACATGCTCGCTCCGTGCGTCCGGTTTCTCCTGGCGTGTCTTCATCGTCTCGTTCTATGTGCTTTCGTCTTCGTTCTTCTTTTACGGATAAGATTTACTGAAAAACAAATCTAATCTAACCACGATTTTCTTGTGGTGAAAAACAAAATCCGACAAAATGAAGCGAGCCACGATGAGCAATGATTCAACAATTAATTAATTGCGTTATAATCAAGCGTGAAATAATCTATGAGCGAATTACGATCGAGCTCGATACCTATGTAGAAATCGGTTTAACCCTCTCGATGATCTATCTTGGATGTTTAATTCACCATACATTGATTATATTCTAACATGCGTCTATATAATTAATTGCAACAAGTAGGGGTTTTCGTGTTTTACCTTTGAATGCATCGGGGATGAGCGGATCGAGACTCGTGCTTTGATCTTACGGGTGTATCCGGTTGCCCAAACTCCAGCGTCGAGTGAGGGCGATCTATGGAGAATGCTTCGGAAAATCACCCTCAAGCTCTCTCACAATTTTCGAAAACTTTCCCAAGCTTTATGGGATTCTCGAAAATATGGCTAGGTCTAAAGTGAGGATTAACCTTGATCTTATCTCTTACCTTATATTTATAATGCATTACCATAATCCCATTAGGAAAGGATCCATGCATATCCCATAAATATAATAATATCCTTATGGATAAAGAGGATCAAATCCTTGCCTTAGAGATAGGAGGGGGCGCCGATTTTCACTTAAGCCACGGACCTGGATGGGCTGACCAGGGATCAAATGCAAGGAATAAAGATGGGCCTCAAATAACTTAATTATCTTATGTTCAGCCCGAACATAAATTAATTTATAAACATTTATTCATGCCACTAGAGAATAAATCTTGACTTACCCTTATTACAGAAGTTGAGTCGGGCTTGCACTTAGACATTACAGTCCCGTATTTAAGATATCGTCGTCCATTAATTATATATAGCATTACATTGCTTAAAATAATTAATATCTTTAATTCCTTAAGTAGTACCACTCAACCTTATTATTGTACTTGAGCTAACTCGACTGCGGGGTTTAGTACAATAAACCTTTGAACTCCTTAAGGGGCGTCATCATCCTTAACGGATCACGGTGACTCGTCTGAGATAACTAGCATGACATCTGACCTTGCCACCACCCAAGATCACGGAGAATATTGGGTTTAGAACATATAACCCTCACCCATAACAAGTCGAAGTGATGGTCGACAACTCATACTCATCTAATACCTTATCGAGGTTTAGATCATCGTAAGTCACCGAGATCTAGGTTCTTCACGATGGTCGGATAGAAGAACTCGTCTCGCGTGATCCATCGATACGTCGAGGCGTACCGGCATGAACAAGCAACCAAGTCAGTCACTTCTTATCTACGCGCGGCTATACCGACAACTCGTCCTCAAGTTGTCTCGGTGTGATCCTTTTATATCTCATTAAGCTTGACCAATCATACGGACTTACGTGATCTTCTACACCTTGTATGATCTAACATATATGAGATAATGGGACACGAGATATATGCAATCAAGTATTCAATTCGGATAGGAGATTGTGATAGTGGTAGCGAAACATTGTATACAAGCTCAACCAAAGCGCTTTCGATTATACAAATCCAACAATGGGACCTTCACCTTCACATCAGCGATGAGCATGTTGAGGCCCTCGTCATAGCGCAGTATGGAGTAGAACTCCATAACCTGTTCCTCAATGTACACCCGGGGCTGGTAGTTGAGGAAATGCTTCCACCCATGTTTCCTGAAAATATCGAGGATTTCAAGAACATCCTCATGAGTTATTTCAGAAAAAGACACCGTCTGTTCATGGTGCATTTGTGGTTCTGAGGGGATGATCTTTTTCTTTGGTACTATTATTGTATGAGTATGAGAGATTTTTGAAGAACACAAAGAAAAGCTTGAGAAATTTGAATGATGATCATTTATGGAAAGCATATTTATAGGTCTGCAATGGTTGTTGACCACGCGCGCGTTGTTTGAGGAATAAACCTTTGACCTTCTACGCACGTCTCGGTATGGTAAAAAACAAGATAACTTTATGCTTTTTACAGCCTTTTTCTGACGATGCCTTAAATACGAGGATTGTAGGGAAATCTGATTTTACCCTCTCCCGAAGATTTATCTCTGATGTATAATTCACCATACATTGATTATATACCTAGCATGCTTCTATATAATTAGTTGCAACACGTCGGTGTTTACTCGTGTTTACTTGTGAATTTCTTGGATAAAAGATCGATAGTAGACTCCAGCTTTGATCTTCTGGACTGTATCCCGGTTGTCAATTCTCCAATGCTGAGTGAGAGCAATCTATGGAGAATAATGCAAAAATTCACCTTCTCTCTCTTACATGAAATAATGATGAATATGATATTCCGATTTTCTTTCACCTTGTATTTATAATACATTCCTATAATCCTAATTAGATAGGATCCCTACATATCTAATAAATACAATCATATCTTTCCAGATAAATCATATATAGAATAATTATCTTTTGATATCTAATAATATTAGATAATATCTTTTGATATATAATAATATCAGATAATATCTATCTAGATACTGAAGAATCAGAACATAGTCTCAGTGGGACTCTACTATATGATGGGCGAATTTTCCAGCAGCAAGAGGCCTTGATGGGCCAGCCCAGGGATCAAATACAAGGAAAAAAGATGAGTTTAAAATGAATTAATAATCTTATGCTCAGCCCAGAACATAAATTTATTTAAAAACATTTATTCATTCTACTAGAGAATGAATGCTGACTTGCCCCTTTATTACCGGAGTTGAGTCGGGCTTGCACTTAGACTTTACGAATCCCCGTATTTAAGATATCGTACGTTCATTAATTATTTATAGCATTCTAACTGCTTAAAATAATTAATCTCTTTAATTCTTAAGTAGTACCACTCAACATTATTATTGTACTTGAGCTAACTCAACCTGCAGGTAGGGGTGTCAACGGGCGGATTTTACGGGACCGAACCGATAATTTAGTATTAGTTACGGTTGCGAACCGACCAATAAATACTAAACCCGGATCGGATCCGGACCATCAAATTATGGATTTAGATCGGGTATTACCCATTTTTAACCGATTACCCACTGGATCTTATTCTCAATCACCCTCCAAAACGGTTGCAGAATTTGGCATGTTAGGTGTTTGGTATGAATTTGTGCTTATTCGTGGTATGGTTTTACATGTCATCTTCAATAGTTTATCCTATTTATGCCGTTGGTTCGATTATTATTTACCGATTCGGACTTATTTGGTTCGTTTCAATATTTTGCAGAAAATCGGCATTAAATAGGATGAAATAATCTGCCAAGGATCAAGTATAATGAAGAGCATCTCAACAGAGTTCGTAGGTGGCGTACGTAAATCGGAGTTCGAGACGAAGGAAGCGGGCCGGCAACGAATCGCGCCCGTCTTGCGCGCCGCCCGTCGCCCGTGCACGGCGCGCCGGCCAGCCAGCTCGCGTGCCGCGCGCGCCCCGCGTGCGCGCGCAACCATCGCCCGCCAACGCTCGGCGAGACCCAGCGTGCGCTCACGCATCTCCCGCGCGCGTTCGCGGCTGGCGCCCGCTTCGTTGTCGCGTCGGCCGCGCGTTCTTCGAGCACCCGCCTCGTAGCGTTCTTGCTGGCGCTCGGCCTCGCTGTCGCGTCTTTGGATCCCAACGCCGCTCACCAACACGCGCAACGCCTCATAAGTCCGGCTGGGTGACCCGGCGCCCGTTCGCCTCGCGAGTCCTCCGTCCGGCGGGAACCCGGTGCCCACTCCAGCGCATGCACGACCTCCGTCGCGTTGGCCTCAACGCCACGCGGCGCTGCTGGGTGCCCTTCTCTCGTGCGCCGATACGCTCGCCCGGCGATTCCCCTAGCGCCGCTGGGCTTAGCCCAGCGCCCAGCGTCTCAACGCGCGCTCAACCACCCGCGCCCAGCGCCATCTCGCCCAGCCAGCGCGCGCAACGAACCGGCGTTCACCCCTTCAGCGCCCACACCGCGCGCGCGTTCTCCATTTTCCCTCGCGCGCTCAATTTCAGCCAGCGTTCAATCTCAGTACAGTTTGTTTTCCCAGTCGGCGCTCACCTTCATCCAGCGTTCATTTCCAATGTAGATTGTTTCTTGAGCCGGCGCTCATTCCAAACCGGCGCTAACTTTCACTTTATATAAATATATGCGCTCGGTTAAAAATAGGGGGTGAGTTCTCGGTTTTGATTCACGCAGCCGCGGCGCTGCTCTTCAGTTTTCTTCCGGCAATTCTTCAGGCGACAACACATAGATAATTCTTAGTTTAATTCCTGCTTTTATTTCTTAGATTTAATACTTCAGTTTATCGCTTTTTGCTGTCGAATTAATCTGTTGGGTTTATCGATTATTATTATTGGATTTTCGTGTTCCTTTGATTTACATTGCTTAATGATTTCGTGCTTTCGATTAATTCCTGTTCTTGTTGGATGATTGATATTTATGGTTTATTTGCAATTAGATTTAGATTAGGGCTTGACAAACCCTATGAATTTGATTGCTATTGCTTTCGTTTATTGCTTTGATTTTTCCTGCTTCCATAGTTCAACTAGGGATTGACAACCCCTGGTTTAGATTTATTGCTTTATTAGTTTAGTTAGGGATTGACAACCCCTAGCTTAGGATTTCTGTTTATTTTCCGTATTTCAATTCCCGTATGTTTCAAAACCATTGTTGGTATTAGAATGTTTAGAGAGTAATTGCTTTACGTATGCGACACGAACAATCATACATTAAGTTTTCCTTGAGAGACGACTTGGGTTAACTTATCACGCTACAATTACCCCGTACGATTGCGAGTGAATTTGAGTGTGTTTTTTAGCTCGATCAATTTTTGGCGCCGTTACCGGGGAAAACTTTAGGCGTATTGTTTGTGTTATTTGTTTTCTGTGTTTCTTTTAGTTACTGTTTGGTTATTTTCTCCCCCCGGTGCGTGTGATCTTTTTTTGTTGTTGGTTTACATTAATGCGGGGTATCGTTGACACGAATGTGGTCAAAGCAGTGGGGAGGAAAGTTCGTCGATTGGGCAAATTCTTCTTACGAAGAAGGAGCCCGGTTTGACTATACGAGGATACCGTCAAACCATGAGTATCAAGCCTATGATCCCTACCCTGAGCAACAAGCCTATGATCCCTGGGACCAACCACCTCCACCGCGATGCGAGGATCAAGCCTACAATCCATACTGGGATCAACCACCTCCGCCGCACTATGAGGACCAATCCTATAATCCATACTGGGATCAACCACCTCCGCCGCAGTATCCGTACTCACAACAACCACCTCCACCTCAGTATTCATACCTGCAGCAGCCACCTCCACCTCAAATGCCAGCTTGGGATGATAAGTTCGTCAAAAGTTTGGATGCTTATGACGCCTCACTTCAGCGTTTGGAGCAGAGTGGGACATGTTAATAGCACCTTGATGAGTGGTGCGACAATGGAGGAACTTCCAAACCAATCCGATCGGTCGGCGATCACTATTCTTGAAAGTGACCCAATTATTGAGGTGGGTGGAAAAGACACTGACAGTGTTGCGGCCGGAGAAGGTGGAAATTGAGGAAGAATGGGCACGTGAGGATGAAGCGGGATCAAAGCCACGAGGAAGTTGTTACGGGATGGCTACGAGGAAGAGTGGGTACATGAAATTGATGACACGCCAAAACCCACTCACGGAGGTGAAAGAACTACACAAACACGTGGAGGAAGATGAGAGAGGATGAAGAAAGAGTGGGCACTTGAAGTTACTAGAATACCAAACCCACTCACGGAAGTGAAAGGACTGCCTCAACAATTGAAATACGTGTTCCCGAGAGGAGGACAAAGTGAGAACAAAGGTTGAGGTAACATCCATAATTTGTCAACATCCTAATTCACCAAAGTATTGTGCTTTGGGAATTGAAATAATCTATTTTTCTTTGGAGAATAGGATGTTTGATTTGAGCTTAAATGATGTATTACTTGTTTTCTTTACTATCATACATTCTTATATGGTTACTCCGATGCTCGGTGAGATGGTATTCCTGGGTAAGGACTATGGATAGTCCGTTGTTGGCCGAATACGTCGAGCTCCTGACGTTAAGCGAGTACTACGTGGGAGTTTACCCACGGATTTTTATTTCTTTTTCTTTCTTTCTTTTTTGTTTTGTTTCGTTGTTCTTTGATCTATCTGTTGTCTTTGTGTTAGTTTTGCTCGAATTTGGGACGTCGTCTACAGTGTGGTGAAGCATTGATTTTCCAACTCTGTCGTGCACGCTCACATTCCAACCCTGCCACTGCCATCTATTATCAGGGAAGTCTCCTCATCTTTTGGCTATTTTTTGTGTTATTAATGGTTTGAGCATTGGGGACAGTGCTCGAATTTAGTGTGGGGGAGAGATTATTTGGTTTTGTGGGCGTGATATATATATATATGTTTGTATGCTTGATGATGTGCCCTTGTGCTTATTTTGATTGTTTGGACTTAAGCTTTGTCTATCACGAGTAAGTTAGGATTTTGATTTGTGCTGTTGAACTACGTGGTATTGGTCAAAGTGATTTTGAATTTCGAGACTTTTGGTGATATATGATTTGAGTGTAATGTGAATTGACGAGATTGTGATCGATAGAAAATGAATAGGGGAAAATTGATGTGATTTGTCCGGCTAATGTTAGGGGTAGTGTTAACATTGTGGTTACCTATATACTTGTTTTCCTAAAAAAAAAAAAAGGTGTGAAAAAGAAGAGAAAAGAAGGAGAATGAAAACTCCAGTTAATTGTTGAGATTGTATAAATGGAGGATGGGATTTTGCCCCTCTTTCTCGTAAATTGAGAAATGGGCATGGAAAACCACGATAGGCGACTCGAGTTTATCGAGAATTCACCTTTCGAACATTGTTCCAAAATCTGTTAATGCTTTCTATGTTATCAAAGAAACTTGTTGCTAAAGGTGACCACATTAGTTAGTTTACCCCTAACGGAGAGTTGGATCTGAGCAGAGTTTACCCTTTTATTTATTGGAAATCAATTGCCGTCCTAGATTTTTTTTTCACATTATCTTTGAATTCGTAAACACCAAGTGTGGGGGAATAGCAATAAGGTTTGATTGATTAGACTAAGAGTGAAGTTGCATGAATTATCTTCCCTATTCTTATTGGTATAGAGTTTGCTTGAGGACAAGCAAATGGATAAGTGTGGGGGAGTTGTTTGGTATGAATTTGTGCTTATTCTTGGTATTGTTTTACATGTCATTTTCAATAGTTTATCCTATTTATACCGTTGGTTCGATTATTATTTATCGATTCGGACTTACTTGGTTTGTTTCAATATTTTGCAGAAAATCAGAATTAAATAGGATGAAATGAATCTGCCAAGGATCAAGTATAATGAAGAGCATCTCGACGGAGTTCGTAGGCAAAAACCGTGCGTAAATCGGAGTTCAAGCGAAGAGAGAGGCCAAAACAATCGCGCGTGCGTCTTGCGCCAGCCCGTCGCCCGTGCACCGCGCCGGCCACCCGGCTCTCCCCCAGCCTCGCGCGCCAGCCTTCGCACCAACCATCGCCGGCGCTCACGAGACCAGCGCGCTCGCGCATCTCCGCGCGTTCGCGGCGAGTGCCCGCTTCGTTGCCCGCGTCGTCCGTGCGCGTTCCGCGGCGCCCGCCTCCGTGCGTTCGCCAGCGCTCGCTGCTGCCGCCCCGGCGATGGATCCCAACGCCGCTCACCAACACGCGCAACGCCTCACAAGTCCGGCGCTGGGTGACCCAGCGCCCGTTCCGCCTCGCGAGCCCTCCGTCCGTGGCGGGAACCCGGCCAGCGTGCATCGCTTGACCTCCAGCGCGTTGGCCTCAGCGCCACCCGGCGTCTGCTGGCGCCGCCTCGCGTCTTCATCCGCTCACCGGCGATTCCCCCCAGCGCCCGTTGTGCTTAGCCCAGCGCCCAGCATCTCAACGCGCGCTCAACCACCCGCGCCCAGCGCCATCTCGCCCGGCCGGTAGCGCAACGAACCGGCGTTCACCCCGGCACCACGCGCGCGCGTTCTCCATTTTCCTCGCGCTCAATTTCAGTGACGTTCAATCTCAGTACAGTTTGTTTTCCCAGCCGGCGCTCACCTTCATCCAGCGTTCATTTCCAATGCAGATTGTTTCTTGAGCCGGCGCTCATTCCAAACCGGCGCTAACTTTCACTTTATATAAATATATGCGCTAGGTTAAAAATAGGGGTGAGTTCTCAGTTTTGATTCACGCTTGTGACTGCTGCTCTTGATTTTCTTCGGCAATTCTTGACGACATTACATAGATAATTCTTAGTTTAATTCCTGCTTTTATTTCTTAGATTTAATACTTCAGTTTATCGCTTTTTGCTGTCGAATTAATCTGTTGGGTTTATCGATTATTATTATTGGATTTTCGTGTTCCTTTGATTTACATTGCTTAATGATTTTGTTGCTTTCGATTAATTCCTGTTCTTGTTGGATGATTGATACTTATGGTTTATTTGCAATTAGATTTAGATTAGGGCTTGACAAACCCTATGAATTGGATTGCTATTGCTTTCGTTTATTGCTTTGATTTTTCCTGCTTCCATAGTTCAACTAGGGATTGACAACCCCTGGTTTAGATTTATTGCTTTATTAGTTTAGTTAGGGATTGACAACCCCTAGCTTAGGATTGCTGCTTATTTTCCGTATTTCAATTCCCGTATGTTTCAAAACCTTTGTTGGTATTAGAATGTTTAGAGAGTAATTGCTTTCTGTGTGCGACACGAACAATCGCCTGTTAAGTTTTCCTTGAGAGACGACTTGGGTTAACTTATCACGCTAAAATTACCTCGTACGATTGCGAGTGAATTTGAGTGTGTTTTTTAACTCGATCATTAGGATGGGCTTCGTGCAACGGTGACATAGACGGGAACTAGATGCAAAACCACGTAAAGAAAAGACACAGAAATCGAGTTAGGTAAGGTAATAAATACACAAACTTTCAATCAAAATCTATTACTATTATAAAAGTGTTTATTCTTACAAATTTTGATCTACCTATAATATCCTCACTTTTTTTTCAAATCTTCAGAACTTTTTAGTAATCCAATAAACATATGCTTTATTTATTGTAATATAAGATAATTAAGAGTCCTTTCTTATCTAAAATTCATTAAAATTGTTATAATTTTTATATTGTTATATATATAAGAAATTAATCCTATTAAATTCATAATTTGTACAATGCACGTACCAATTCAACTAGTAAATCTTAAAAGACTCACTGATTAGATATTAATATAATTTCAAAAGAATCTTTATCATAAGTTTAATGAAAACAATAAGTTGGACGTTTATTTGGCATTAATTAAAAGAAAAAAAAAAAAAAAAAAACTGACCGGGTCGGATCGGAATCGGCCAAAACGGGCCGGGTCTTGACCGGTCCGAGTCCAACAGTTCGGAACCGGAACCGTTGTTTAAAATTTAATGGGCTTTGAGCGGTTCGGATCGGTCAGGGTAAAGACCGCCCGTTGACATCCCTACCGGAGGTTTAGTACAATAAACTTTTTGAGCTCCTTAAGATGATGTCATAATCTTAAATAGATACGGTGACTCGATACAGGTAACTAGCATGACATACAAGCACTACCACCACCCAAGATGCGAAGAATCTTGGGTTATCTCATGTAACCCTCACCCATAATTGATCGCTATAAATTCTACCAAAATAAATGATAGTAAAAATAGCAAGTATTATATCGTATCCACAGAGATTTTGCTAATCGAAAACACAGTGAATAATTCACACAGAATATTTTATTATTATCCAGGCAACAGATATCAATAGAGGTGATGATTATTAAACTAGACTAAAAAAGAAATAGGAATGAACACAAGAATGAAAGACTGACCCTAGGGATGTACTTAACCTAACCATATTCACACAATTAACATATTAATCTGTTTACCAATTTAATCCAGCCAAAGATGAAAGATCACATAAATAACCAATAATTTCAGTTACGACAATTATGGTTGTTGATTACCAATTTACCTATTACTGTTACGTCTCAAGGTGAAAATTAGCAACTCCAAAAAGATCACAAAGAATATGCTTCCTACGGATGTTCCTATCTCAGCTACGACTCAAGACTTACCCGTATTGTGCATTCAAGATCGATTGACAATTAAAACTGTTAAGCATTCAATTGACAACTATATATGCATTAAAGTTGATCAGAAATTAACACATAAGATTAAGCTCCAGGAATCACAAATCGATGACTTGAAGGTAAAACAGTATTAACGATAAATCACATAAATCTAGTCAGACATACAAACCCTATGATCAATTATAGAAATTAGCTATGCATAATTAAAATACTAAAACAAGAATTAAAGAAATAAAACATAAACTGAATTGAAAAGATAAAATCGTAGAAATCCACGATGAACAATGTAACAACTTCGATCCGTAAATAAATCTGAATGCGTGCAGGAATCTAAAGACGAGTGGAATTAAAAATAAAATCTAACTAAAAGCTGAGCAAAAGTGTTCTGTAAAATATGCATAAGGCGTAAAGCGTCAGGTCTCCCCTCTCCCGTTCTGACTACGCCTAAATATAACCCTAGTCTCGCATCGGCTCGCGAGACTAGCTCGCGATCAAGGGTCGCGATGGAAAGTCGCGAGCCATGCCTTCTGTCGCACCTATGTCTTTCCTCGCGACCTTGGCTCGCGACACAAAGTCGAGGGCACACCTCGCGAGGCGTGTTCTTTTCCCGCTCGCGGTCAAGCTAGCGACCGCTAGGGCGGTTGCTAGTCTTGGTACAGAATCTTCTGGAGCAAAACTCGCGACCAGGCTCGCGACCGCTAGGGCGGTCGCTAGTCTCGGACAGAATCTTCTGGAGCAAAACTCGCGGCCAGGCTCGCGACCGCTAGGGCGGTCACTAGCCTCCTGTTTCTTTTCTCTGTACTCGCGAGTTCTCTTCGCGCGCCTATGTCGCGATATATCTCGGCCTAAAAATCCCTTTATCTCGTGATCCACCTTTTTGACATCTAAACCTGTGCAAAAATGACACAAAATACACACGGCATGATATCTTTCAAGGTAAACATAAATATATCGAATGACAGCTCAATAGATCACTTATCAATTATAAATAAACGTAAATGGGCATATAAAATAGGTAGAAATGAGGTTTATCATACCCCCAAACTTAACATTTTGTTTGTCCCAAACAAAGCAAAACAAAAGAGAGAGACAACCAAAAGCACAGGGAATGAGTTAAACGACAAAAGCAATAAACCTCATAGCAATGAGCAACAAAAAATTCAATCAAATGAATCAAATCACAACATCTTCCGTTAAACTCCACATATCATAAAAATCATAAGCACAAACCTTCTCAAACTTAAATCCTCACGATATAGATATATATATATAAGAAATCTCAAACACTCAAGTGTATCAAGGAGGACGTGTATACTTTCAATGTTTAAAAACACATGGAATCTACCATAAGCTTGCAAATCGTCTAATTCTCAATTGCTCAAATATGTGCTCAAGAACTAAGATCAAAAAGGTCTTATAAAAGATTATAATATAGGCTCTTTGGTAAGGTAGAATATATTTAGGCTAAGTGACTCATAATCTCATGATGAAAAACATGAGTGTCACAAGAAACAAAATCCCAAACTTTATTACTTCATTTCAAATCTCCACACCAAAAAGTCATTTTTCTCTTAAGAACTTCACACTTATCATATAAGTGATATACTCATCTCAAGCACTAGCTATTTACCCATTTATGTTCTTTTCGCACACTTGTGTCAACTTCTTCTTTTTCTCTTCCAATTTTTTTTTATTTGAACTTATATGGGTAAGCAACTAATTTTTTGATTATCACTTTCTCATCATTTATTTTCTTTCTTTTTCTCAACCCTCAATTCTCACAACCAAAACTCGCACTAACGAACACAACCCAACCCACGACTTCATGAAAGAATAAGGTAGACTCAAACGGGCTCATCAAAAGATAAAATGATTAACAGGTTAGTGTTTGAATATTATATAGGCTAAGAAAAGAATGCATAATATCATCTCCTAATTCTTAAGAACATCAATGCAACCTCGAAAAAGATCCAGAGCAAGTTATAGAGAAACACATGCTATTTCAAACTATTCACACAGAAAGAAACAAGATTGAAAAGATATGACAGTCAAAAGCTCGAGTCTCACAGGTTTCAAATATGTGATCAAGTTCTCAAATGCTCAAACTTACAATAATCATAACATGCTTCGTCTCACAAAATCAGTTGCAATCAAATTTTCTAATAAAAACAATTCTCATCATTGGCTGCTCGTCATTCAACTCAACCCAAAATAGACACAAAACAAAAAAGATAAAATGAAAACAAAACGAAAAAAAACAAAACCAAAACATTGGGTTACCTCCCAACAAGTGCTTAATTTAATATCTTTAGCTAGACCATTATTTACCTCGATCAATCTGACGTTTTGGCAACTGACCTCTTCACCATCTTCTGTTTGTCCCTATATTTAGCATTTACAGCAGACCACCACTGAGTTTGGAAGTGCCATCCCCCCCTAAACTTGAATAGAACATTCGGGGTTCCATACCTAATCAGACTTTTCTTTGTAGACTTCTCATCAACTGGTCGGTTGCCATCCACGTGCGAGACTGGGCTAGCTGTGGCAGTGGTGATCGAGTAACAATCCTCATGCTCTGAATTATCATGTGGCTTGATGTCATCATAGAGCGAAATTTTCAGCTCCTTTTTGTTCACACGGAAGGTGAGATCACCATCCTGGACATCAATTAGAGCTCGGCCAGTAGCTAGAAACGGTCGACCCAAGATTAAAGGTTGATTTTTATCATCAGATATATCTAATATCACAAAATCAGCAGGAAAAAAAAATCTTGGATTCTTACCAGAACATCTTCTACTACTCCCTTAGTGTAAAAAACTGACATGTCAGCCATCATAAATGAAATATTCGTTGGCTTCATCACTCTAATCTTCAGACGGTTGAACATAGATAGCGGCATCAGATTAATGCTCGCTCCCAAGTCGCACAATACATTGGGAAATGTATGCTCTCCAATCTGGCATTCCAAGGTGAAACTCCCAGGATCCTTTTGTTTGAGCGGCAACTTCCTCTGTATAATCGCACTACATTCTTCAGACATGTTGATTGTTTCAAATTGGCCCAACTTTTTCTTGCTCGCCACTGCATCCTTGAGGAATTTTATATATATGAGCATGTCTCGAAGCGCATCAAGGAGTGGTATATTGATATTAACTTTCTAGAACATCTCCATGAAACGAGTGAACTTTTCGTCAGATTTCTCTTTCCGAGACGCTGAGGGAATGGAACTGTAAGTATTGGAGGCATCTGAGGGCTCGCGTCTTTCCCTCGCGAGGTTGAGTCGTGAGACTCCCTCGCGAGGTCCTCTCCGTTCATCTTCACGAGCCTCCCTCGCGAGGTAAGGTCGCGAGGCTGTGTTCTGGTTCTGCCTCGTTTTTCCTCGCGAGACAACCTCGCGACTGGTTGTCGTGAGGACTACTCGTGAGGCGAGAATCCATCAGATCTTCATTCTCGTCCTCTTCAGCTCTTTTCTCGTTCAACTTCTCCCATTCATGCTCCAAGTGATTTGTATATGATGCCCCGCTCCTCAAGTAAATGGCATTGCACTGATGTGGGGGCATATTTTTCGGATTCTGCTCTGTATTTCTTGGAAATTACCCTTGCCTGTGTTGCCCATTCTGATGTGCAGCTATCTGGCTGATCTGGTTCTCTATTATCTTCAAATGTTTGCCCATAGCTGCTACGGTGGATTCCAAATGTGCAATCTTCTGGCCAGTATTATTAATGAAAGAGTTATGCTGAGTGGCTAATTGTTGATTACTTACAACCAATTGCTGCATCATTTCCTCCAGACTGGGTCTCTTTGTCTCCACAATCATCCCATCATTAACAGCAAAACCAGGCGGTGGTTGCTGAGCATTACCATAGGAAAATTTTGGGTGATTCCTATTATTGGGATGATATGCTGGATTTCCTTGGAAATTATTTCTCTGATTCACATAATTAGCCTCATCCTTATTCTGTGTCATGGCAACAGTCATCTGCCATTTTCTCTCGGCTTCATACTCTATCTGCAATGATGTGAATTTCTCTAGTAAATCATCATACTTGTCATCCATCTCGGCGGCCGCAACTCTTCTGATAAGCTGTCTCTCCATCGGCCACTGATAGCTATTGGATGCCATCTCCTCTATAATCCTCAACGCTTCATCAATCCCTCTGTTGAGCAAACATCCTCTGGCTGATGCATCTAAAATACTATGAGTGGTAGTGTTAAGACCGCTGTAGAATTGAGTCACCTGTTGCTCAGGTATAAAACCATGTTGCGGACATTTTCGAAGGAGGCTTCTGAACCTCTCCCAAGCTTCAAATAACGATTCATCTCCCAATTGTGAAAAATGGGAGATCTCGGCAATGATCATCTGAGCTTTGGCAGGTGGAAAGTATTTTGATAAAAAATTCTCGCATAGCTGCTCCCACGTGGTAATCTGCGAGCGGTCCAAACACTTGAACCACTCTTTCGCCTGACTCCTTGATAAACGCGCTTTTTACCCATTTATTGATGATATATTTAGATGATTCTAGATCTATTAAGTGCGTTTATAGAGTCGATCTTTATGCTTTTAGCTATTTTTGGAAGATACTGCTCTTGGGGTTTCTCTTTGGTGTTTTGTAGGCTTTTCAGGTGATAATCGATGCACAAGGCAAAGATGTAACCAAAGATGATGAAATGGATATGATAAATATGGATGTGAAAAGTTTACAATGTTAAAGAGTATCTCGATAAGAGTCCATAGGCACAAATGGATCGCAATTCTGAGTTCGGATGGGAGAGAACGGAATAAAACAGTGAAGTCGCGAGCTAGCGACCGAGCTCATGACATGAGAAATCGTCTAGAACGCCCGAGCTCGCGACCAAGCTCATGACATGACTCGGCCGCTTGGCGAGGCGGCTGGGCACAAAATTAGGGTTTTCCTACACCTATATATATCCCCAAGCTTGCTCCTGCGCCCCCAACCTTGTCCAACACGTTTTTCATCAGTGTTCTATAGTTTTTCATATATTTTCACTCTAGTATTGATTTAGATTCATCTAAGCATTAGATTTTTATTGTTCTATATTAGTTCTACACATTGTTATCGCTTTGGAACGATTTCGTCCGAACGAATTCCGTATTTTCTCGTTTGTTACTTGAGTTTAGATACGAACCCAACCATTGTTCTTCCGACGCTACACTACGGGTTTTATCTATTTAATTCTTATTTTATGTCGATTATTATGTCTAGCTAATTTGTTCTAATCCTAGGGTTTGCATGATTCTATCCTAAATGTTGTGATTCCTGCTATTACTATTTACCTTCCAGGCATTGATTTATGATTCTTGGTGCTTAATTATATGTGTTAATTTATGATCAATCTGGATGCATATCTAGTTGCCAGTTAATTACTTAACCGTTTTAATTGTCAATCGATCTTGAATGCATAATACGAATAAGCCTTGAGTCGTAGCTGAGATAGGAACATTCGTAGGAAGCATATTCTTTGTGATCCTTTTGGAGTTGCTTATTTTCACTTAGAGCGTAATGATAATAGGAAAATTAGTAATCAAGCGCTACAATTGTCGTAATCGAAATTGTTGGTTATATTTGTGATCTTCCATCTTATGCGGATAAAATTGGTTAATAAGGCGGGATAAACATCGTTGTGGGTAGCATTAATGCATCCCTAGGGTTAGTCTTTCTATCTTATTATCTCTTTGAGTGTTTATTGCTTTTATTTCTTTTTGCGTTGTTACATTTGACTTTGAATTTAATATTCGAAGTCCCAAAACCTTTTAAAACAAAATATGTTCTTGGATAATGATGAATTATTGTTGAGTTAGCTTCTGTGTTTTGTGTTACAATCCCTGTGGATACGATACTCGACTTACCTTTATACTTGCATGTTTTCGTGTTAGAAAAGTGAGCGATCACTCCTCAGCGAGAAAATGAACATCCGCATCCGGATAGCATCAGCTGGCACTCCATTCTACTTGATTGTGTTGTAGATATCAAGGAATGCCTCCAAGTGTGCGTTGGGGTCTTCAGTAACCTCTCCCCCAAATTGCTCTGCTTGTATCATGCTGATGAGGGCGGGTTTCAATTCAAAGTTGTTCGCATTGACATTCGGCCCTCATTATCCACCTTGAAACTGATCCGTCGGTGGCCTGTACATGTGGTTGAGCGGTATGGCTGGTGCTCGGCCTCCAACTTGGCCCATTTGATTATGTAATGCCATTTGGTGTTGCATCACTGCTAATATTTCCTCCATCTCGACCATCCGATCATGCCCTTGGGGTTGTCTATCTGCCATTGTTTGTCTTCTTTCTCTTCTCTTTCTCTTGTGCGATTTTTCAATCTCAGGATCCAATGAAAGAATTACTTTCCTCTGAGCCCTTTTGATCATGCACTGCGCAAAAAGACAACAACCAGATTAAATCCAAGGTAAAAATACAGAAAATATTTTTTGTTATATATATATATTTTTTAAGCCTGAATTAATAACTACAATTCAGAAAATTATCACTATGAAATCTACACAGTCCCCGACAATGGCGCCAAAATTTGATCGCTATAAATTCTAACAAAATAAATGATAGTAAAAACAACAAGTATTATATCGTATCCACAGAGACTGCTAATCGAAAATACAGTGAATAATTCACACAAAATATTTTATTATTATCGGGCAACAGATATCAAGAGAGGAAATGATTATTAAACTAAACTAAAAAAGAAATAGGAATGAACTCAAGAATGAAAGACTGAGCCCTAGGGATGTACTTAACCTAACCAGATTCATACAATTAACCTATTAATCTGTTTACCAATTTAATCTAGCCAAAGATGAAAGATCACATAAATAACCAATAATTTCAGTTACGACAATTATGGTTGTTGATTACCAATTTACCTATTACTGTTACGTCTCAAGGTGAAAATTAGCAACTCCAAAAAGATCACAAAGAACATGCTTCCTACGGATGTTCCTATCTCAGCTACGACTCAAGGCTTACCCTTATTATGCATTCAAGATCGATTGACAATTAAAACTGTTAAGTATTCAATTGGCAACTATATATGTATTAAAGTTGATCAGAAATTAACACATAAGATTAAGCTTCATGAATCACAAATCGATGAATGGAAGGTAAAACCGTATTAACAGATAAATCACATAAATCTAGTCAGACATACAAACCCTATGATCAATTACAAAAATTAGCTATGCATAATTAAAATACTAAAACAAGAATTAAAGAAATAAAACATAAACTGAATTGAAAAGATAAAACCGTAGAAATCCACGATGAACAATGTAACAACTTCGATCCGTAAATAAATCTGAATACGTGCAGGAATCTAAAGACGATCAAGAATTAAAAATAAACTCTAACTAAAAGCTGAACAAAATTGTTCTGTAAAATATGCGTAAGGCGTAAAGCGTCAGGTCTCCCATCTCCCATTCTGACTGCGCCTAAATATTACCCGAGTCTCGCATCGGCTCGCGAGACTAGCTCGCGATCAAGGGTCGCGATGGAAAGTCGCGAGCCATTCCTTCTGCGCGCCAATGTCTTTCATCGCGACCTTGGCTCGCGACATAGAGTCACGAGCACACCTCGCGGCGTGTTCTTTTCCCGCTCGCTGCCAAGCTAACGACCGCTAGGGCGGTCGCTAGTCTTGGTACAGAATCTTCTGGAGCAAAACTCGCGGCCAGGCTCGCGACCGCTAGTGCGGTCGCTAGTCTCGACAGAATCTTGTGGAGAAAAACTCGCGGCTAGGCTCACGATCGCTAAGGCGGTCGCTAGCCTCCTGTTTCTTTTCTCTGTATTTTATTCGTGAGCTTTGCTTGCAAGTTCTCTTTGCGCGCCTATGTCGCGATATCTCTCGGTCCAAAATCCCTTTATCTCGTGATCCACCTTTTTGACATCTAAACCTGTGCAAAAACGACACGAAATACACACGGCATACTATCTTTAAAGGTAAACATAAATATATCGAATGACAGCTCAACAGATCACTTATCAATTATAAAATAAACGTAAATGGCCATATAAAATAGGTAGAAATGAGGTTTATCAATAACAAGTCAAAGTGATGGTCAGTAACTCATACTCACCTAAAACCTTATCGATGTTTAGATCAACCTTAAGTCACCGAGATCTAAGTTCTTCACGATGGTCAGATAGAAGAATTCATCTCACTATGATCCATCAATACGTCAAGACGTACCAGCATAGACAACCAACTAAGTCAAGTCACTTCTTATCTATACTGCAGCCTATACCGACAACTCATCCTTAAGTTTTCTCAGCTGTGATTCTTTTTATATCTCATTAAGCTTAACCAATCATACAGACTTCTGTGATCTTCTACATACTTATGATCTAACTTTTGTATAAGATAATAGGACATACATATGCAATCAAGTAAACAATTCAGATAGGAGATTGTAATAGTGGTAACAAGAAACATTGTATATAAGCTCAACCATTTTGCTTTTAGTATATAAATCCAACAATGATGATATCATGCGTACAATCGAGTTAACTTCTAGAGGAATTAATTTAAATCATTAGACATAAATGAGTCAAAATTCTAAGTGTTTAATGCATTAGTCGAGCATTGATTTCAGTATGTTTTACCACTATGTTTCATCAATATGACATTATTAGTATGATATCAATTGGGGATGATTCAGCATCCTTACTTATCAACTGAACATAGCAGTCAGCTGATACCTCATTAGTGATGGTACTGATATCAAGTGGTATTGATACTGATACCGGTTTGATGTTACCAGTTTGTGCTTATACTGATGGTAGTCGGTATCATCCAACCTGTCTGGTATACGTCAGTCTGGTTTACCAGTTTGGATCACCAGTTTGTCCATTAACGTTGGGTTCACCAGTTGCGGCCTTAGTTAAAACTTATCAGTTTGGTGATCATTTTATCTATCGATATGAGTTCTCCTTGAACGATATCTTGATAGTTGGTTGGTGATATTGCCGATTAGGCTTGTCAGAATGTATTCCTTCTAGGATCAACATGTCTTCCTCGATCAGTTTGGCACTTATCAGCTTCAGTTTCTCACTCTTTTGGGTTCAAAACAGTCTAGCTTTTTGAACAACATGTTGAATCTATCTTCAGCAAGCGGCTTTGTCAGTATGTCAGCTCATTGAATATCAGTATGAATTTTCTCAACAATGATGTCCATCTTCCCGACGTGATCTTGAATAAAGTGATATCAGACATCAACGTGCTTGCATCTGGTATGTAGGACTGGGTTGAAAGTGATTGCTATGGTGTAAGAGCTGTTGCAGTAGATGGGTACTTCACTCGTTGTAACTTCGTAATCTCTCAGTTATTGCTTCAACAAGAGTATTTGAGAACAGCAGCTTCGAACAGCCATGTGTTCACCTTCAGTTGTGGACGTTGTTATTGATGTTTGTTTCTTGGAAAACCAACAAATCAGTTTGCTTCCGAAAAACTAACTTGTCCCTGAAGTTGATTTCATATCTAACCTGCAACCTGGAAAATCAGAGTAGTGTAACCTGAAAGCTTAAAATTATCATCAACTGGATACCACAAATCCATATTAGGTGTGCCTTTGAGGTATCTCGGTATCCTTTTAGTTACTTCCAAGTACATATTTCTCGGATCGACTTGATATCTTGTGCATACTCCTGCTGCATAAGATATATCTAGTCTGATTGCAGTAAGGTAGAGCAACGGTTCAATGATTTCTCGATACTTGGTGTGATCCCAGCTTACCTTCAACACCTGTTTCCACCTTTCAATTTGTGTTCATCGGAATCTTCACGGGCTTTGCTTGTTGAACTCTAAATTTGCTTATTAGATTTTTGGTGTATTTGGTTTGACTTATGAAGATGTCATCTATTGACTGCTTCACTTGAAGTCCTACGAAGAGTTCATCTCTCCCATCATGGTCATCTGAAACTTCTCAGTCATAACGTCAACAAACATGTTACATAATTTCTCAGATTTTGATCTAAAGATAATTTCATCAACATAGATCTGGACTATGAGAATGTCATCACCTTCCTTGAGAGTGAATATGGTCTTGTCTAGTGAGCCCTTTTTGAATCCCTATTCTTCTAGGCATAACGACGGTATCGTACCAACCTCTGAGAGCTTGTTTGAGTCCATAGAGAGCTTTCGTCATCTTGTTGACCTTGTTAGGACTTCAGTCTCAAAACATGGAGATTGTTCCACATACATTTCATCTGTTAGGATGTTATTCAGAAATACACATTTCACGTCCATTTGATAGACCTCTTATATGCAGCATAGGCTGGGAATAGACGAATAACTTCCAGTCTTGCAACTGGAGTGAATATCTCGTCGAAGTCAATTTCTTTCTTCTTGGTTGTACCCTTTAGCCACTAGCCTTGCTTTGTTTATGATGAGTATCCATTTTCATCCTTCTTGTTCTTGACAATCCACTTCAGACTTATCACATTGTGATTGTCAGGTCTGTCCACCAGTTCTCATACTCCATTCCTTAATAACTCGTTAAGTTCTTCTTGCATGACATTCGTCCAGCTTACGTTGCAACATCATTGGGTTCTACTTGAGAGTAGAAACAACTGAAGAATGATTATTCTTTTTTGCTCAATTCATCTGCAATATTAGCCTGATCAGTAACCGATCTACGAGTTATGACTTTATCCGTAGGTTCATCAAGAATATAGTCACTGGGTGAGCGATAAGCGCGCATTTTACACGTTTATAGTTGATATTTGAAGATGAGTTTAGCTCTCGTTTAATGTGCGTTTATGTATCGATTCTTAATATTTTATCTATTTCTAGAAGATCTGCTCTTGGGTGTTCCTTTGACGTTTTGTAGGTTTATATGTTGATAATCGAAGCAAGGAGCGGCGCGCGAGAAATATTAATCGACTGTTTCTAGCGACCAGACTGGCGGTCGCTAGGGCTGGCTTCGCAAAAGCGACCAGCGAGAACCCGGCGAGCGCGATCGTAACCTCGTGCCCGGCGAAGCCCGGCCGCGAGAAAGCTCTTGAACGATTTCTCGCGACCGGTTCATAATTGCTAGCGACCGCTGGCGGGTCGCGAGGTACAACGCGAGCGCAGGAGGTGAGCGGCGAGCATACTAGCGATCGCCTAGCGATCGCGAAGGGTGGTCACGAGTCGTGGCGGCGAGACGCAAATTAGGGTTTCCACCATTTTCTATAAATAGGGCAAAGCCCCTTGTGCCCAGAAGAGACCCATTACGCCCCAGAGCTCTTTTACTTCAGTTTTTCCTGAATTTTATCTTTGTTTTAGCTTTAGTTTAGTTCTAGATTCAATTCTTGCTTTGTTCTTGTTTAGTTCTTCAATTCGCTATCGATCGGAACGCTTTGTCCGATCGCTTTCGCTGTTTTCCGTTCTTTCGATTGGGATTGGATTCAAGACCAACCATTGTTCATCCAACGCTTCATCACGGGTTTTATATATTTAATTTCGCTTTTATGGTTAAATCGTATTTTATTCCGTTTATTATGTCTCGCTAGTTTTCGTTCTAATCCTGTGTTTGCATGATTCGATCCTATATGTTGTGATTCGCTATTGTTATTTACCTTCCGACATTGATTCATGATTCATGGTGCTTATTTATATGTGTTGATTGATCAATCTTGATGCATATCTAGTTGCCGATTAACGACGTATCGTATTAATCATTAATCGATCTTGAATGCATGATACGAATAAGCCTCGAGTCGTGAATCGAGATAGACATTCGTAGGAAGCATATTCTTAGTGATCCATTTGGAGTTGCTTATTTTCCTCTAGAGCGAATCGTGATAGGGAAAATTAGTAATCAATGTCGTAATTTGTCGAATCAAGTTGTTGGTTATATATGTGATCTTCCGTCTTATGCGGATTAAAACGGTTAAAATAAGCAGGATAAACATCGTTGTGGATAGGATTGGTGCATCCCTGTGGTTAGTCTTTCTTCATAGTTATCTTCCATGATTTTATTGCTTTATTTATATTTCCGCTGGTTACCTTTTGCTTTGATTAAATTCAAGCCTTAATCCTTTCACCCAAATTTCGTGCTTCGATAATGATGAATTGTCGTTAAGCTAGCTTCGTTTTCGGATTGCAATCTCTCGTGGATACCATCCTATACTTACACCTTTCGTGTTAGAAAAGTGAGCGATCAAATTTTAGGCGCCGCTGTTGGGATTGTTAAGATTGCATATGAATAATTTGACGATTCGGATTTATTAATTCAAGTTATATATATTTTATTTATTTTGTCAAGCTAAATTCTCTCTTTTCTCGGTGTAGTTTATGCGCACAAGATCTCGTGGACCTCCAAGTATTATTAGATCCCGAGATCGAAAGCTCAAAGGAGAAAGGACGAGAGAAGAGACGGGCCGCAATGGTAGCCAATCCGTAACAGGGGCATTTCTCCGAGCAAGTCAGACGATGCTAGCCGACTTTGCGAGATGCACGTCGATGGCGAATATGGAATCATTGTCCCGCCTCCGGAGGAAAGACCTCTCAATCACATGTACCGACATCCCAATCAACAGCTCCAAGGAGGCGCTTGGGGCCCACACGTAGATGCAAACAATTTTGAGCTAAACCGCCCCGATCAAGATGGTCCAAGGAGAGCAATTGGGGAGTCACTGAAGACCCGAATCGCGATCTCGAGACTTTTCTCGATATTTGTAACACCATCAAACAGAATGGGTGCCACAAGACACGATTCGGATGCGATGTTCGGGTTTCTTCACCAGCCAAAGCGAAGATTGGTTCAAGAGTTTGACCGAGCTGCATCGACACTTGGGGAAACTTTAGAAGTTTTTTCGAAATACTTTCCGCCGGCGAAAGCGTAGAAGATCATCGCCAAATCTCTCATTTTGCCAAAACCACGATTTAATCATTATTCGAGGTATGGGAGAGATTCAGAGGTCTATCGAGACGATGTCCACAACACGGGTTCTCCAAGGAGCAACAAATCACAGCCCTACAAAGGACCGACATGGCAGAGGAGCATGGTGGATGCGTCGGAGGCTGTTTATTGAACCGACAAGTAGACGAGGCAAGCAGTACAGAGAGAGATGGTCGCCAACAGCTATCAATGGCCAACTGAGAGAACGCCATTGTTCAAAGCAACTTTGTCGAGTGATTCAAAATATGATGATCTCATGAAGAAGTTCACTCTTTGAAGAGTCGATTGAGACAGAGAACGTCACCACATCAATCGTATGAATCATCCGACTTCCAACACCTCCGCAGCTTCACCGCTCGTAATGGTTTAATTCAAGAGTCGAAGCCAAGTCTCAAGACATGATGCGGCGCTTGGTTGTAAGCAACCAACAATTGGCAACGAACTGTAATCTGCTTATAAGCAACACCGCGTAAGATAAATCATTTGGAGTCCACCGTCACGCTATGGGAAGATATGAAGATGTTGGAAAATCAAATTGGTCAAATAGCCGTGACAAGTGAATGCACTACAAAAGACGGGCCATTTCCGAGTAATACGGAGGTGAACCCAAGAATCGCTTCGCCATCCAGACGAGGTGGACAAGCTTACCCGAGCCCTACCGAGGAAGAAGAGCATGAAAGCACACCTGGAGCGTAAACTCACGACGAGCTCGCGACCGTGAGCCCGATCATGGATTCCGTAATTTTGCTACGAAGCTCCCCAACCGAGCACGCGTCGCCGCACCCGACCGTGAGCTATCAAAGTGGCGGCGCTGCGAGCTGTTCATGAAGCGACCCCGCCGCATGCCACCCCGCGAGCAATCGGGCGGCAGCAAAGCAACAGAAAACCAAGCGAACTCGCCGCAAGCTCGCACGAAGAAGGAGTCCAAACAAGCATGGATACCTCGTGACCTTTCCAGAGGTCGCGAGGTCAACCGCGAGGCAACCCTGAAGCAAATCTCGCACGTACACTCCTCCGGTCCTGCTTCCGAAGTCGACTTGTCAAGTCAAAATATGACGAGGAGTTTGCTGCTTCAAAGCGATTTTCAAAAGTTGAGATAATTTGCCTCTCTTTGAAGTCACTGCGAAACATGCCGGATACATGAAATTTTAAAGACGCATTGCAAGCAGAAGAAAGTGGGAAATTTGAGAAAATCACCCTATCCGAAGAATGCAGGCCGTCTTGTAAAGGAAGCTCCTCTCAAGCAAAAGGATCCCGACGCTTTACGTTAGAGTGCGAGATCGCCAAGCGAGACTTTTCCAAATGTTTTGTGCGACTTGGGGCGAGCATCAACTGATGCCATTCAACGTATTCAACCGCTACACCTAGGAAAGACGGTTTATTTAAGATTTCACCGATGATGGTGACCGATCAATCACATATCCAAAAGGTATCGTCGAAGACGTGTTGGTAAGAATTCGGATTTTGTTTTTCTGCCGACTTTGTTATTTTAGATATTCTCGAATTCAAACAACAACCACTAATCTTAGGTAGACCTTTTCTAGCAACTGGTCGTGCGCTGATTAATGTGTGGGGAAAGCAATCTCGCTTCGTGTTAACGATGATGAGCTCAAGATTTCCATATACGACGCCATCAAGCAACACGACGGTGGAAAGCCGAAAGATTGTCGCCGATCATGATCTACGCCGCCACACATGTCTCGCGTTTAGAGGGTACTCGACCGATCGAGGAAGCTGCGGAAGGAAGTAAGTGGACTCGCATGGAACTCCAGTGTATCGCCTGCTCAGTTGGGGGCCACTTCCATAGTCGATGGTGGTCATCCGTGAATGCCAAGTTTAGGAGGGTCCACAAGTTGGGAAAGACGTCTATTGCCACAAAACACCGGATTGAAAAAGGTTAGTAATGGTCTAGCTAAAGACGTTAAATTAAGCACTTGTTGGGAGGTAACCCAACGTTTTCTTTGTTTTTGTTTTTGTGTTTTGTCGTGTCTTTCGTTTGCGTTGCTTTTGTCGTGTTTCTGTTTTTCTTTTCGTTGTTGTGTCAGTCGATCAACGAGTTGTAGTGAAGTGTGTTAATCCATGTGGCCAATGACGATAGAAAATTTTTGGGAAATTTAATGATAGTGCACATGATATGTTAGAAAATGACGCATGAATGACGTGAAATGGCTTAGCTTGTTGTTTTTCACCATTTGCTTAACCCGTGAGACTTGAGCTTCATCAGTATAAACATCTTGATACGCTTTACATTAATTGTGTGATATCGTGCATGTGATTATCTTCTAGAACTTGCGTTCTTTCCGTCGAGACCGCAATATGTGTTTGAATTTGGAAAGGATAAAGGCCATCTTTGTTAACCACATATTCACCCAAACACTAACCCGATGATATATACCATTTGTCGCTTCTTTGAGCCTTTATTTGACTTTTCTTTCGATTAACCGGATGATAGGAGGTGAGGATGGATATGGGAATCAAAGGGTTGAAATTTTGATGTAGTTATGACGAGAAAAGTTTCTTTTAGAAAAATACATCGTGGTGAAGAATAGTACCTTTGTTGTGAAAGTTAAACCCTATAAGCTCTAGAAAAGAAAAGAAAAGAAAATGTTAAGTTCACTATGAGTGTTGAGCATAAAGGGTCTTTAATCAAAGTATAGGTACCTTACGTGGCATTAAGCGTTGATTTAGCACGTTGAGAGAAGAGGAAAATGGACAAAGTCCATATGTGTCGAGTGTATAAATGGTGGTGCTTGGAATATTCTTGAGTCACTTAGTTATATTTTATCCCACCTTAACCAATGTGCCTACATTACAACCTATGAAAAGACCTCTTTGATCCTAATTTGAACACATTTGATGCGGTGGAGATATTAGAAAATGGCAAGCCTATGGTAAGATGTTGCATTGCATTGATCGTTGAGTGTATACACGTCCTTAATTTCTTTATGAGTTGAGTGTATCTTATATTTTAAGCACATCTTTGTTGTGAGGTTGAATAAAATGAGTTTTGCCCTCGATGGTTGTTTGTGTTGAGTTGTTTAACATCGTCATGCGCTAATGTTTTTGGCGTTAATATGTTTCGAGGCTTATAATGGTTATCCTCTTTGCTCGCTCGTTGATCTTCGTTGTGTCTTTACATTGCTTTTGTTTGAGGACAAACAATGCTTTAAGTTTGGGGGTTTGATAAACGCACATTTTACACGTTTATAGTTGATATTTGAAGATGAGTTTAGCTTTCGTTTAATAATGCGTTTATGTATCGATTCTTAATGTTTTATCTATTTCTAGAAGATAACGCTCTTGGGTGTTCCTTTCGACGTTTGTAGGTTTATATGTTGATAATCGAAGCAAGGCGGCAGCCTTGCGAGAAATATTACAATCGACTGTTTTAGCGACCAGCTAGCGATCGCTAGGCTGGCCGCTAGCAACGGCCAGCGAGAACCCGGCGAGTCGCGACGCAACCTCGTGCCGCGGCGAGCCTAAGCCCAACGAGAAAGCTTCTTGGGCGATTTCTGCGACAGTTCATAATTGCTAGCGACCGCTAGCGGTCGCGAGGTACAACGGCGCAAGGAGGAGGCCAGGCGAGCGAAGAAGAGCTGCGCGAGACATGCCTAGCGATCGCCCTAGCGATCGCGAAGGGTGGTCGCGAGTCGTGGCGCAGAGGCGCAAATTAGGTTTTCACCCTTTTCTATAAATAGCAAAGCCCCTCGCGCCGAAGAGACCCATTCGCCCGAGCTCTTTTACTCAGCTTTTTCCGAATTTTATCTTTGTTTTAGCTTTAGTTTAGTTCTAGATTCAATTCTTGCTTTGTTCTTGTTTAGTTCTTCAATTCGTTATCGATCGGAACGTTTTGTCCGATCGCTTTCCGTTGTTTTCCGTTCTTTCGATTGGGATTGGATTCAAGACCAACCATTGTTCATCCAACGCTTCATCACGGGTTTTATATATTTAATTTCCGTTTTTATGGTTAAATCGTATTTTATTCCGTTTATTATGTCTGGCTAGTTTTCGTTCTAATCCTAGGGTTTGCATGATTCGATCCTATATGTTGTGATTCCTGCTATTGTTATTTACCTTCCAGGCATTGATTCATGATTCATGGTGCTTATTTATATGTGTTGATTTGATCAATCTTGATGCATATCTAGTTGTCGATTAATGGACGAATTGTATTAATTGTCAATCGATCTTGAATGCATGATACGAATAAGCCTTCGAGTGAATCGAGATAGGACATTCGTGAGGAAGCATATTCTTAGTGATCCATTTGGGTTGCTTATTTTCCTCTAGAGCGAATCGTGATAGGAAAATTAGTAATCAGCTGTCATAATTGTCGAATGGCGAAGTTGTTGGTTATATATGTGATCTTCCGTCTTATGCGGATTAAAATGGTTAAAAATAAGCAAGATAAACATCGTTGTGGATAGGATTGGTGCATCCCTAGGGTTAGTCTTTCTTCATAGTTATCTTCCGTGATTTTATTGCTTTATTTATATTTACGCTTGGTTACCTTTGCTTTGGATTTCTCCACCCATCTTTGTTATCTTCGAACTTAATCTGGTGCTAGAGTTGGATCGTGATGGGTTGATCGATGAGCAACCGATCGGTGGTGGTATATCCGAGGATTTTTGATCTTTGGTGTATGTTTCGACATGTTGTATTTTCGTGATCGGATCTTTATTAGTCCGAGTGCAAGCGCTCATTTTTCCTTGACATATGCCATGTTCTGATCTAAGGAAAATATCCAACTGGACTGGTTCCTTTCCATAGACTTGTTGAGCGTCTTTAATTTTCTTTTATCTTTGTCCCCATACAAGTACTTCATCAGTCAGGCCGAGGGAGTGAAGATTATCTGAGATGATGGTTCAGCTTCCATGTTGACCTGATTACTGTACTAAGTGGCAGATTTATCAAAAACAACATGAGGTGTTACTTCCACAATGAAAAATTGCTTGTTAAAAACTTTTTAAGCTTTTCTGGATTCTTCAGCTGAAAAATATTCAAGGAAAATTCCTTGTTCAGTTTGATGTTAAAGTTCTTAACTGCACTGTGTCATTATTATGGATGTAACACAAACAATCAAAAGTACGAAAGTGAGATATAGAAGGCTTTTTGTTATTCCACA
The DNA here is from genome assembly GCA_036937905.1 of Salvia rosmarinus. NCBI lineage: Eukaryota > Viridiplantae > Streptophyta > Magnoliopsida > Lamiales > Lamiaceae > Salvia > Salvia rosmarinus. The sequence continues at coordinate 70,655,249 of CM072815.1, read as the reverse complement.
TTTCATATGGTGTTTTCCCATATCTCTAAGTCAGAAATGATCGATTCTTGGTGTTCCATGCTGTGTTTTTAGCATTATCAATCCAAAGTGTACCGTATCCATTGGTGTATCCGATAGAACTATCACCAAAAGTGATTTTCGTACCTGCTTTCTCCATGTAGTCAGATAGATACTCCTTGCAATCAATCATGTGTCTTGAACATCTGTTGCCCAAGTACCATATATGTTTCTAGACTAGAAGGTCTTTATTCTTCCTCTGACTGATCAACACAACCTACAAAAATCATATTTAGGTACCCAGTATGAATTGGGTCATTGCACATTAGTAGTTTCTTTATAAACTCAAATCTGCTAGATGATTCTAACACTGTTGTCAGGCCAGATCTGTCTTCCTTGAAAATCGATATAAACTGTCCTAGACTTCTTCAGTTGGGCCTTAAACTTCTGTGCAAGTTTGGCAGGGGGATTGGGTCTATGCTTGTGCTGATGTGGTGTACATATGTGCTATGGACAGGTTTTCTCTGCTGAGGATACTTGCGGTAAAGTGCCTTAGCTGGGTAACTTGGGGCTGCCTGATTGGATCAGTTCTTCTAGGTAGTTTATATTTAGGTCATTGGGTTTGCCCACAACTTGCCTTGTATCCTTACGTTTAGTCACTAGAGCTTTCAGCTTCTCAGTGGACTTAACGTACATAGTTTTGGTTCCATTGATAGATGCACCCTTTACAGATGAACTTGGATCATACCTAATCCAGTTCTGATCAACAAACATCTCTAAGCTGATTGGATTGAATCTAGCTTCTTCGTTGCTCCGTTCAGAGTGTTGATCTTCTCTTGAATTGAAGCTTCACTATGCTAAATTGTGCTGAACTTTAGGCTTATCTCAATTAGTTCAGTTCTCAGCTGAACTTTTTTTTTCCTTTTTGATATTGTTCAGCATTCAATTCTTTTATCATGCTGGTTTGATCAACATGTTCTTTTCTCAGCTTGGTCATTTCGGTGGTGAGCTCTGATTCGACTTGGAAGGCGGTGTGATGATTTTCCTTAGCAAGCTAAAGCTTCTCAGTCAGCTTATAATTTCCAATCATCGCTCATTCATACATCTTCATGATTATTCTGTAGTCAGCTATGATTTGTTCCATCTCATCTTACTTGACTAAGGTGTCTTCAGAGTCTAACACCTATTCAGACAATATAATATTTTGAGAGAGATTTTTAGTAGAGAGTCGGGATGTTACTTCACGCTTGTCGAGGCCATTGTCAATTCCCACCATGCAATTGTCCTCGTAACTGTTGATCTCTATAATCACCAGACAATGGCTCTCATCATTAGTGCTGGAGGAGTTGCTCGAAGAGCTGCTTAATGAACTTGATGTACTGGCTTTCTTAGCAACCATTGTCTTGCACTCGTTCAACTTCATGTCGTGCTTAGCTCGAAGTGCTTTCCTTTTTTTGTGGCTCAGCGCAGGGTAATCATGTCTGAAGTGCCCTTTCTTTTCACGGTTGAAGCACACATCATCCTTGTACTCAGGTCGATTGGGCTTCTCTTCAGTCCGATCCTTGTTTGATCTTTCATTTTCTTAATTGGAACTAGATCATAGAGCTAAACTCAATGACCGAATGTCAACAATAATAAAAGAAATTTCAAAAACCCCACATAACTCGTAATGGGTCACCATTAACTATAAGGGTTATCAACATACCATACATCTCAAACTCCACCCATACTACTAAAAAACCCAATTCTCAATTTAGCATTCAAACTTTCTACCACACCGTGGTCTCTCATTCTTTGTAAACCACAATACTGGCACAACTAATTCTTTGATCACATCACTGTTTCGGTTCTAACAAAAAATTCAAAGCCAATTTGGAGTTATGTCTCGTGTGAACATCCAAATAGAAAGATTATACTCATGTCACTATCGTGTAGTGACATTCATCATATCAAAATCATCATTACATTCTCGCCATCATCATTTCCATCTCTGTTCTTATAGTTTTCTCCACTTTGTTCTCGTTGTTCTCGTCTTTCAACTCGTATTATTCTCATTTTCATCCTCGCTTTTGTTCTCATTTACATCCTCGCTTTTGTTCTCATTTCCACCCTCACTTTTGTTCTCATGATGGAATAAAATTCACATAGTTTATCTTTCTATGTTCTTTCACAAAAGGGATCATGCGTCTTAAATAGTCTACGTTCTTTTGGGATAACATAATCATTGTCATCGACAACTTGTAATTGCAAAAATTTAAACATTAATAACATAACTCATTCATAACAATAAATCTCATTGAATTCCAGGAATTCAAACATCTCACTTTTGACATAACAATTTCAACTATTTCCCATATCTCTTCCATTTCATAGCTAAAACATCATTTCCACTTTAAACTTTCACTTCCAAAACTGGAAAAAATTATTTACCTCATTCTAATTGAGCTTGATGCGATGGAGTGTTGAGCATAGTCGACTGACCTCTTACAAGTCTAGTGACTCAATCTAGACTTGATTTAACTTCTAGGAAAGTTTTGGATTCAAGGTAAACGAACTGCTCTGATACCACTCTGTAGTAGCCCATTATCCCTAAGGACGACTTAGTCGGGACCATTACTCAGGATGGGGATTAAGAAGCGAGGAAAGAAAATGGGATATCGAATTGTGAGACATATATCAATAAAACGTCTAAAAACATCAAAGTTGTGGAGATCAAAGTAAACATAATTTACAAACAAGAGACTAGCCTATCAGATCCTTAACAAAAGGTTCAACTGATCTGAAGGGATCTAGTTCTCTAATCAAATAATAACTTAGTGTTCTTGCAGCCAAAAAACGTATGAGGTACACATATGAGGATGTGCACTCAAGGCTCTAACTATCAGCGACAAAAGATTCCTAATGTTCAATATTGTTCCATCTCATCACCAGCTCAACCTGCACATTTAAACACAAACATGCAGGACTGAGTACAAAGACTCAGTGGACTCATGCAAAAAACATACGTCATAAACTTTGAATTACACTGCCTCATCTGTAACACACGAAGTTTTATTTGAAAGTTTCGTGTTTACTAAACATTTTCTATCATTTCTCCATAAAGTTTGTCTGGTCAGACATATTTTCTATCTATATGATCTATATCTGACTCATCTTGCGTCGTAGAAAGAGGCCTCCTTCCACGGACGTTGTGACCAGTCGAGAGAAACTCTCAACGCACAGTCATCGGAACTGGCTGAGCAAACCTTTCAGCACACATTTACCATCAGTGTACACGTTAACTCTTGCTAGGAATTCTCCATCTAGCATAGGATCCGAATTCGATTAAACTCAAGTTGGCTGACCAACATAGATAGGACATATACATAAAACATAAACACTTTGGGCATGCAATTAACAGTAGCATTTCATCATCATTTTCTCAAAAGAAAGCATCGTAAATAAAGACTTTTCATTTTCTTTTTATCCTTGAGGAGAAAAGTCCATCTGGTTTACTCTTTTCCTTGACTCGAATCTCCTTCTTATATTCTTGTTGCTCACTTTCGTGCTCCATCTTTACGTAATAAACTAATTTAGTACATCGGTCGCATCTTTGGTAATCGTCAAAAATTAATGAAACTCGATAACTCTTTAAATCTTATTAAGATTGATTAACTGGAAATAATCCTTCTAAGGCTTTTGTATCTTTAACTAGTTTGGGTTGTATTTTCATCGGAAACTCTAACTTATAAACTCTCGTTACCTGAGACGAAACATCGCTTCAGACCTCATAATAATAATTTAGGTCAATCTTTTGATTCATCTTAGTCATTTCCCGGTAAAATGATTTCAATTATGAAATCAATTCTTATAAAAGAGATATTGCTATATCTCTAATTCGTCTCACACGTCCTAGATCTATTCAGAGAAATCCATATTTATACTAGGCGTAAAACATAACTCTGTGCGTTAGACATAACTCTGTGCGTTAAACATAACTCTACTCACGCACTAACATGTTTCACGCATTCATACTTTAGTCAAATCGTTTCAAACTTTAAACTAATACATTTCTCATATATATATGTCTATTTGTTTATCTAAAATCACATAACTCACCCTAGAACATATATAACAATTAATTAGCATAATAAGCCCCAATTCAAAATCTATTTTTCAACATGCTCAAATAAATCTCATAAATTCACATTATGCATTATCATCATCATATATCAATAATATACACTAATATTCATCATACACAAATCATACCTCAATAATTCATGTCAAGGGTTTTTGAATTTTTTAAAATAAATTTGCAACATTTTCCAAAAATCATGAATTAATTCATACATGCTCAAACAATGCCCAACATTATCAATTCATGCTCAAAACCATTATAAAAATTCATAATCACTTCCATTAGAAACCTAACATATCACAACTATAATAAGAAAAATTTAACATACTTAACTTTGTACCAAATTCATAATACATGCTCACAACCATCATACATACATATTTAATTAATAACCTAAACATCTAACAAAAATCCTCAAAATTCTCATGAAATAACCAAAGCATATAATTACATTTTTCATGGATGGATTTCTAATTTTTTGTATATCTAAATAGGTTAGATAATTTCTAACATTTTAATCGGAGTCGATCGTCAAAGAATTCGATTTTTTTAACTTGAAAATCAGGAAAATATGGAAGAACACTTCTCCCCTTTTTTTTTCTCTTTTCGACAGTTTTGGAAGAGGAAAAATAAAATATCAACTTTGTGATGTATTTTCTTTATTTAAGTTCTAGAAGAAAAATAAATATCTTCTTTAGTCAAATAAAAATAAATATCTTCTTTAGTCAAATAAAAATAAATATCTTCTATAGTCAAACAAACATAAATATCTTACATCATCAAAATTTTCTCCTCTTTTTCTTTCCCTTTTTTTTCAGCTGAAAATAAAGAAAAATAACACATATCTCCATTTTTTTTATTTTAATAATATAATATAATATAGATCTTAGGTGATGATATAGATCATGTGAAAAAAATAAGAACAATTATATGTCTTAAAGTGATAATTTCGACCATCATTAGAAAAAATAGAATTTTTTTGTCCAATCCCCTTTCTTTAATGTATAAAAATATTGTAGAAAATGAATATATATAAAACTAGATAAAAAATACCCTTTTTCTTAAAAATTAATAGAAATTTCAAAATTAAAATTCTTTAAACTTTATACTAAAATTTTGAGTCATGTTAATACGTTAATAAGAAAGTCGTACTCACTTTATCTGTATTTCTTTAAATTGGAATTAAATTTCAAGCTCCGTCGTGTAGAAAATGACGTAAGATTAATCTCCAAAAATAAATCTTCGTTGGGGAAATCTCTCTCTCAAAGGGAATAATATATATAATAACTCAATGTCGTAAAATAAAAATCTTCGTGTTATGGATAATCGAAATCAATCGGTGATATTTTGATCTTTTAATAAATGAAACATAATCCTAATTGACGACTTAATTAATCGTAACACAACTTTAATCTGTCGGGGTATTACAATAGTGTCATTGGAGGAAGCACCAATCACATCATTCTATTTGTCATTTGAATTCTTTCCGTTTGAATCCCCGTACGTCGTTGTCAAGGTTTGTACCATCGTACACTGTAGCTCTACATCTCTGAACAGTAGATATGGTAAGTTAGGATCTTCTGCAGATACGCTACAACAAGTGATGAGTCAAACATCAAGGCTAAAATGTCTGCGTGTTTTTTCAGTTGAGTTGACTCCGTGTTTTATCAGTACATTGACTTCAGGTTGAGCCAGTCGAGACTGCTCCATTTTTTATCAATAGGCTAAAGTCCGTCTTTTCTCTGTTTGGAAACCAGAGTCAGCATGATGCTTTCAACTTTGACGTAGAAATAGTCAGCTTTGATTTTTCATCAGCTAACTTTGACAACTTGCCACCAGCTTTGACTATTGATCAGTAGCTTTGACTTTCAGTCACAAGCTTTGACTTCTGGTAGCCAACTTTGACTTCCTAGCTTGGGCAGTCAGCTATTGGTATGATACTTAGTCATATCCTGACTTCTTTGCTTCCAACAACGCCGAGTCTTTATTATTTCAACGTCAGTTTTCAGTCTTCGACTTCACTTTATAGTAGCTCTGTTCATTAACATCATTATACTTCAGTCTTCAGACTTCAGTTGGCCTGACTTCAATCTTTAGTCTTCAGTACGAGATCTTCAATCAGTGCTCTCTTAGTTGCGCCGGTACTGATACTCCTATCAGTATGGTTGGCTTCTACTGCTTGAACTCCAACAGCTTGGGCCTGTCCAACCTCACAATTCTTCTGTTGGAACCTGTAACTAAAAAACGCTTACTCCCTAACATGTGAGCAACTCTAGTTACATCTGCAGGACAAACATTAGATGTTTTGGGATCTAATCAAAACATATAGAACATAATATTTCCAACAGTTTACATAATTTTTCCAATATATATATCAAATTTTGTAGTTGAATTCATTGCTGGGCTCGGACGAGAAAGACCCCATCACCATCATTAGGAAATTTTAGGATTCTAGCAAAAATTCATGAGGGAATAGAAGAGTTTGGAGAATTACTTGAAGATTCTCTACGAATTCGAGAGGCTAGCCCCCAATTGTGAACTTCTGAATTTGGATCTCTATCTCTCCATATCAGTGCAATCAGGAAGGATTATGTGTGTGTGAGAGGGCGGCTGCGATTGAGAGATGGGGAAAGGGACGGCGTCCAACTGGATATGGAGTTCTTTTGTCGTCTAAGGTTGAAGTTTTAGTGTACAAAAAATGTGTACCCAAATCCCTACTCTTTCTCTTTCTCTATTATATATAATTTTAAATATTTAATAATTATATATATATATAAACAAAATTATTTCAAATATTCCACCGATACTCGAACTGTAACAGCAAAAAGTCAATTATCAATTACTCGATAACTAACCATTATTGGTTCATTTTGAGTTAATCGGAACCGGCTTGACCGATAAACACCCCTATCTTCATGAAAAAGCCACATATATTTTAACCCGACACAAAAGTCCCAATTAAACAACTGTGGGGTAAATTACTATTAAAGTCTAACAAATTAAGTTTTCCTTTTTTAAATTTTTTTTATTTTCAAAAGCTTAAAAAACTTATTTTAATTAATTAGAGTACGAATAAACAATAGTCATTAGCAAAAGTTGGAAAATTGTGTGTGTTGGCCAAGTGGTAGAGTGGTTAATGCCCGAGATCAAATGTCTCGGGTTCGAGAATTTCTATATTAAATTGACCAAAAAGAAAAATTGAAAAATTACTAAGCCAAACAATCGGATTTAAACGTTGCACTGTAGATTGCGCCAAAACATGATTTACTCGCTCTATTAGACGGATAAGTATTGTATACCTCCATGGCTAGATTTTGCCTAGTAGAGGTCAGCTGCTATTAAGAGTAGGAATGACAATGGGTCGGATCTGGAACGGATCTTGCTATGAGCTAGATTTAGATTCAATTTTTTTTGCTTGGGTCCGGATCCGGTCCAGATCCATTGGGTTCAAAAAAATAGATCCGGATCCAGATTCATAAGATCATCATGGTCCAAGGTCTAGACCTGGATCCATATGTTTTTGCTTCTAAAATAAATTTTAAATCAACTATAATTCACAGTAACACCATAATAATCTAAATACACAATAATACTATAACAATTATTTAGAATTTCTATAATTATCATTATGTTGGAAGACGTTAGTTACAAATTTACTATAAGATAGGAAACAACAAACAACTCGATCGTCGGTGGCGTAAATGGCGCGACCCGCCGTGAATGTCAACTCATACATAATTGGGAGAATTTGAAATGAAATTAGGAGCAGATTTATTTTGGGAGAATTTAAAAAATAAAATGAAAGAGTTTTAAATTGGAGTTAAGTATCTAATTATAATAAAAATAATATATATATATATATATGTATATATATATATATATATTATAGTGGAAATTCATATATATAGAATCCAATTAAGGAATGTCAATTATAGCCACCAACATAAAAATGTCAAATTATAGCCAACTTCTAGCTTATTGGGACTATTATCACCAAATAGTACCAATAGGTCCAACAAATAGTTGGACCTATTGGTACTATTTGATGATAATAGTCCCAATAGGCGCCGAAGTTGGCTATAATTTGATATTTTATGTTGATAACTATAATTGACATTCATTAACGGATGACTATATAAAAACTTTTCTCTCTCTCTCTCTCTCTCTATATATATATATATATAAACTAACAGATCTGCGGACCGGATCTGGACCGGATTCGGATCTCAAAAATAAATCCCATATCCAGATCCGAAATATGAAGATAGGATCCAGTCCGATCCAAATCCTAAAAATGGATCTGGATCTACGAATATGGATTGGGTCCAAGATCCATTGTCATCTCTAATTAAGAGGGTGTTTAGATGAGCTTATAATATTTTCAAAACAATGTATGAGTAGTTTATAATTAATAAGTTATTGCAAAATATTTAGTAAAATAAGTTATCCTAAAAATAAATTCTCCAGCCCCAATGTTTTTTCCCCATAAGTCTATAAATAACAATCAATTTTACACAAATAATCGTACTATGGTTTTTATTTTCTATATATATACTATCAACTTCATCTCTTGTCAAATTTCTCTCTCTACCTATGATTTTCTCTTTCTAACTTATGATTATTTCTCTAGCTTATAAACTCAATTAGACAAACACTTTGACAACTTATAAGTTCTCGTGATAATACATCTTATAAGTTCTTGAAACATCTTATAAGCCTCTTGGAGCTTATAAGCTTAGCCAAAACCCTCTAAAGACCTCCTATGGTAATAAGCTTTCTTCATTTTTTGCCCACACGAACTTAGTCAGTTGGTTAACAATTAATAGATTTAAAAACAATATTTCTTCCTCTTTCAGGATCGTCATTAATCTAGCCACTAAAATAGAGTTTATATAAATTTCAATTGAGTTATATCTGATTGGTTTATGTCACTATCGAACTTTGCTAATGATAGCCAAGCCGGAAAAACCGCGACTAGGGAGGGGAAAATAGAAGAGGGGGTATAAAATGGATTGATCTTGCTAGAATGAACCGAATTGAACGAAAATCATCCAAGGTAAATCATAGACGAATGCTGGTTAGTTACGAGGACCTGACCATAATAAGTACACGATATTAGCTTGATAATGAAGGATCGGGCATTAGACTTACTACCAAAACGAGTGTACGCAGCGGAATATAAAATTACGTATGTATGAAGACATGCATCTTCTCCAAGAGTTTATCTAATACGTTTGACAAAAGCCCTCTCACACTCCACCTTCACCCATCACTGCTCAACCTACACATTTAGAAATACATGCATGGCTGAGTACAAAAGCACTCAGTGGTCACATGCCGAAAGATACATAATATAATTGTCATGCCATCTTCACAGTAACACAAAGGGTTTTATCTTAAAAGGCCAAAACTTACTAAATTCTTTTGTGAATCTTAAAGTTCGACTGATCAGTCTAAGTTCTCTTGTAATCTCCGTATCTGTAACTGTTGTTGTGCCCAGGAAGGAGGCATCCTTCCACGATCACTGGACCAGCCAACCCTCTAGGATGACTCACGGTCACTGTGTACACTAATCCTGTCTAGGGATTCCTGACACATGACTCGAATTCGATTATGAGATTTTGGCATAGCTAAACACAAATAGATATCATACATAATATCAAAGTATTCATGGCTAGAAATGTCACAGCCCGGTTTGGCTAAACCTTACCGGACCGCGACTCGGGTTCAGGTTAAGTGAATATGAACAGAATAAGGTTTTCAACTTATTTCATCTACGACTAAATATAGGTGTTTCAAACAAAATCGAGAATCATGATGGAGCAAAACAATTATATATATATATATAAGAAGGTTTCACGGTTTCAACAAAAGCAAGAGCTTTTACAAAGCTTAACATAGTAACAAAATATATGAGTCTCAAGAGTTTGGCGGTGGAATAAAGCGTGTGAGACATGCGTATGAAGATGCATTCTCAGGTGAACCAAAATACTTCATACTTTTGACAAAAGATTCGCTCAACCCCGCTTCTGTTCCATCACTTGCTCAACCCGCACATTTAAAACAAATATGCGGTGAGTATAAATAATGCACTCGGTGGACACATTGCGAAAACATTTTACTTTACGAAATATTGTCTTGTCCTCATCACGAGAAGACCTGAGGGTTTTGTTTGAAAATGCCTTGTTTTACAAAATACATTTCTCGTTTCTCAAAGTTATCTCGGCGGACATTTTCTCATCACAACCACAATGTATATTCCAGTCGGCTATAGATAACACGTCGGAGGAGGCCTCCCTACACCGGACGCAACTAACCGCCCCGGTTCGAGCATGACCGCCCAATGGTTTAGAGGCCCAACACGTGTACACAACCCTAGGGAATTTCTACTTACACCTCCACTTAGATCCGACCAGTAACCATGTTGCCCTGAGCAACCCGAATGGACATATACAAAACATAAAACATTTTCTGGCAGACAATATCGTATCTCAAAATTTTTCAGTAAAACAGAATAGTAATAACAGTAAACATTTTCCAAAAAGCTCATAAAAGATTTTGGTAAGAAAGCCGACCCCGGGAACTTAAAGTTCCTACGTCACTAGTACTTAATTATCGTCTTCTTTCTCCTCTGAGTAGGACCCTTTTTCAATGTGAGAAACGAGGTTTAGTACATCGCTATACTTTTCAATAGAGATGAACATCGTCTATAACGTCCTATGCATCAAATAAGGCTAACGTCGGACTTATATTGACGTTTCCTAATCAAAATGATGTCGATTATGACATCGCTCATTATATAAGAGATGTTCTATCTCTTTAGTATATAATATACGTTTTAATGTACTTACGTAACGTAAGTTACATTGTTACTAAACGTACTACGTCACATAGATCACATATTATCGAATTTCGTGCCCTTTGACCTTGGTCAACGATTTTGGTCAACGATTTTGACTTGTCGACATTTAGTCGACAATTTTGACTAAAGTCGACATTTGACTTTTAATTCCTTTATGTAATTATATTATTTTATGTGCAATTTTTGTTCTAAAAATTCCCATAGAATCATAATATGTTTAAAACATCATTTTGGATCATATTATGCAATTATATCTCATAAAAATAAATTGATAACATTAATACTTATAACTTATAGTTTTCGAAAACCCTAATTAAACTAAGCAAACAATTTCCAAAAATTCCAATAAAAGCACATAACACATAATTATCCATAAGCATCCTTATTATAACATCATTTTTATTTATTGCAAGCTATTGTATTTAATCTTCCTAAGTCACTTTTGAAAATTTGGACTTAGGTCCAATAAATTCTTAACAAATCCGAAAAATTCCTACAACACTATATTATGATTCTACACTTTCAATATGTTATGATAACACTCAAACATGGATTAAATCTCAACATAATATCATGTTCTATAATTTTAGAAATTCATAAACTTAGGTACTAAAGTGTTCCAAAAATTCTACATAAATTCATACAAATATAATTAATACCCTAGATCATGATTCTATGCTCAAATCAACAATTACAAATCATACTCATCAGCATATCACATATTCAAATTTTCGGTCCATATATAGAATTCAATATCATGCTTGATTTTGTGATATAATTATACTACATGCTCAATAACATCATATAAATACAATATCTAAGCATATTGGCACAAGTCTCATGATTTTCGAAAAACACACATATAAACTAAGCTTATAACATGAATTCTAACGTATATATGAAGCTTGTAAGAAATCTAACCTTTTAATCGGGGTAGAATTGATCGGTGAACGTTTATTTGTTCTAAGCTTGGGTTTGAAGGATTGGAGAACACTTTCTCTCTTTCTCTCTATATTTTCGGTTACTATGAGTTGTGAATGAGAATGGAGAGCTTCATGTTATATTTATAGGCATATGCAAGTTGTAGGTTAATTATTACACTTAAAATATCTAATGTACACTTGTACAAAATCTTATCTTTATCCTTATCATATCTTATCTTAATGATATCATATCTTATCTCTTAATAGGTACATTGAATCATATTTATCATTAATTAACAACTTGCATCACACTTGTCATAAAATAATTAAATTACAACTTTATAATATATATGTGGCAAATTTTCGGCCATTATAGTACAAGACTTAGGTTACTTGATCAAATTGTATACTATTACCACTTTACACCTATTACATGATAAGGTACAACTCATAGCCTTACATTTAATTAAAGTATGATATTTTTCTCATAAAATACTAATTTCTTATAATTTTCGGCCACCACATGTAATATATGCCAAATATTTTATTTTCTTCCAATTAATAGCTATGTGACATAATTTTGATTTTAGATAATAATTTATATCATAGAAAAATTAATTAAGACCAATTTCATATACTATAGCAAAGTAATCGGCAATTATTTGGAAATTGAGAATAAATTATCAAATATTTATTCCCCTCATAACTAATATTATTTTCATGATGAATTACATGATATTATATCATAAAATAAATTTTGGAACATTTCTTATCAATTTCCATGTTTCTAAAATTAGGGTTTTCTAGGTTTAAATTTTACAAAATTCCTACCTTACCTTAATTCATCAATTTGAAATTTATATAGTTTCTAAGTGATAAGATTGATCTAGAAATCATGATATTTATTCAATACTAAAGCTTGAATTAATTAAATAAATTATTGCTACAATTATCACATAAAATCACAAATTTTCGAAAACTATAGCTTCTAGAAACATAATATTATCTCTTATGATATTTATCACTTTGCTACACATTTTATGTGATAAACATTATCTAGTGCTTAGTCATACCTTAGTCATAACCTTATCTTAAAAATATCATAGAATCTTATCACAAAAATGTCATCCTCAAGCTTTATCATCTACACTTCATTTTCGAAAATGCTAGGATGTTCCAAGATAATTATCTTATCATGTAATACAAGATAAACATGACAACTCGTCACATAAAATCAGTGATCACAAATTAATTCACAAATTAATCTTTTATTCTCAAGATTTTAGAATTCCAAATAAATAAGGAAAATATTTCCTCTCTTCCTTAGTGTAATACTTGGCTAAATAATACCTCATATATGTTTAAAACATATATATTTATTATTGAATTTATTTCGTTCGGTTCTGAAGGAAATTTCGATTTATTCAAAATCGATGATTACCGACGTTCACTTTCTTTCTCGTTTCTATTGTACTATTCCTTCTTTATTTTCAAAATTTTTAAGTCCAGAAATTCGGGATATTACAAGAAAATACTTGAGAAAATTTTAAGTTCAAGGATTTTGAAAAGAAAATAATTGCTCGTATGAAACATTTAACTTTATTTATATATTAGGAAGCCCACTTGTCAGTCCTATTGCTTGCAAGTTGGCATTCCTTTCCGTCACTGTTTCGTCACTCCGTCGTCCGACCTTTATCGTGAGAAAATAAATAAGAAGTCTGAAACAAATGACTATTCTTATCGAAAGAACTTCTAAATATTTTCGATGAGATTTTATTAGGGATCTTGTATTCCTACTAAATCTCGCGTTTATCGATATTAATTAGGGATGTACAAGAACTGAATCGAATCGAAAAAACCGACCGAACCAATCGGTTTTGGTCGGTTCGGTTTTTTAGAAAATCGATTTTCAATTTGGTTCAAATTTTTAATTAAAATCGGTTTTCGGTTTTATATTTTAGGTTTGGTCGGTAACCGAACCGAACCGAAAATATTATTTTTATATATTAAAAATATATATATAATATATGTTTCGGTCGGTTTTTCGGTCCGACCGAAACCGATTGATTTTTTCGGTTCGATTTTCGATCGGTCCGAAACTATAAATCGGTTCGGTTCGGTTCAAAAAAAATGTTCGATTCGGTTTTCAATTTGAAAAATTTCGATCGATCGGTCGAACCGACTGACCGACACCCCTAAAATATCAATATTAAGAATTCTAGTTCGTTCTCTAATGTCTAGAAATCAAAGAACGTTTTCTTGCATTATTGATTAAAATAAAATCAATTACTAATTAATTACGGATGTTAGGTAAGTTTTAAGTAATTAATCCATAATTGCAACTGACTTAATAACTTAATTTATGAGTGTAAATTAACTCATCTAGTAAGCTTGGTCTTGATTATTAATAACTAGAGCTCCAATTAAATTAAATTGAAACCTACTTATAAAGTCCAATAGTTACTTTTAAAAGGCCCGTTATAAATTACTTATAGTTAACTTAATTAGACAATTGAATAAATAACAAAATAAGGGCAGTGGGCTCAAGAAGGAAATCAGCCCATATTTTAATAAGGATTTCGATTTGGGCCTCCACCCCTCAGAATAATTTCAGCCCAACATTTAAATCCTGAATATGCTAGATAATTAAGATTCATATGTAGCCCATTTATTTAGGGGTGAGCATTCGGATTTCGGTTCGGATTTTTGCCTAATCCGAACCGATCCGAAAATCCAAATTTTTTAAAAGAAAAAATCCGATCCGAACCGAATATCTGAAAATTCGAAATCCGAAAATCCGAATTTTTTATACAAAAATCCGAATCGAATCGAAAAATCCGAAATTATGAAAAAATCGAAAATCCGAAATCAATTTTTGTTAATTCTTATATATATTATATAAAATTTAAACATATTTGAATAAAATATTATTTTTATATATAAATTATATATAATTCGGATGTTCGGATTTAAAAAATCCGATCCGATCCGAAAATCTGAAATTTTTGAAAAATTTCAATCCGATCCGATCCGAAAATCCAAATCCGAACCGAATTTTAAATTTCGTTTTGATTCGAATCGGATATTCGATTTTCGGATTTTTTATCACCCCTGCATTTATTCCCTTCATTTTCGGCTCAATTGACCCAACACATTAACTAAACACTTAAAACCTAGCCCACCCCTTCTAGGGGTAGTATTCGGTATTTGGTCGGGTATGGTCAAAAAATATCCGAATTAAAATAACCAAATTTTAGAAATGATATCCGAACTAAACCGAAATAATTTGGTTACAAACCAAAATAACCGAAAATTATTTGGATATTTCGGATAAAACCGAATTTTGCCTTAATTCAATTTTAAACAAAAACATACAAAAATATTCTAATACTCAACAAATAACTAGTTTGCAATATTCATAAATAACATTGTCAAATACTAAACAACTCATTACCAACAATCTTCATAATTTCAAAGTTCAAAAACATTACCAAATCTGAACAATTCATAAAAATGCTACAATCTTCTCAAAACACCAAATTTAAAGTTCAATTTAGGAAACTATTTATTTTAATTATAATATTACTATACTATATATAAATATAAATTTGAATTATCGGATATTCGGGTAAAAAACTCATACCGATCGAAAACCATACTACTAAAATATATATCGGTTATAACCGAATTGTCAAAATAATCGATTTACCGAACCAAATTAGATATTTCGGTTTGGTTCGGTTCGGTTATTCGGTTATTGGACATTTTGCTCACCCCTACCCCCTTCTATCCCCATTTGGCCATTTCTCTCCCTCTCTCTCGCCTCTCACCCTTCTTCAAGGGAGGCGCCTCTCCCTCCTTTCTGGTGTGCCGTCGCTTAGGAATCCGGTGGCCACCGCTAGCGGGGGCGCGGCCGTCGCCTCTTCTCCATCTCCATTTATCTCTTTCTCACTCTGGTCTCTCTCTCGTCTCTCTCTCTCTCTCTCCAGATAATATCAGCCGCTCCCCCCCTCTCTTCTCTGTCTGTCGCTCCACCTCCTCTGATGCAACGTCCGATCGACGGTTGCTCCACCGTGGTCACGGCCTTCTCCGTCCTCTCTCTCGTTCCTCACTCTCTCGCACTTCCCTTTCTCTCAAACCCAACTGAAAAGGGGCAGCCCTAGATCTAAATCTCCATCTCTGACGGACGGTTCACCGGTGAGGGCTCGTCGTCGTGCTTACTCCAGCATCTCCTGCTCCGTCGTGTGTCGTTGTTGGCATCCGAACAGCGTCGCTGCCGGGCGTCGTTGCTCTGCCTCCAACATCGCCGCCCCATCAGTCGCTCCATCTTCGTGCCACCTCAGGTGTCGCCTCCCGCCGCAACACACACACTACTAGTCTCTCTCTTTTTCTCACTCTCTTACTTCCCCTTTTTTTCAGGTCTCGATCTTTTCCGGCGATAATGGGATAGCCGCCGTCATCACCGTCGTTTGAGATGTCTCAGAGCCCAACTTCTCCGTTCAAGGCAGAGAGACGCATCCTTCCAACAACTAATATCTTTAGGACTCGTTTGGTAGATATGTTTAGATATATCAAGATAAATAAGATATAAATATGTATTGTAGATAATGTGAGATTGCTATTGTATGTTGTTGTTTGGTAGATAAGATATAAAATATAGATAACAAATCTTGTTTGTTTGGTACATTAGTTAAAAACATAGATTAATAAACAAAATGACTAAAATAACCTTATGACAAATAAATGAAACTTTTAGGGCTGGTGTGATTTAACTTCGTGCATTTAACTACGATTCTAAAAGGATTCAGAGCTTATTTATCCATTTCTACAAAAATGTATGTTGCTATATTCATTTGTAAAAATAAGTGTCATCTATACTCATTTGATTATTTTAATATATTTTCATCAAAATCATGCCACTATTTGACACGAAAATTTGTGCCCGTCTAAATCGTCTAAATCATCAGAGAATCTTTGTACTGTTTGCAGTTTTTTAATTCAAATTTTTGTTTTCAAAGAAGAACCAACAACAAACTCTCTCTCACTCTCACTCTCTCGCCTAAGCGCGCTCTCTCTCTCTCTCTCTCTCGGCTAACCTAATTCTCTCGGCCAACCTCCCTCCGCGGCCACCCCCAGCGGCCAACCTCCCCTCCCGACGGCCAACCTTCCCTCCTGCGGCCAACCTCTCCTCCTGCGGCAACCTCCCCCCCGGCGGCCAAGCCAACCTTCCCCTCGGAGGCCAACCTCCCTCACGGCGGCCAACCTCCCCTCCAGCGGCCAACCTCTCGCCCTGTGACGTCCTCCTTCCCGCTGCCAACCCTCTTCACATGGCTATGGCTTTTTCTTCTTCACAGGTTTTTTTTTTACTTTTGTTTGTTTATATTCTACAAAAAAATGCAAAAATGAAAATAGATCTAATTGTATATTTTTCAAATTTAATTATTATGCTTCGTGAATTTCGAATTATATGCTTCGTTATATGCTTTGTTATATTGTTAATTATGTATTGTCAATATTGTTAATTATGTATTGTTATATGTTTTGTTATATTGTTAATTATGCTTCGTGAATTTCGAATTATATGCTTCGAATTATATGTTTTGTTATATTGTTAATTATGCTTTGTTATGCTTCGTGAATTAGCAAATTTCGAATTATATGCTTTGTCGAATTATATGCTTTGTTATATTGTAATACTATTGAAAAAAATATTGAAACATTGTGGGTGGTCAGTAAGCTAAAAAAACTGATATTATTAAAAATATGTCAAATATATTGTAACAAAATATAGAGGTTTTCAATTTTATATATATTATTTAGTTAATGAAGTTTGAAATTTACAATAATTTAATGTAGTTTGTTAATTTTCAAAGTAATAAATGATATAATTTTAAATAATTATGAAAAATAATATTAAATATAGTATTATGACTGTATAACTGGGACACACTAAAAAACCAAATTTTGGCATGGGTGGAGTATCTGGGTGCTCCTTGTAAAGACTAATTTAAATTTACAACAAACTACTCAAATTGTTATCTCCAATATAATTTTTTCTTTCTAGATTTCAGTTGGCTAGTTAATTGCTGCAAATCAGACTCCGATCGGCCAGTTCAAATCTAATGTATTTTTGCATGGACGAATGAATGAGCCACTTACTAGAAAACAAAACAAAAGCTTCACATTATGTAAAAAGTGGACCAGTTAGTTGGGCAAAATTCCTAATCAAATATATTTCACAAAAAAATACCACAAACATTTAATAAAAACGCACAAAATAGAATAAGACATATTTATTTTGTTCATGGCCTCAACAGTTGGTCACACCACCTATATAAAATCATAGGTGGTGTGACCAACTGTTGATTATATGCTTTGTCGAATTATATGCTTTGTTATATTGTTAATATGCTTTTGTATATTTTTAAATTTTATTTTTGTTTGTTTATATTGTTATATTGTTAATTATATATTGTTTATATTTCACTAAGGAGCATTAAATTTCATTCCCGTGCATGAATTGCCAAAGACGTTGATTCGCTATTCTTAGATAAATTATGAAAAATTAAACAAACAAAATAGTAACTGAATTAAAAGTTGGCTCATCAACAACACACCAACTTATTGAAAAAATTTCTCCATTTAAAATAAATGGTTGAAGAATTAAATAGTTAGGGCACTTAAAGTATAGGATAAATATAGTAACTGAATTAAATAAAATGCAAGCATAGTTGGCCTACCATATAATGGTTGAAGAATTAAATAGTTATGGCTTAAAGTATACGATAAATATAGTAACTGAATTAAATAAAATGCAAGCATAGTTGGCCTACCATATGTCCCAAGGTAGAGGTACGTGTTGCCAAACACCCTGCCAATACGAGCTTCCCATCTTCCATTATGATGATGTCTGTTCACACACAATATCTAATTCAAAGTGTATTATCTACAAAAGATTCAATAAATTCGATCCACCACATAGTTAATTTTAAAATAAATATATGAAATTTGAATCTATAACCTATCAAGTTATCAACTATGAGATCGTCTGTAAGTGTGGTTCACAAGTATGATGATCGACTTTAATTATACCAATTTCATTTTTGGCTAAAGAACGTAAAAAAACATCGAACGATGAATATTGCCACAATACAATTTTGAAGACATATCTATATATTTCCTAAAATAAAACTTTTGTATATATGTGTGAACACACTAATTGACATATTTCTTAATTAAGCATAGTTTAATTTTTTTTAATAAATAGGAAATCGAGTTCTTAAGGCCCGAGATCATCAATCGTCCATCCACAATCAGCACGTACTTCAAGCCCAATTATTTAAGAAGGGTTATTATGAGATTGAGAGATATAGCGGTGAAGACCGTGAATAGGTTTAAGCGAGGTGTTTGGTCACTTTGTTGGTTGGGAACCGTGATCCAAGTCAAACATGAGTTTGCACCATGTGGTATCCCGACAGATTAAGCCCTAGTCTTTCAAGATCGAGCGATATGGTTTTTTATCAATGTGAGGACAATTTGTTTTTCCTTTTTGGATTTTACCCTCGTGACGAGTTTGAGTTTTGGGACGTCATCTTTCGATCCTACAGTCGAGTACGATCCGCAATCCGTTGAGGTTTATCGAAAGTTTGTTGGTAGCGGAGGGACTAGTATAGAGAATCTAGGTGTGAGATTCTTTGATACGGACCGTCCGATTGATGATGATGACGGTCATCTATATCTCCGTGTGGCCCACATCTTAGTTCTTTACGCATTCGTCTTAGGTATCGACTTGCCACGACCTGTGGATCCGTGGATTTGGGTCTTAGTTGACGATCTGGATGTATTTGCCAGATTTCAATGGGCTGCATATGCATATCAAATTCTACAATACTACATGTGGAATATGAAGACCAAGGTCAAATATCACTTCTACGGACCGTCGTGAGCATTATATATTTGGTCACTAGAGATCATTCCGGATCTTGGCACGACGGTTGCGAAGTATGTCCGGGGGATGCGTATCCTAGATGTATGAGGTGGCGGTTCACGAAGATGATTGACGAGGATACACGGCCCCTATTCGGCGTGAGGCCAACCGCTTTGGGGTTAGTCGAGACGACTATGAGAGGAGCATGCCGCATTATACGTCCTCTCTATATCCGGGTGCACTAGGGTGAACTATGGCAGAGATCCGTTTCCATCTCAGACGCCGGAACAACCCCGTCCCGCACTAGACGGCCTCGTTCTGGCGGGACCTTCTACTGATTTTGACGTGGGGGTAGTCGGCGATCGGTACGCAGTACGAGGACACGTACTTCTATTGTTGAAGAGATTGATGAGGAGCATGAGGAGCCACGACATCAGTCTGTGGGGATAGAGCATGCGTCGGACGAGGGACGCCGATCTGATATAGGGGACGCAGATGGGATACGGAAGCGTGCGAGGCAGCCACGTTCCTCTTCATCTAGCGATGGCGGTGAGCACCACGACGCCCCGAGTCGGAGGGATCGTCGTTGGATCACGAGACACGATCCATGATGTGGTTAGAGAATATTCAAGGACTCAAGGCGTGGTTTGAGTCTATGCTGAGAAGACTCGATGTAGATGTTCGCGAGCATCGAGGCATATACGCCGTCCCGTCGTGGAACTACCCCACCGGCGATGTGGAGTGACGATCAGGGACCAGGGCCTTCTACTTGTACTCCTATATCGGGTTCGGGTGTACCCCAATAGACTCCTCTAGCAGATCCGGTGTATCCTGTACACCAGCTAGAGTATACACCTCATCGTCAGTCTCTACAGGAGTATGGATCTACCTCTGGATTCATTAGCCCATTACACAGCGAGGATCCAGCTCGTCATTCCATGCCAGAGATGCCGAGACCATTGGTAAATTATCTTATTTTATATTATTGCATCATATTTGATATGTTTACTTTTTCTAACTCTGTTGCTTAAACCAAAAATTAGTCAACTCGTAGAAGCGAACGAGTAAGGTTCGCTGCGCCTGCACTGAGGTCACCGTACGTGAATAGCCTTGTGCCTCGTCTTATCCCCGATAGTGTATCCGCTTCTTATGAAGATTTTCTTGAGGCGAGGACGGGTTCAGTGATTATTAGAGACAGTGGATGCACGCTGACCTACAGTGATTTTGTTCGCATCGAAGACCTTTCTACCGATCTTGAAGTGGGGGTAAGTATCACTTCTATTTCTATTTATATTTTCATATATGAAATCGTTATTTAAAAAATAAATTATTTATTGCAGGATCTTGATTTGTACATGATGCATCCGAGGATCGATTAATAAGCGAGCATGACTTGTTGAATGGGGTCAATGAGTGAGTACTATTATTTTGGACACCGATTTCTTTGTAAGTATATATTTCGTATTTCTTATAGATGTGAATATATATGTATATATTCTTTATATATATTGAATTTCTATTTCTTGCTGAACAGTTGTACATTAGTCGATCTTGGCTGCATATTTTTGAGAATATTGAAACGCAGCAAGATCTAGATCATGGTATATCTACGTGTGCTCCATCTAATAATTGGTATCGGGCAGTCCGTGGTAGAAGGGTGGGCCAAAGTCATAGACCATGGCTTCTTGCTGAACATGTAACTTATTTATACAGTGACTAATTATAAAATAGATTTTTGTTCGTGCCTTTACGAAATTGAATCTCTTTTTACAGATCATCATCCTTTGTTTTAGCAGAGGTCGCGTCGTTTGGCTCGAATGCACATGATGGACGAGGTCTGTGAAATCTTCGATCCGGTACATTATTCATTAGACCCCCGGCGACAAGAGGAGCGGTTGATGCATTGGTATGGCTTGAAGTCGTTATTTACACAGTTCTTACTCAGAACTCGTTGGTTTGAAGATAACAAACTCGGTGTTCGTGCATTTCCGCGTGATTTGACGTTTACATTGGCTGCTCCTGATCTACAGTTCAGACAGCAAGACTCCACCAGTGCCGGAACGTACATGTGCATGTACGCCGAACGCATCATTTCAGGTTCCCCGAGCATTGAGTGGGGTAATGAGAATGTATATGCTACCGAAGAAAATAATGCTTCTATCTTTGAATTATGTGAGCGAGTCATAGAAAGTGGTGAAACATGTTACTAATTATTATGTAATAACCTTGTTTGTATTTGAGTGTATTTTCTTGAATATTGTAATATTTGTATTTGAGTATATTTTCTCGAAAATCATAATCACAACCCAATCAATTATACTTCAATAACGAATGATATCACGAGTTTGGTTTCAACATAATTCACAAATCAAAACGACCATTCAACTCAAGAACATTTCCAACCAAATATAATAAGGAGTTCGACTCCAACATTTTCAATTAATCGCTTAACAACTAAAGCAAGCATCATTCTATTAGTATACTTTTAGGTATATCAACCATTTCTAATCACTTAACAACATATAATCTAATCTCTTTGTCATCAAGTTTTCATTTCAACATAATATGTTTATAAAATTCAACTTTTCGTATTCTTAGTTCTAAACTCCTCAATTAAGCTTCATTACTCCTTACTTACATAATATGTTCAGAATTCATAAGATATATGAAGAACAACATTAAAAATTCAACTTCCCCTTTTCCTATAAATTTCGAAAATTTCACTAACATATACATAAATTATAATTTCCTTTAATTTCTTCCCAACTTCTTACTTTAGTATCATATGTGAGCTTAATCATCAATATTAACATCATATATTAACTTTAACATATATATATATAGCAATTAAGCACCTACACTAAAAATTTTCAATTTCAACATATGAATTTAGAAAATTCTAGTAAATTCATAGAATGCTTAAATTATCATATTAAACTCATATATCAAGTTAAGTGAAGAAAATAAAATCAATATCTCATTCAATTAATGAGATGGTAAATAAGGACATGATTGTCCGTGTGATCTGCGGAACCACACAAGCCACACCTCCTACGTGCACGACTTGCATCGCTGACCTCATTTCCTCCACCGATCTTGATGGGGACGTTCGGTTGGATGACGATGGCGCCCAACTTCGACGACCCGCATGTCGGACCACGCAGTGGCGATTTCAACGCTGCGACATCGGTAGGAAGCATCCAACCGGATTGGGCGGAACATGATTTACTCTGTATGAGTAGCAGCTGTGCTAGCTTCTCGGCGTGGTAGTATTCTCCCACATAGCTGGAAATTTGGTAATCTTTATGCCTGCACAAATTAAAATTCAAGATTATCAAAACAATGATAAAGTTGTTAGTTATAAATTGGCATACCGTACTAAAAAATTATATTTAGTATGTAGCTCCATACCGTATAGCAATCGCTTGAGAACACGGATCGATCCATGTCCCACTCCAAGCACGAGCACGATGTCGTCCCGAGATTGACATTGAAGGTTTGGTTTCTGTCCTTGACTTTGAATGTGTCGTTACTTTTGGGCACTAAAGTATATCGGCGTGATCTCTCCAGCTCCGTCCGTATCTTTGACGAATTGGGGTTAGGTCAGTAGGGTATGTTCTTGCTGCTTCAAGTCTTTGATCGAACCATTTTTCTATGATATGACGAATCGCTTCAACCATAGAGCAAATGGGCAATCGTCTTGCCCACAACAATCGAGCATTGAAGGACTCGGCAATGTTGGAAGTAAAAAAGGTATAGCGCCTCACAGGGCACTTTGATCTGGCCCACTTCTCAACTCCGACCTCTGTCAACTTGCCATATGTACCACCAGTAGGTCTATCTTTAGGCACGAGGGACTTTAACATGTTCATTGCTTTGTCAAACTCCGTCTCCCGATATGCATAAGCCGCCTTCTGGTAAAATGCCACTGACGGTTTCCCAAAAGGCGTGATTTTTTTCAGCAGATGGTAGTAGCATAAGCCGTGGGCGTTCTCCGGAAAGACATTTTTCACAGCATTGGATATACTGACGTATGCATCAAACACAATCAACGTCTCGGAATTTGACTGGTAAGCAGTCTTCACGCGTTCTAGAAACCAAGTCCATGATAAATCATTCTCGATCGGACCAATTCCATAAGCCAATGGAAAAACTTGCTCGTTGCCTCCTTCGTAAACAACAAATAATATACCCTTATTATGCCCTTCAAGTGCGTGTCATCCACAACAATAACAGATTCATGCACAACGTGTAATCGAGTCGGTACCGGAACCGAGCGCTACAAAAGGTGGCGAAATGACCATCTCGGTCCAATATCCGGTCAATCAACGAACCAGATTAGTTGTCCGCAACATGTGAAGATAACCCGGTAGCATCGATAGGATTGTTCATACCCACCATATATCATCTCGATTGCTCTATTACGAGCTCTCACTCGACAAGATATGACCCGCACGCCATACTCGTTGTAACTCGGCCATAATCGATCTCGGCTTAATGACTTCACCGTCCTCGCGTATTTTTCGCTTATGTATGTTTCAATCACAAGGGCATTGACCTTGCGTTTCGGTATTCACGAGATCATCTACACAGTGTGTACGGCATCAAACTTGCGCACAAACCAAAACCACCCATTGCGATGCGCGCGCAAGAAACGGACACCGATCACGATATCGCATTTGAACGTAATCCGGTCCGGTCCGATCGCGAATAACAAATTACGCTCTTTGTTCCATATGCCACAACCCGATCGATATCTTAAGGTCCACCTTGTTGTCGAAGATGGAACCTTCGCCACTCATCGGGGTTCGAATAGAGTCAAGAGGACTAGCAAAAGATTGTTCAAGCCTCATGAGGAATAACAGAGCTAGCCAATTGCTCATCTCTTCCATTGTTCTACCTCGAGTGCCTCGGTTACCCCTTGCGTGTTACTCGCATAATCATCCCAATCAACATTTCTATTCCACCCTCTCGACGTATCCACGCATCAAATTCTACAAACGTGCGGAGATCACATTTGCAGCCAGGCTCCTCCTCCTCTTCTTCATCGACTCTATTTGTTCTTCACCGCCGACGACGATTCGTCATCATCACATCGCCAACGATCGCGTCGACCACTTCGCGCACATGTTGCGGCATTCTTGAGGTGTATCTTGCTCAAAACAATCATATGCTCCAAATTGTTGTGTGAATAACTCATCCCGAGATGAGTATTGTGAAGCGTAGTCACGTTGTATCACGTGGTTGCTCGAATTGTGGCATATATGCTTGTGTTACGGTTGGGGCCGACGCCCGTATGTCACATACACCTGGTTGGGCATAAACCTCGCACAATCGAGCTAGTGATCATCGGTAGTCAAAAGTGATTTGATAAGTCTACCACTTCGAGATCTCGATATATAATGTATTTGGTAGTCAAAAGAGTTTGCTCCCGAATGGAATTAATGCTTTCTTAACTCCCAAATAAGTGCATTATCATCCGAACATAGGGATATGATGATGCACCGCGCGAGAGTTCAAACAATCATCCCAACATCCTCCATATCTAATGATAATATTCTTCCACCCCGACATCTAATTAAATCATACAAATGCACAATAATTAATTAAAATTCATTAATTATAAAACAAACATCTAAACTAAATAATACAAATTAAATATAAAACAATAACATTGATCACGAATGTTTAATAATAAGAACAATAAATTATAATTCATCGCCTCAATTCACCTAAACTTTGAAGGAATCGACAAAAAATATTATAAACTAAACTAAACTAAATGAAAAATTCAATAATGAACGTGTATAAATCATGATTCACCTAAACTAAATCAAATAATAAAAACTAAATAAATAATAAAAATGCACAATAATGAACGTGTATAAATCATTAAGTATAAAACAAATCTCTAAACTAAATAATAATTAAATATTATAATTCATCGGGGACGAATTTAAACCATAATTCACCTAAACTAAACTAAACTAAACTAAATGAAAAATTCCCGCTCCCCCAACGGCTAAATGAAAAATTCAACTGCATTGGGACGTATTTATAATAATTAAACTAAACTAAACTAAACTAAATTAAACTGCAAAACTATAATTTAATTCAACTGCAAAATTAAACTAAACTAAACTAAATAATAATTAAATATTATAATTTAATTCAACTTCAGTACGTATTTAATTCATCTAGGTGAACCCCGCAGCCAACCCCACCCCGCCGCGGCCAACCCCCTCCCCTAGCGGCTAAATGAAAAATTCAACTGCATTGAGACGTATTTATAATAATTAAACTAAACTAAACTAAACTAAACTAAACTAAATTAAACTGCAAAACTATAATTTAATTCAACTACAATACCACGTATTTAATTCATCTAAAAATTCATAATACACAATAAATCATAAAATGCACAATGGTTAATTAATTATTCATCTAACAATAATTATACGATGCCCCTAAATAATTATTGATTGAAATTAATTAAAAATTCACCTAAATTCATCTAACAATAATTAAGGAATCATATATATAACAAATACACCAAAATATTGAAATTACCTTTTATGATCCACTGAGTGAGAGCGACGATATTTGATAAAGAAAAACGATTGCAAATATAGATATGCGCAAGATGAAAGTGAGTGATTCAGTGAATGAAAGGAAAGAATGAATTATATAGCTAGAAGTCCGATCAAAATTTTATTCATGTCATTAATGGTGAAGTAAATTCACTGCAAAAGTTCACTGCAAAAATTCATGTCTATTAAATATGAAGTTGTTGGTTTTCTGCAAAAATTCATGTCTATTAAATATGAAGTTGTTGGTTTATTTAATTTCATTAGTATGAAGTTGTTGGTTTATTTAATTTTCATCGGTATTCAAATTCACCAGAACGAAGTTGTTGGTTTATTTAACTTTCATCAATATTCAAATATTCAAATTCATTGATAATTTATTTCAATGGACTTCCGACTTTTTTGAATATTAATATTAATTTTGTTGAATATTAATTACATTTAAAAAAATTACAAAATCAAATATTATAGGATTGCAATTTATAATTAATTAATAAAATATTGCAATTTATAATTAATTAGGCGGCTAACCCCACCCCCATGCCAACCCACCCCCGCCAACCCCTCCCTGCTAACCCTCCCGCTGCCAACCCCACCCCCACTGCCAACCCACCCCTGCCAACCCCAGGCCAACCCCACCCCATGGCTAACCCCACCCCCGGCCAACCCTCCCCAATGCCAACCCCACCCCAAATGACCCTTTTAATTTAATAACTTTAATTATAAAAGTAAAAATTGATAAAAGATAACCTTAATTTAATTTAATTTAATTTGTACAGAATTATATAAAAAAAAAAGATTTCAGTAAATTAACTAACGGTTTTTGATTGATATTTGAAATGATTGTATTAAATTCTGTGCAAATGCTCCAAAAATATATTTAAAAAATAGTTTGGGTATATGCTACACTCTTTTTTTCAAATGGATATATACGGCTTTAACTTTTTGAAAAAAGGGCATTGATATATATTTCCACATTCTAAAATAAGACATACTATCAAATCTTCCAGGCTCTGGCTCACTAATAAATTGCTCTTACACCATAGCTATGGCAATTTCAGTTGAAGCTAACCATTTTCGCTTACCTTCTCCAAAATCTGAACTCAACTTTCAGTATAAGTAGTATCATTTTCTAGCAAACCTCTTACACATTTTACATGGCTTAGTGAATATCAACAAGAAAGTAGTAACCATAACTGTTTGCATTTAATTATACACCGCTACTACTCATCTATCCACAATATGACAAGTTTTTTACCTTTGCAATACACCTGCAGCTGTGGTGCTAAGCCATTACTCTCTCATGATTGTCTCTTTCGTAGCAAAAGATCCACGATGTTGAAGAGCACAACGATCAATCATCATAACCGTTGAGACGCGCCTCCGCCATCTCCAAGAAACACTCAAACTCACGCAGATTCGTGTACTTAGTCGTCGGTTGAGTTCCTTGAGAATCTTTGAAGGATCACTATAAACTCGGTTGTGGAGTGTTCTCGTGATCGGCATCCTCTCGGTGAAGCTACCCCGCCGCTCATCTCTATGTAATCCATCCCTACACTTGATTCAAGATACCGCTCGCACCATCGCTCATTTTCAACAACAACCCAAGAACTACATCAAAATCGAAAACCTCATTTATATCCATCCCAAAAGCCAAAACAGAATCCATCAAGAAGAAACATCAATAACAAGATATCAAAGAAGCAAGAAACCGATATATATACTCTTTTTACTTTCAATGGAAGCTATGATTGACAAATAAAATTAAAAAGTAAAGAATACAAACTTCTTTCTATAGATAGAAAATGGAACTTTCTCAACAATGGTGATCACAGTTCAACTTTTCTAAAGCTAATATTGATTTTGGAAGACAATAATAACACATTAATATATATGCAGAGGCAATGGACACAATCATATTACATAAAAAGCAATCTCAACATATAGTAATTTTTAGCAAATTCAAGAAATCAAATCCCACGTGATCAAATGTCATGAAAGTTCCCTAAAAAATCATATACTCATCAACAGATTTTCCACTTATTTCATAGCAAACAAAGTATTCTCAATTGAAAGAGAGAAGAGGTTCCAAATAAATAAATACAGTTTGGCATCACGACTTTTTAGATAAAAAAATCAACTCAACCTAATTAAACATCAAGGTAAATAAATCAAAACTTTTGACTTTTAGCTCCCACGCCAAACATAAATCATCTAAAGAATTCATGGATTCAATACTTTTCATCCTACCCATCTGAAATTCAAAGTGCAAACTCACTGAAAATTACAGTCACACAATTTTGTTTAGAACAGATCGCATATGCTCGCATTTGGTAAATTTCAAATGTGTTGGTAGTAACAAGCCACAAATTAGTAAATCAAATAACGCAGCCAATTAAATGCTACCTCATTTCACCAAATTGTAGGCATAGATTTTTCTTGAAACAGAAAAGAAAAGGGGAAATTGGTGACCTTAAGATTGGAGATGGATGTCTGTTCTCCGAAGGGCACAAAAAACTCTGTTCTCTCGGACGGCCTCCAAATGCTGTGGGTGGACGACGGACGTTGCAAGAAGCAAGGAAAGGCGTCGCCTGAAACACAGAGGATGAAGCTTTCCAAATCACGCGTGAAATTGCAGTCTTCGGCTAGGGCTAAAATTGCAGCCCGAAATTGCAGTCTTCGGCTAGGGCCTCCAAATCACGGATGAAGCTTTCCAAATCACGGGTGAAATTGCAGAGGATGAAGCTTTCCAAAGGAAAGAGGAGTTTTTGAATGGAGTGTGGATCTGCAAAATTTTTTGTTCAGTTCACGTTAACCCCATTCATATGAGGATATTTTGGTAAAATAGATGAAAGTTCTATTCCTCACTGTTAGAGCCGACAAATGAGCCCGGCCCGAAAAGCCCGTCCGGGTACCCGTGGTTTGGGCCGGTTTGGGCTTCAAAATTAAAGGCCGAAAAAATCGGGCCTAAAAGCCCTGAAAAACCCCGGCCAAAAACCGGCTTTGGACTAAAAAGCCCACCGATTTTTATTAAATATATATATTTATAATATTATTTAATATACATATCTATATTTTTAATAATATTAATTATATTTTATATAATTATTTATTTTTTATAGGAACAATTTTCTTACTAATTCACATACTTGTCAGAAAAATAAATTCTGAAAAAAATAATAACCTCAAAAATCATTCAAAAATAATTCCTAAGAGAAATGATCTCCAAAAATATATACATTGATGATTAATGATCTTATAGTATGTAAAATCTATTTTGAATCATTGATCTTAAATATATACAGTATAATTAATTTATTTTATTCTATTATTTTATGAGTATAAGTCGGATTGACGTTTAATAATATCATTTATCTTTCATTTGTAATTACTAATTTTTTTCTCCTTAAATTAAATAATTAAAATCATATTGCATTACAATATCATCGTATGAATACATAAATAGGTCAAGATATACAAGAAGCATTATCATAAGAATAAGTAAGCTCAAAATATTCTCATCACTGATTCTTTATTTAAGTTAAGGAGTTATGAGATCTTAATTAAATAATTATTTTTTAATTTAAAATATTAATTTTATATATTAAAAAATTAAAAATTATCTAAAAAAGCCCGTCCGCCCGAAAGCCCGCCCGGGGTTGGTTTGGGCTTCATATTTTTAGGCCCGAAAAATTTAAAAGCCCGACGAGCCCGGGACGGGCCGGTCCGGCCCGCTACTTTGCCACCTCTACTCACTATGCAGATTCACTCCGTGCAACGCCAAATTCATGAGATACAGATGCCAAAAAGAGCAACAATGAATAATATCGAGCCTGAGGTCAATCACGGGCTCGTGAGATAACATATCTCACGTACCAAACAAGCATATTAGTCAAGATACGTACTCTATCCAGACCCTATCTCACGTACCAAACGGGGCCTTATTATTTTAGTGATAGAGATTAGGGCCGGTAATTCTCACGTGTCGGTCGTTATCATGTCGACACGATTACGATCTGTTGAAATATGTCCGACATAAACATGATACGAAATATATTGATACGAATACAACACGAATACGAATAAGATATGATTTTTTTCGTGTTAACACGATAACGGTACGAAACACGAAACGATAAATTTAAATCAAAATTAGAAAATAAATTAATAAAAATATATAAAATATAATTAAATTAATATTAAATATATAAAAATATTATCGAATTATATACACGATTCGACACGAATACGAATGTAACACGAAAATTATCGGATTATACGAATACGACATGAATCCGATATGAACACGATACGAAATTATAGTGTTCTTATCGTATCGACACAATAAGGACATGAACACGATAAGATTAAATATTAATTCGCTAATTTTATCGTGTTTTCTCGTCGTATCGAAAATTGCCAACCCTAATCGAGAGTTTGTACATGAGTCTGTATTTTCTAGTTCCAATTTCTGCCCTAAGATGTAAAAACTAAGTTTATAAGCATGCTTATGGTTTATTGCAGCAATGATTTTAGACGATTAGTTTCTGCATTATATACTACATTGTATGGTGAGTGTTACAATAGTTATTGAAAATCTACAAGCTTATATATTTATTGAGCTGGTAGAAAAATAAATGGAGATGAAACTGAGATAGATACCTTATGATTGTTGGGTTGAAATTTTCCGTATGATATTGGTATTCAATGTTTGAGATGTATCTCCTCTTTTTTTTGTTGGATTGAAACTGCTGAATTGCATATTGGTTGTAGCATTTTGGTTTTAATTGATGCTTGCTACTATTCAAGAACCATCTAGCAATTAGGTAATAGGATAGGATGTAGTATGTGTGTGTGTGTTGGTCTAGTGGTAGAGTAGTTAATACCCGAGGTCAAAGGTTTGGGTTCGAGTCCACCGTGACGCAGCCTTTAAAATTTCTGTATTAATTGACAAAAAAAAAAATAGGATAGGATGTAAGATTGATTGTCCTTTGATTGTAAGGATTAAAAAGTGAAGATTGATTGTCCTTGGATGGTAAAAGTTAAAAAGTGATTGAAAAGTTGAAAGGGTTGAAAATTATGAAAAGTGAATATAATTTATCTGGTTTGAAAATGTTTTTGTATTAATTCTCGATTTTTATTAATGTGTTTAATTCGATTTTGATTCTTGTAAATCAATTATTCGATATAATAAAATGTGATTTCATTGAACTAGTTAAAAGTTAATAATTCGATATAATGGTATTTAATGTATTTTTTAACTTTATAAAAAATTCCTTTAAAAAAAGTTTTATAAAAATTATAATAAATAGTTCTCTCTTCGTCCATCAAAAGTGGTCCATCAAAAGTGATATACTTTTGATGGATACGAATTTTAATAAATTGTTAATATGTATTGTTTGAGTGGAGAAATGATCCCATTATGTGATAAATTATGAGTGAAATGAATGATTTTTTGATAAATAATGAGAAATTATAAAATTAGATAATAATGAATAATATTCTAAAAGGAAATTAAGACACTTTAGGTTGATATCAAAAATGACAAAAAGTAATACTTAGGGATGGAGTGAGTAATTTCTTTCCTTCAAAAATTTAAATACTAATTTCTAATGTGAATTATATTTACAATTTGCTAATTTACAAATTTATGGGCCATCTTATAAAATCTTCCACCAAACTCATGCGATTGAAATGTGACATGCCTAGAGCTGGCAAAGTAGCGGGTCGGGCCGGCCCGATCCCGAGCTCGTCGGACTTTTAAATTTTTCAGGTCGGGTCAGGCCGGACTCGAAATTTTTCGGGCCTACAAATATAAAGCCTAAACCAACCTAGGGCGGGCTTTCGGGCAGACGGGCTTTTTTTAGATAATTTTTTAATTTTTTTAATATATAAAATTAATATTTTAAATTAAAAAAAATTTACTTAATTAAGATCTCATAACTCCTTAACTTAAATAAAGAATCACAATGAGAATATTTTGAGCTTACTTATTCTTATGATAATGCTTCTTGTATATCTTGACCTATTTATATATTCATGCGATGATATTGTAATGCAGTATAATTTTAATTCTTTAATTTAAGGAGAAAAAATTAGTAATTACAAATCAAAGATAAATGATATTATTAAACGTCAATCCCACTTATACGCATAAAATAATAGAATAAAATTAATTAATTATACTATATATTTAAGATCAAAGATTCAAAAAGATTTTACATACTATAAGATCATTAATCATCAATGTATATATTTTTGGAGATCATTTCTCTTAGGAATTATTTTTGAATGATTTATGAAGTTATAATTTTTTCAAAATTTATTTTCTTAACCAGTATGTGAATTAATAAGAAAATTATTACTATAAAAAATAAATAATTATATAAAATATAATTAATATTATTAAAAATATATATATATATATTAAATAATATATATATATATATATATATAATAGAAATTGGTGGCTTTTTAGCCCAAAACCAAGGTTTTTTGGCCCGAAGTTCGATAGGCCGGGGTTTTTTCTGACGCTTTTAGGTCCGATTTTTCATTCTTTAATTTCAGTTTCAAACCGATCCAAACCCAAGATCTTGACGGACTTTTCGGTAGGGCTCATTTTGCCGGCTCTAGACATGCCTAGTGTGATTTTAACAAAATCCAAATCTCATCAATATCACCTTTTCCAATAAAAAAAATACGAAAAATAGTTAACTGTAATCATATAATAATCAGCCGTAAAAATTGCTCGAAAAAAAAAACTCCTGGTTCGACCAATTATCCTCGTATTACTCTCACTTGCAAATCATGGAAGCCTCCAGCACCCCCTTCTTCGTTCTGGAACCATTTCATGGCATGCAATGTTTTTGTCTGCGTTTTTTCTGTTAATCTATCTACAAACGTAACTGTCGTTTTCAATTTTCAATTTTTCCAATTATCAAATGGTTTTGTGGGGAGTGGGGCCGTTCATTAGGGTCTTTATATATATATAAATGTGTAAACTAAATTCGAATAATCTACAAAGGAATATGCTTTGGACGCCAACTGTTGTTCAACGCCCACTCTTTGGCGGTTTATTGTTCGTATTGAGTGTTCTTCGCATGTGGGTATGTCCTTCTATTTTCGATTTCTTGAATTGCCAACTTTCTTGAGCTGGATTCCTTTTGATCGCTCTCGTGTTCTCTCAAAATCGGTGGTATATTCAATTAGACACGAAGGAGCTCTTTTGATGATATGATTCTTCTCCCTTCCCCTTTTTTGTGTGGGGAAGCGGTATTTTTTTCAGATAATCATAGTGGTTTGTGAAAGATTTGATCTTTATTCAACTTCTTGATCTGGGGTAGTTGTTGGGGTTTGAATTGCTCGATTGAAGGAGGTGGAAAGTTTTTTGGGAACATCTCGATTTTTTTGATGGATCACTGTAGGTAGCCTTGAGGTTTTTGGAGTATTGAATTTGTGATTTTGATGTGTATTTGGGGATTTTGTTAGTTAGTGGGTGTTTGTTGGTTTTGCATTTGATTTAATCAAGATGCAAGCTGTGGGGAGGATAGGTAGCTACATTAGTAAGAGTGTGTATACGGTTTCCGGGACTTTCCACCCATTTGGTGGTGCTGTCGACATAATTGTGGTGGAGCAACCAGATGGGAGCTACAAGTCTTCGCCATGGTATGTTCGATTTGGGAAGTTTCAGGGGGTGTTGAAATCGAAAGAGAAAGTGGTTGGGATCAGTGTGAATGATGCTGAGGCGGATTTTCACATGCACTTGGATAGTAAAGGGGAAGCATTCTTTATGCAGGAGGTTGATGCAGAGGAGGGCGAGTCTGCAGCTTCGCCTCCATACTCATCCGGTGAGGATACAGAAGGGCAGCCTACGTGGCCACTAAAATCAAAAAGTTGCAATTATGATTCTAGTTTGTACGAACCGATTGTTAATGAAAGGAAGGCTTTGACTAGGGCAAACACTCGCCAGTCTCAATTTTTTGGCCTTTTTGGGCGGAGATCTCCGACGGAGGAGGCCATTCAGGGGAAGGAAAATGCAACTGATTTTAATATGGGAGGGTCGTTGGAGGTTGCTGAGATGGCAGCTGATCTCTTGGACTTGAGGTGGTCTACTAATCTTGCTTCCCCCAAATGCAAGAGAGATAATCCCGCACCATTACCCGATACAAATGTGTTGATAAAAGCAGTGAATAAAAGTTGTCTGGCTCATGGTTCTAGTCGTGATGCAATAAGTCTTATTTCTGAAACAAGCTACCAGGAACTGAAGAGCAAGGCCGAGGTGAATGGGATTGAGAAGAAATGTGTTACCTCGGAGTATATTGTTTCCACTTCAGTCGGCAGTGTTAGAGAACATACAACTTTAACAAATTTAGAACCGGTGATAGCATCAATAGGGTTAGATAAATTGGATTTGCAACTGAGTTCTGTCAGGGTCGTATCTGAGGCTACGAAATCCGATTTGGATATTGATGACTCTATTGCGAGTCTTAATAGTTTGTGTGATGCTGATTTCTCTGTGGAGGAGAATGAAAGAGATAATGTGCACTCATTTTACTCTTCTGAGATTTCAGGGAGCTCTGCAGTTGAATTGGAGGGATCGTCTGAAGACAAAAGTCGGCCATTTTGTCATGAAGAATGCAGAGAAGTATGTATTCATTCTGGAGATCAGTTCGCCGACGTCCGTGAAGAAAAGATTTCGGTGAGTGGAGGAACTAGTTATGGTGCTTCGGAAAGCACTGTGACTGAATGCTATTCGCCATTAGTGAGCCATCACCAATCTAATGATTCTCTTAAGGATAATGACTTACATAGCATAACAGCTGTTTCTAATTCGAGCTATTCCACTTGTGCACCCAACGATGGACATATGATTTTGGGGGATAGCAACAAGCTCGGTTCCTCTACAGGGCCTCTCTATGATCCCCATATCCAATGGTGTACTGTTCCACCTTCTATTGGAGCATCGAGGGTTTCTGAAGAAGAGCTACTCCTCTTCAACCTTGATGGCCTTGATCTCGCTGCCAAGGAAGCTGATTCGACGGTTATGACAAGAGTTGCTGGTGGAGGCATCGAGTCTTGCGATGCAAAATGTTGCTCCATTTCCTTATTAGACCAATCTGAAGTAAATGACAACACAAATGATGTGTGTTTGGACACTAGAAGGTTAAGTTGTATATCTAGTGATGTCTGCATTAACGAGATTAGCAATGTTCAGTCCGCGGGACCCATGAGAATGGCGAGATCTTTGCCCACCATGGTTTCCCTTACTAATAATATTGAAGCAAGTGATCCCGGCTACTCTACGAATGCCTCACCGTATCCAGATGTGAATTTATGTACAGAAAAGAATCATCAATTGCCTGGTGCTCAAAGAACAGATGGGGAACCTCCTAAGCTGGGTAAGAAAATGATATGATAAGTTAATGTTACTATAGCTGGTAATGTTATGGTTGGAAAAAGCCATCCGGCTGTTCATTTTAAGATTTTATATATATTTTACTCCTTGAGTGAGAACATCCATTGATTCTCTAAATGTTCATTGTGCTAAAGTCTCTCCATAATTGGTTCAATATTTAGAATATTGCATAAATACCTATTGTGTATCACCATTTACCCTACACTCTTATCGAACACAATAGTTAGTGACTAAATTCTAATATATCGTACCGGTTTTTGTTTTTCCGCAAACAGGAAGTACCTTTTTTTTGGTGAGACAAATCTTATTTTGAGATCATCTATAGGGAGAAAATTTGTAATGGAATAAATTAAAATGAATTCTGTACCTTCTGATAACTATTATGGTTCGTGCATATTTGTACAAGAAATTATGATTGAAGTTGACTTTTAGAAGTTCTTCAGGGTACCCTCCCAGGTCCGTGGATACTTTAGGAGGAAGTGGTAGAAATGGACACTATAGAAGATCAACAGCCACTAAAATTCCTGATGTGACGATTGGCGGTGAAAACTCGAATGGCTCAGACATTTCAAATGAACCTAGTGATGTGCAGAGCGGGATGGATGTGACCAAAGTGAAGGCAAACAAGAAGAAAGTAAGGACACTTACTCCAACATCTAAACAGTTGGCGTCCTTACATTTAAAAGAAGGGAAGAATGTCGTGATATTCACCTTCTCGACCGCCATGCTGGGCAAGCAACAGGTTAGTTTTACTATTATTTTATGAATGCTGAATTTTAAGTTTCTTTACCTCTTGAATAACTCCTCGTTTCTGTTTATCCATCTCGTATATTGTATCTGCCTCTTGCTTTAATATGTTAGATGTTGACTGAATTTTAACACGTCCAGGTTGATGCCCGGATTTTTCTGTGGAGATGGGACACTAAAATTGTGATATCTGATGTTGACGGAACAATTACACGGTAAAGATTTTCTGTCTATCATTCTAATGAATTGTACAGGCACCAGTTGGTATTTTTGTACACCCTGTTTATATAGACAAGTTATTTGCCATATTTTTGATGTCATTTCATCAGTTCAATCAGTAGCATTCTCTATTGTTAATCCATAAAACGCTTGCTGTAGGTCTGATCTTCTAGGTCAGGTCATGCCCTTGGTCGGCATGGATTGGTCGCAGACAGGTGTTGCACATCTCTTCTCAGCGATAAAGGTTCATCATTATATCTGTGTTAGGATTGTTGAGAACAAATTTCTGTTTCTTCATATATGATGTTTGTATTTAACAATTGAGGCACACTCCGGTGTATCGGGATGCATGGTGCAGTTCGAATTAATTCTTAATCATGATTAATAAATCCTAATTGAGATTAATAAACCTTAATCACGATTGTTGAGAACAGTTTTCTGTGTGGTTAACACTCTTGACATTTTTTTCATTAGCTCTCCTTTGTGAGATTGTTTACACTCTTGGCATCATTTCGAGGTTGTTTCCAGAAGAAGAGAGATTTCATAGTGTATGATGCTCGACTCTTTTGGGTTCTCTGTGATGCAGGAGAATGGATATCAATTGCTTTTCCTGAGTGCACGTTCGATTTCTCAGTCTTACATTACTCGACAATTCCTGCTTAATATCAAACAGGTTTATCCTTATGGAATGTTTTTGAACTTTGAACATTTTAATAGCAGAGAATTTTAGTTTGCTCAACAAGAATTCAAAATCTTGTTTCTCATTATCATATTTTGGCTGTCTATATGTCAAATAACAGTTTCATATATTCTTTCAGGATGGAAAAGCCTTGCCTGATGGACCTGTCGTCATCTCCCCCGACGGACTCTTTCCTTCTTTATTTCGAGAAGGTCGTTGACTACCTCTAAGTTCTATTACTTATTTGCAACATGAAATGTCTTCTCTTTTAAGCGTCCATTATTTTGTGAATCTGGAGCAGTAACTTTAATTGTGTATTTCGTGATGCTTTTGCAGTTGTTAGAAGAGCTCCTCACGAATTTAAAATTGCTTGCTTGGAGGTTTGTTGCCCGTGTTCGTTTCTACAAGCTCAATTTACTAATATTCTTGCCAAACAATGTATTTTTTTATATAATCCCTTCTATGGTAATAGTGTGTACCATTTAACTAATCAACACAAGTATCTTACTAATCAACACAAGTATCTTTATGTTTTTTGAGGGTACAATGCTTGAAACCTAATAAATAGGGCATTTATAATCCAAAATCATAAAACAAGCTACCTTGAAGGAAATATGACCTCAGAAATCGGAACCGAGTATTTTAATGATCTATAATTAATGTAAACAAAGAGAGTATTTCATTGATGTACAATAACAAATTTTATCTCATTAATGAATGTCCCATCACACAATGTATGCATGCATCAATTAAAAAGTGAGACATGTAGGAAACTGAGAGAACTGTGTATATCTTCATAAGTTTATACTTGTAAGGTAGAGAATCTGATTTCTCGTCAATTTCCCAGGACATCAGGTCATTATTTCCTCCTGATAGAAATCCATGTCCATTTTATGCCGGATTTGGGAACAGAGACACTGACGAGGTTAGCTATCTTAAGGTCGGGATCCCTTTGGGGAAAATATTTATCATAAACCCAAAGGTAAATAAGAGGCGTTATCTAATATTGTGCAATTTCTGTCAACTTGGTTGATGTCTTCTCAATTCCCGTGGTGATATCTACAGGGGGAGATTGTTGTAAACCATCATGTCGACACCAAGTCTTACGTGACTCTTCATTCGCTTGTTAACGGAATGTTTCCCAACATGTTTACCAGTGAGCAGGTTCATTATCCTAAATTGTCGGAATATTAAGATTCAGTTGCGAAATAAACGTTGCCTACATAAGATGTAAACATTCATATAGTAACTTTGGTGAAACTAATTTTTAAAATTATTGAAATATATAGGAATCGAACCTGTGATATTTTTAGTCATAGATGGATAGTATCTTTCAATATTGGTAGTAGTTTTCTTCAGGTTCTGGATGGATTGGTAGATTGCTTATTTTTGGGGCCTTAGATCGATAAAATTCGATTATTTGGAGATTATTTTCCTCAAATGATACCTCTTTTCCACTTCTTTCTTTGTAAATAAAAATTCATGGGCAATTTCGGTTTCAGGAAGATTTTAATTCATGGAATTTTTGGAAACTCCCACCACCTTCTATCAACATTTAAAGGTTGAGTAGTTTGAGGCGGATGCAAGGGAGGTAGCATATTCAAGGACTTGAGTATTGAGGTAATATTCAGTTCCTTCACAGTCGTCAAAGAAAAAAAATCAAGATGTATTCTGCTAATGACGAAAATGAAGAACTAATCATGGTATGAATTACAATATTGTGCTCTCTCCTTTGTTTTACGTGTGTAGGGTATGGAGATGACTTCTTTGTCAAACATGATTTGTTTCTGACTCCCGCAATGGTTGAATTGCCTGTATCATACAAAGCTTACCACGAAAGGACATATTGTGTTAATCTCTTGCTGACTATTTCCTTGGTCGAATGCTGGATTTGCTGGTATAT
This sequence comes from Salvia rosmarinus, assembly GCA_036937905.1. Classification (NCBI taxonomy): domain Eukaryota; kingdom Viridiplantae; phylum Streptophyta; class Magnoliopsida; order Lamiales; family Lamiaceae; genus Salvia; species Salvia rosmarinus. The sequence continues at coordinate 70,615,870 of CM072815.1, read as the reverse complement.
TGCTCGAGAAAGTCGATTTTGGATTATTATATTAAGGGTGGTTGGATAAGCTGTTCAACTTATTCTCAATTCAAAGAGATACATATTCTTGGAACAGTATAACCTGTAGTCTTCCACATTTATCACGTCAACAAAGATCTGTAAATCGTAAAATTTAGAGCATGTTGCTTATCGATATAGAAGTTCCACAGTACCATGTAAATGTCGACAAACAGATGTACTAGATTGAATCCATTAGTATGTTTTAGGTGCAGGTCAGTTTCTTCCTGTGTATTCATTCATTTCATTGACAATGGCGTTTCTTGTGTTCCATCTCTTCACCTTTTGTATTTCTTAAGATTCAAGAGCTGTAGAGTGGATTATTACTGCAGCTTGAAGCTTCTAACAACTCCTGTAGTGATGCAGGTCCAGGAATCTTACATGAGAAAATTCCTTGGACCCAGTTTGTTCTCTGCAGATGCAACAAAGACGTCACCTTCACTAGAAATTTGTCTTTACCAGCTTCACCAGATTCAAGTTTCGTTGCTATGTCCAGGTATGTTTTCGATGGAAACGTATTCTTGAGCACGCTCTTGGTGTGCTAGAGTGTTTGATAATGCTTTCGTTGTTAAGGTTTTCATTGTTGGAATGGTGGTGTTATGTAGTTGTAGTACTTGGAAAAAGGAAAAGAGGAGCATAATATGGAAATAATTGTAGTTTGTTTAACCTCTATTTGATCGGTGTTTGTTGCTATATCAACTTCACTATCTGTTTATATGCTATAAATTATTCTCACTAACTAAAAGATATTCTTACATTATCACTAATTATTAACGTAACGTATATTGTGTTTGTTGCGTGACCAAACTTTTTACATGCCAAATACTACTATATCATGCACACATATTGGCTATTCAATTTTATAGATGTCTAGTATATTACAAATATGAAACTTGTTTAAAAGTAAAAAAATTTAGTACATATTTACTTTTAAACAAGTTCTAAACTTATAGTTATTTATTTTAGTTTTCTTTGTAAAATTATTATTTTATCTGATTTTTTGAAATAGTATTTACTATATATTTTAGATGCTATATATCACAATAATAATATACCTTTTGAAGTAATTTACTCTGTTTTTTTTTTTTTCTTTTTAGAGAGAGAAAGTGGAAATTTTAATCATTAACTAATGAAAAGTGTCTTGAGACCCGATACCCATCTTAAAATTAATGAAAGATATAATTCATTTGGTGTTAAATATGTCTGCATTTGTTTTATTAGTAATGTCTTGCGTTTGGTTTCTATTTAGATGAACGATTCAAATTTATTTGAAGTATTCTAGAATTAATAGTGCCTTAATTAAGATGGCTTGAAATATCCGGACAAAAAAACAAAAATTGTTTTAGAGGAGAATATACGGTAGAATTCTAATTTTTTTATCAAGGAAAATGAAAAATTAGTAGAATAAAAAAACAAAGCATTTCTTTAGTCTGTCCACCTACCAATTCAACAATTGAGATAGTGGTTCTTTATTTGTATTTTTTTTTAATGATAATTGTTTATTTTAACAAGAAAAAATACATAATTTTATCCTGATAAATTGATTTTGTGATAATTTTAGCCTAATAAATCAATAATACCTCAATCAAATCTAATCAATTGATTTTGTGATAATTTTAGCATATAAATAATTTTTAGCACTAGAAAGCATAATGGTAGAAAACACAAGTCGGAACATCGTTAGAAATGATTTACAAGTTGCATGTTATTTTCGGTGTTGATTGTGCTTTTTAATACGAAAAATCACTTATGGACTAAAATTGTCACAAAATGATTGAGTTATTATTAATTTATTAGACTAAAATTATCACAATGTCAATTTTATCAAGCTAAAATTATGTATTCTCTCTTTTAACAAATCTTAATAATGTCATTTCTATAGAGTTTAGTCGAAAAAATATTCCGTTTTGTCAATCATGTAAATAATTTAGTCAAGCAAGCTTTATTCCTTAAACGAAGTTATCTTTAAGTTAAAGTAACTCCATGCATCGCACACCATGCTAGTAAATATGTATGTATACGTTATTATAATATATGTGTATGTTGTATATCTAACAACATAATCTAATATTTAGATTCTAATATCTTCTTTTGACTAATATCTAATCATACTACTTCTAATATCTTAATTATAATATAAATATCTTACTCCAACACTGTTTATTAAAACAATATTTAATTTGTGTGTATTTAAAGACTAAAAAAGAAAAGCATATCATCCAAGTGATAATGGACTTCCTCAATAAATTCGATCTTATCCTTACTATGATAACTTGCTATTTATGTATGATTCTTGAAAATTAATATCTTGGAATGCACATGATCATTATACACCTAGTCCCACACATTATTACCAGTCCTAATCTATGTACAACAGTTTATATTTTTCTCAAATAACATATAGTAAACAATACCTTGTGGTACTTATACATTCACATGTAATTGACCAAAAACAAATGTGCGCACATGCATGATAAACAGAAAAGCACTAAAATTAACGTCCCAACGAGTACTACATACTATCTGAGGACCCGAGTACTACTAGAACAAACTATACACAAACTACGTTAATAAAGCTTCACTAAATTATTTACATAATTGAAAAATCGGAAAATATTCGAACAAACTATACACAAACTACGTTATTATGATTTGTTAAAACAAACAATTATCATAAAAATTAAAATAAAGGACCATTATCTCACGTGTTGAACAGATAGAACAGACTTAAGAAATGCTTCGTTTAATTTGTTTCTACTTATTTTTCCCTCTCCAAAACAAAAATTATATTAGCCTTCCACAATCCTACAATACCTTCTCCTCCAAAATTATTTTCTCTTCTCCAAATAGTTCAAGCCATCCTAATTATATGGTACTATAAAGTCTATGATATTTCAGATAAATATGAATCATTCAACGTAAGTTGAAACCAAATGAAACTAACAAAACAATTCCAGACATATTTAATATCGAATAAATTAATCTTTCATATATTTTAAGATAGATATCGGCATTTCCCAAAATTAATGATGTAGTATATTTTAATGTGGTTTTTAGTGCAGTTGGTTGTCATCATCCGAGCAGTTGACTCTACGAGACATCCAGATCTATTGGGGTATGTTTTAGTTTAATTGCAATTCACATACTTTATATGAAAGTACATCAACTATATAAGTAGGACGTTATAAATGTAGATGTAGATTTTATAGGGTTTTCTTTCAATTTGACTTCAAGTAGAGTTTGTGATTAGTGTTGATTGTCATGACGATATTTCAGTTTGGGGTTTAGCGTCGATTATCAACTCTAGTTTGGGAATGATTGAGTTTATTGGTGTGAGAATGGAATGTGTGAAGAGTTTGTTTTTTTTAAAGAAAGATTATAAATGGAATGTTATAATTTATTTCATTTCTTGCTTTCATATTCAATTTATTTGTGTAGAGGACATTGAAAATGACAAATGAAAATGATCTTGAGGAGGTAAAAGCATCACTGGAAAAAGCTCTTGAGGAGACAAAAGCATCATTGAAAAAAGCTGAGTATGTTGCTTTGCAAATTAGTGATGCAGTAGCATCATTCAGTAGTTGTGCATGCATGCATCGTTCTTCTACACATTCCATTCGTCATGATGTTATTAACGTTGAAGAAAAATCTATCGTGAATGATCAAGATGTGTAAGAAGTTCATGCCGAGATGCTTAAGATTTTAATACCAAAGTTGTTTGAGAAAAAATAGATCATAAATAACTTATTTTCTTATTGTATTTTGAATGTTGCAAATATTTTAGTTTTATTGTATTTTGAATGTTGCAAATATTTTAGTTTATCCAAAATTATATTTGAATGTTGCAAATATTTTATTGATTTAGAAGTTTATTTTGAATCTTGCATTGAAAATAAAATATGTAATCTATTAAAAAAAAAAACCTAAAATACCGGCGGATCAACGACGGAAAGGGATCGTCGTTGATCAACGCCGGAATGTACGTCGTTGATCCGTCGTTAATCTCCGACGGACTGTGATCCGTCGTTGATCAGTCCATCGCTGTTCCGTCATTGATCAACGACGGATAACATTCCGTCGTTAATCAACGACGGACTATGATCCGTCGTTGATCGACGACGCTCTGTCCGTCGTTGATTACCAACGGATAATAGTCCGTCGTTAATAAACGACGGACTGTCCGTCGTTGATACATCATTAATCGACGACGGTCGTGCGTAGACAACGGCGATGTCTATATCCGTCGTTGATCCGACGGTGATTCAACGACGGACTCGTAGTCCGTCGTTGATAGGAATAGCGACATTTTTGTACCGACGGACTTTGTCCGTCGTTGTTTATGATCACCGACGGACTTATTCGGTATAACGACGGAAATTTCCGTCGTTGATCGCGCTATTTCTTGTAGTGTTTGCACTAGTGATTATTGATTCTATACGTATAAGAAATTCTAAAAGATATTCATATTTGTGCAAAGTGCGGAGCCAAACCATTCATATTTGTGCAAAGTGCGGAGCCAAACCAGTTAGATAATAATATTGCTACTTTCTCTCGGAAGGAAAATGGAAGGGAACAAAGTTAAATACTTTTAAAAGTTTTGTTAATGTGCTAAGCATATATGAATCAATCAAATGACTTTTGTTTCCCCCTAGTAAAATACTAATTTTTTCATGTTGAACCAAGTACTGACACATCAGTGTGTGTGAATTATGTGTATAGATAGAAATGAAAATTGCAAATATGATTATATCCAAAAATTCCCTTCTAAAATTTGAATAACAAGACACGTACTTATGTGATTATGCTATAAATATTAGCTGAATCCACTACAACAAAATAAGGCTAGGGGGACGTTTAGAATAGGACATTCATTCTCTTTCCTACATTGTCTTATTTATGTAATGGAGGCACCCACAACATAAAACCATAGTGAGGTTTTGTAGTTTTAAAATAAAAAATTAAAGTAGAAAGAATTAAAAAAATAATACTAAAGATAAAGGACAAAAATATTCGCTCTTATTCCGACCCAAAATCCCTACTCGAGTTAAAAGAGAAAGACAAGTCCTTTTCCTCTACTCCCGATCTACGTTTGCCGCCGATCACCGTCCGCTGCTGATCTCCATCCACCGCCTATCACATTCTTCTAATCTCCGTCAGCTACTGATCTTCGTTCTGCCACCGATCGCTTTCCGCTGTTGATCTCCGACCGCCACTATTTGAAGCAAGTATTTGCTTGCAATTTCGTGTTTTGGTATCTCAGTCGGTGTGAGCATCTAAGATTGAGAAGCTCCGAGAAAAAAATTGTAATCATCATTTGAAAAGTGTCATTATGCAGATCTTCTAATGAGACTTCAAGTTCAGTGATATACATGTTTAGCTTCATTAATTTACATTTGTGTTTCGTTGTTTTGTGCTGTGTTTCCAAAATTCCTGAAGTTTTGGCACATGAGTTTATAGCATCCTTACGTCTTCTCTCTGCATGCTCTTCCTTTCCAGTGAATCTCCATGGCTTCGCTCCCTGCAGAATTACAAATGTAAATGACATGTAACGTACTCGTAACAAACAATTATAACCTACACATGTATATCTATGTAACTTTGACTACTTAATTAATTACCTCTGCATAGTAGTGAAAGACCTTAACATTATCAAGATGTACATTCTCCGGAGCACTAAGTGAGGAATTAATATGGCATGACAAATTGAGTTATGATTGTTTGGAAGATAAAGAGGCTGAATGTCACGGACTGTCTGTTATTTAGTGATAGGATACGGCCCAACTACCAGGCCCAAGCATCGAGCCAATACAAGTAACCCCGACATCAAGCTCGGCCCGGACAAGTTCGCCCATGAAGACTCCTAAAGTCGGGTGGGAACGCAGAAAGCTCACCATATCTAAAGAATCCTAATTCAAGAAGGATAGGATCTCGAATCCTAGTTAGAAGACTTGGATTCAAGATCTAGGTCAATACATTGTGTATAAATAGAGGCTAGATTAGGCGAAATAATTCATTCACTCTCTTTGTAATCGCTTCTTACACTCTCAATACACATACTCTCTCTCTTGCCCGTGGGACGTAGATCTTATTCACGGATCGAACCACGTAAATCTTTGGTGTTCTTGCATTTATTTCCCTTACGAAATTAAGATCGATCCTTTGGCGCCGTGCGTGGGAAACGAAATTTTGTGTTTCGATCAACCACCGTTTACGTGGAAATAATCATGACCGGTACACCGAAGCCATGCATCCGGGACCGTCGCGGCAACAACAACGGCGGCGGCGAAGGAACGCCGAGCTCGGCTCGGGAAGAGCCCAATCGAGAAGAAACCCCGAAGGACATATCCAAAGTCTCGACGAGCACGGACACCCGCCTGCGGAGGCGGGTTACCATAGCGAAGGAAATCGTAGCAATAATCGAGGGAACATCCGGCTCATAAGTAAACCTTGACGACGCTGTCAAGGATTTTTCGAGAAAATAAGGAGAGCTTTCTCCGTACCTCGGTAAGCATGTGGTCGGCCACGTCCGAAGAACGGAACGCAAGCCTCATCTAGATACGAGGCATCACAACGAGAGGTCGGGGCCCAAACCGACCGCGCAAGGAGCGAAAGCAGCGCGAGAGGATGTCGTGATCGCCGAAGCCGGCCTCGATCGCCAGAATAAATCCATCCAGCGAACTCCGCCCCGATCTCCAGGGGACGAGCAGCGCAGGAAAAGGCATCAGGGCCGCCGTGAAGTCGGTCCGAGTCACCTAAACGAGTTCGATCGTCGAACTCCGTCCCAATCTCCAGAGGACGGCTTCGATGGATACGGGAAGATAGTCACCCCGTTCTCAAATAGGATACTCAACACTTCTCTCCCGGATAAATACCGGGTACCAAGCATCGCCCCCTATGACGGGCTGAGGGATCCACAGAACTTCCTCTCGCAGTTCCAATACAACATGATCAACCAACGTCTCAGCTCAGTTCATATGTGTAAACTCTTCCCGGAGTTACTCGTCGACAACGCCCGCAGGTGGTTCGACAGTCTACCCACGGAAGCATCGCCCTATCGCGACCTGATGGCAGCCTTCCATCGAAGGTTCTTCCAAAAGGCGGAGTCAAAAACGTCATCGGCACACCTCCTCACCATAAGGCAAAGCCGTAATGAGTCCATCAGTGACTTCATGACAAGGTTTAACAAGGAGTGTTTGAAGGTCGAAGACGTGAACGACCTGTTAGTCATCTCGGCCTTCCAAAAGCGGCATCTTGTCGGGGCCTTATACCGTGAGATCGTCAATCGAACCCCGATGCTGACAGAGTGTGGCGCATAGCCAACCGGTTCGCCAAAGCGGACGGCGACAAAAGAAAGCGCCAAGCGAGCAAGGCGGCAGACCCGGAAAAAGAAGAGGCGAAGGAAGGAAGATCGGAACCAAGGCGTGAGCGCCTTGGAAAGATACATCGCCCGATAAGGTCCAGGCTCGGTCGCGCGACACCTCGGGCGACCTCAATACACCCGTTGACAAAGCCGAGGGCGAAATCACGACTCCATATGAACTGTTCGAGAAGCCTCGACCGATGGCGGGAGGAAGAGGTGCCGACCCATGGATAAATCGCTCATTCCATGAGGATTACGACACGACATCGAAGAGTGCAAAGAGCTCATGGGTGAAATAGAGATGCTAGTTCGGGACGGATCACGAAGAAATACAGAGGACAGTGCCAAGCCGACCGAGTCAAAAGAAGAAAAGAGGAGAGGGAAATTGCCCCTACAATAAAGCGAAGCGCAACACCGGCGAGGAAGGAGACGACGAGCCCCAATATGACGGGTGATCTCCACTATTACGGGGCTCCCATGGAGTCACGAAGTCCTCCCAAGGCCGATGCCGAAGTCCTAAAACCGCGAACCTACCAAAGAAGAGGTTCGAAAGGACGAGGCGATCACCTTCTCAGGATGACCCGTACCAGCGATGAGACCCCACCAGGATGCGTTGGTGATCCAGGTAGTAGTCGCAAATAAGTTGGTAAAACGCGTTTACATTGACAGCGGCGCATCGGTGAGCATCCTTTTCAAGGAATGCTTTGACAAGCTAGGAATAGAAGAAGCGCACCTCGCACAGGCACCGCTGCCACTCCGAAGCTTCGTCCAGGAAGAGACGCGCCCGGAGGGGATAATCGAGCTACCCGTCACGGTGGGGAAAGCACCAACGACCTCGACCAAGGTGGTGCAGTTCTTCGTAGTGAAGGCCCACTCACCGTATAACATCATACTAGGGCGAGATTGGCTGAACGCTGTAAGGGCGGTATGTTCAACGTACCACCTAACAATGAAGATACCCACCACGGGGGGAACAGCCGTGATCCGAGGTGATCGAAGCAAGCGAGGAATGTATGCAAGTTGCCTTACGAGGTGCGGGACCTCGGTCCGGCCCCAGTGCATAGCAATTAAGGAAACCCGAGGAGTTGGAGTCAGGAAGTACATCGTCACTCCCTGACAGTCAGGTGGAAGAGGTCGCATTGTACAAAGATGAGCCATTAAAGGTCGTCCAGTTGGTTTCACCACGGTACACGAAGTGAAGGATCGATCATCCAACTCTAAGGGAATTCGGGACGTGTTTGCTTGGTCTCCCTCGACATGACGGAGTCTCGCCGAGCATCATCACTCCGGCTCAACATCGACCGAACATAAAGCCGCTCGTTCGTGTATAAAGAATTTTCGCAGCCGAACGGAACCAAGTCATTCATGACGAGGTGAATCAGCTGTTGAAAGCACGCATACTGTTCGAGGTCAAATATCCGACCTGGATAGCCAACCCGGTGATGGTGAAGAAAGGAGGAGGGGGATGGCGAATGTGTATTGACTACACAGACCTCAATAAACATTGCCCAAAGGATTGCTATCCACTCCCCAACATTGACAAAAAGGTCGACGCGCTGGTCGGATACGAAGTCTTCAGTTTCTTGGACTTATACAAAGGATATCACCAAGTCCTGATGGACGACGAAGACGCCGCCAAGCAGCCTTCATTACCGACTTTGGGTCTTTGCGTATAAAAGATGCCATTCGCCTTAAAAATGCAGGGCTACCTATCAAAGGATGGTGGACAAAATATTTCACCCTACATAGGTCGAATGTGGAGGTATCGTGAGCGACATCGTCACAAGAGCAAGGAAGAAGCCGCATGTGTTGCCGACCTCCGGATCGTCCTCGGCTTCCTTGGAAAATCAACCTAAAGTGAATCCCAGTAAATGCACGTTTGCGGTCCGTGCGGAAAGTTCTTAGGGTGTTGGGTTTCACAAGAAGGCTAAAGCAAACCCGTCCAAGGTCCAAACCATTTTGGAAATGAAGATGCCAAAGACCATCCATGACGTACACAAGCTAACAGTGCATAGCCAAGATTGAGCCGCTTTCTTTCAAAAGTCGCGGATAAGCGACTACCCTTCTTCAAGATACTCAAAAAGCCCGAAATTCTCATGGGATGATGTACACAAGTCCGCCTTTGAAGATCTCAAGAGCTACCTCGCCAAACTCCCCACTCTATCCGTCCCGAAAGAGGGAGAGGTCCTTTTTCTCTACCTTGCCGCCTCGGACGAGTCTATAAGTGCAGTCTTGGTACGGGAAGAAGGACGTCAACTCCCGGTATATTTTATCAGCCGAGCACTAAAAGGCCCGGAAATGAGGTATCAGCCCCTGGAGAAGCTTGCCTTAGCGTTGGTAAATGCCGCGAGGAGACTACGTCCATACTTTCATGCACATCGCATAGAAGTTCTCACTGACTACCCACTTCGGCAAGTATTGACGAAACCCGAAGCCTCAGGGAGAATCGCGAAATGGGCAATCGAACTGGGCGAGCACGATATATCCTTCTGGCCCCGCCAGGCCATCAAGGGTCAAGCCCTAGCGGATTTCCTTGTCGAGGCAAATTTCGCCGAAACCGAAGCCCACCGAGTCGCATCGACAATGCCGGCCGAACCAATGGATGAAACACCAAAGTCTTTGGCAACTCGTTGGCGGGCTTGGGAAAGCGGTAGCGGAGCAGAATCTTACTCCTAGGCCGGACGGCGAGATCACCTACTCGCCGGTTCACATTCAAAAATACGAACAACGGTGAGTGCAAGCACCGATCGCGGGACTTCGCCTCGCTCAAAGTCTCGAGATACGAGCCGTGCGAGTTCACGGCGACTCTCAAGTCGTCGTGAGCCAAATGTTGGGAAAATACGAGGCAAAAAGCGATGAATGAAGAATTATCTTGAAAAAGCAAAAGCACGCAACGGACTTTCTCACACTTCGGATAGTTCGCATCCCAAAGGAGCAAAATAGCCGGTGACATCTTAAGTAAATTGGCCTTGTCATCAACTAGCCCGCCAAGAGGGAAGTCCGGCGAAGCATAGACGATGCCAATAACGGGGCCGAGGTCAGCGTAGTCTCGGATGAAGAACCCAATTGGATGACTCCCATTAGAGAGTACACGGAAAGGCGGCTGCCCCATGACAAGGCTGGAAGCTAGGAAGATCTGAACAAATCTGCGATATACAATTGAGAGGGAGTCTATCTAAAGTCATATCTCCGGCCTCTCTTAAGGTGCTTGGGTCCGAACCGAGCTAATTACGTTCACGAGAAATACACGAAGGATCGTGTGGAAGCCACATCGGACCCGAGCCTTGTCAAAGAAATTCATGCGATGGGGATACTATCACAACAATGTTCCAAGACTCGATGGATCTCGTAAAAAGTGTCCGAAGTGTCAAATCCATGGGAGCGTGCCAAGGCTACCACGCACCGACCTCGCCTCCATACTGAGCCCTTGGCCGTTTATGCAATGGGGATCGACATTGTGGGCCCCTTTGTAAAGCACCGGGACGGCTCAATTTTTAATTGTTGCGATCGACTACTTCACGAAGTGGGTGGAAGCCGAGCCCTTGGCGAAAATCACAAGCAAGAACGCCTCAACTTCGTGCGGAAGAACATAGTGTGTCGCGGCATCCTCATATCCTCCTTTCGGATAACGGAACACAATTCACGGATAAGACATTCAAAGATTGGTGTCAAGAGCTTGGATCAACAAAGTTCACCTCGGTGGCCCATCCTCAAGCAAATGGTCGACCGAAGTTACCAGCAGGACCATCGTAAAGGGTCTAAAACTCGTCTCGACCGAGCTAAAGGCCTCGGGTGGAAAATTTACCCTGGTCTTATGGTCGTGCGAACAACACCTCGGACCTCGAGCGGAGAAACACCCTACGGTTTGGTGTATGGAACCGAGCGGTGATCCCTACTGAGATTGGAGTACCAGGTCCCGTACCATTGACTTCTGCCGAAGCAAATGGGGAAAATCTACGAGCTGATCTAGACCTACTCGAAGAAAAGAGACCTCGCCACATCGAGGAAGCTCGGTACAAGCAACAAGTAGCTCGGTATTACAACCAGTGTTAAAACCCGATAATTCAAGTGGGCGACCTCGTACTCGAAATAACGAAAGTCACAAAGCCGCGCAGCTCGGCAAGCTGGAAGCCACATGGGAAGGACCTTACGGGTCGATTAAGTCCTCGGCAAAGGGCCTATAAGCTCGCTCAATTGTCCGGTGAGCAATTACCCAACGATGGCACATCATCCATCGAAGAGATATTATGCATAAGTGTCAAGGTCGGGTCTTGTTCGGTCGTATCTTTAAAGTCTGTTTAGAGTCCGAGTCTTATTTGGTGGTCGCGTCATCTTTTATCAATAAAATATTATTTTCTGAGTTCTACTTGTCACTAATGCATAATTAATCTTCACATTATCCTCTACGGAGGGCGAATTCCCTCGACGGAGGTCGATTACATTCGTTTCATACGAATGTAAATTTAAAACAGCATGCCTACATACGAGATCAGTTACCTTCGTTTATTTGACGATTCTCTCTATGTAGATGAAGGGACCACCCTCCCGATAACCTCGGCAAAAGCAGAACCATTCCTACATACGAGATCGATTACCTTCGTTTATTTCAAGCGCTCTCTATGTAGATGAAGGGACCACCCTCCCGACGACCTCGGCAAAAGCAGAACCATTCCTACATACGAGATCGATTACCTTCGTTTATTTGAGCGGTTCTCTCTATGTAGATGAAGGGACCACCCTCCCGACGACCTCGGCAAAAACAAGAACCATTCCTACATACGAGATCGATTACCCTCGTCTATTTGAGCGGTTCTCTCTATGTAGATGAAGGGACCACCCTCCCGACGACCTCGGCAAAAACAGAACCCCTACCTGCATGCAGAGCGATTTCCTTCATTTATTTCGAGCGGAATTCTCTACGAGACGAACTACCTTCGCATATTACTCTTGTTCAATACAAAGTCAAAAGAAATCATTCTTATTAAATAAAAGATGTACATGTTACATTTACGAGGCGGAGCGGATCGGGAAAAGTCGAGCCAATCCTAGAAAAATCGGGATTTAGGCTCATCTATACTAATCCTACCTCTACCCGTCCTCGGTCTACATTACGGGCCCGGCCGCCACGACCTCGGTCACTTGAAGATGCCGCTCTGCGAACTCGACCTTGGACACTCGAGGGCCTTTGGTTTCGACCCTTGAGGATCCACGTCGTTCGAGGGCAATAGCACGCCTCTCTGAGCGCGCCACTCCGGATCGTCATAATTCGGTTCATTTATTCTAGGCGAGAAGCTCCGTGAAGAAGGCCTCTGCATCCCGTCAAGCATTTCGTCGGTGTGGTTGTCGAGCGATGACAGTTTTGTATATGCTCCCGAGCCTTTTTAATTCAGCGTACTGCTCCGTGAATTGCCAGGAGGTCCGACCATATTCGCGCCGGTACCTCGCACAACGGGCAGCAGCCTCGACAACCTTGGCTTCAACTTCCGGGATCGTCATCCCACCATTTCGGTGGATAACCTCCTCGTACTCGGCATGCTCCTCAGCTATCACCTTGGCCTTCTCCTTGGCGACCTCGAACGCCTCCTCCAATTCCAAAAGCGAGCACGGGAGTTCACGGCTCTCCGGCGGCTCTATGTGACATCGGACTCACCAGACGTGACCAAGCTGCCCTTTATATGGAGGAGTTCGACCTCTTTCAACTCAAGAGCCCATGATGGGTTTTGATTCGATTCAACCAAGGAGAAGCATCAAGCATTTCAGGCGACAACTGAATAAAAAGATAAGTGTTTTCATATAAACTTGTGGTTCTATTAATATGCCCTTAGGCAGAAAAAGTGTACATTTACATTCAAAAAAAAATAATAGGGGGGATCAACTGACCCCTCCAGAAGCTTCCGCCATGTCCACTTCAGCCGCCTCCGAAGCCTGGATAGCCTCAGCCTCGTCCACCCTGTCTTCGGCTCGTTCGGGTTCGGCCTCTTCGGGAACTTCCGGAGCCTCGATGGCCTTCGAAGCCTCAGCTGCCTTCCCCGACCCCTTTGCTTGATCAGCCATAAAAGCGTCGGTCAGGGGATCCCGATCCACGGGACATGCGCGAACAGACTCCGCGGACAGAAGAACCGAGGAAGAGACAAGGCTCTGCAACACGGGAAGCTCCTTCAGGCCGCGGACAAGCACATCAAAATAGGCCCGCCTAAGGACATCATCCTCAGTCTCCTCGTACCCATACTTGGCTTTATCCAGGTTTGGGTAGTCCTCGGCGACCTCTTCAATTGCATCCGAGACGGCGCGCTTATTAAGGACCTCGACGCGTCAGATACCATCCCGAGAAGCCACGACATGAGCAGCCTCCGCAAAGGCGAGCGTTTTCCTCGTGAGCTCGCCATGTCCGCCTCGACGGCGAACTTGTTCCATCTCAACCTTCATCAAGGCAACCTTGGCCTCCGCCGCCACGCCTTGCCGCCTCTGCTTTGCCTTTTGCCGCCGACACCGCCCTTGCGCGCCGCCTCAATGGCTATCGCATCCGCCGTCTTCGCTTGACGAGGTCCGGATCTTAGCCTCGGCCTCGGAAAGTTCTTGAACGAGGAGGATCTTCTCTCCTCCATCTCCCGAGCATACGGGCCACCCCATCAAAGCTGCATGTGGCGCTTTTCAAGTAATCCGATATAAGATCGGAAACTTTAGACACCTCACCATAACGTCCTCGACCCCTATACAATATATACATCGGTCGGGAAGAACACAATTTTATACTACTACACAAAGTATAAGGACAAGTACAAAACCTCGGGAAAGAGACGAGGCGCTGACTTGGAACCAATGATCTCGCACTCAGCCTCGGCGGCAACCGAGGACTCAGGGATTACATGCTTCCGCCTCTTCAAGCGCTTGAGTGGCTGCGGTGAAGGGGATCTCGAAGGCTCCACACTCATTTCGGGCTTGTCCTCGACATCCTTCAAGGTCAGAGACGGCGGCTCGGCCGCAGAGATCGGCTCGGCCGCAGAGATCGGCTCCTTCCTTTTCTTCTTTTCTCTTAGAAGGTTCACTACCATGAAATACATAGGTCAAGATCAACACGTATAATCATGGAATAAAGAGAAAGAGAAAAGGGCCTCATCCTTCACCGACTCCACCCGGAGGCGGGATCATAGAAGGCTAAGCCCCGCCGCTGCAAGGTCGGCCTCGGAGAAGACCTCGTCAACACGGCCAATTTTGTCCAACGCCTCCTCCAGGTCACCGTAGCCCGTATCAACGATCACATCGGCGATCTTATCAGATCGCCAGACGAACTCACCGAGCCCCTCGAACCGACAGAAGAAAAACTTCTTCTGCCAGTTCGAGATCTTAGATTTTGTCTTCACTTTAAATTTTCTACGAGGTGACAGATAATACCACCCCGAAGTGGCCTTCAATTGCAAAAATCGGAGAACCAGCCCCAAGGTCAAAGGAAAATTATGCCTATAGGCATAGACCCCTAGGCCCGTCAAATGCCGAAATGAATTCGGCGTGAGTTGGGCGAGAGATATGCCAAACATTTCTTGGAACTCGACGTATACGTGAGGAAAGGGAAGACGCAGACCAGCCTTGAGGCTGTCTTCATACACGGCAATAAACCCCTCCGGAGGGGCACAAGCCCTATCCTCCGGACGGGGGGCAACAAGATCAACATCAGAAGAAATAAAATATTGATGACAAATATTCCTTATATCAGAAATGTTCAAAGTCGAAGAAAAAGAAGACACTTTGCCACAATCCCACATAGGGGGGAATCGTAACGTACATACAGAAGGAGGAACCTTAACGCGGGTGAAAACATGCATATTCACTAACGAATCAGACGGGGGAACAGACACAATTTGATGCTCAGGCGACTCGCTATAAGAAGAAGTAGCCATTACTTACTTTTGCTTATCAATGTAGAAGGCAAGAAGCTTCAGGACGTCAATGGCGAAGAATAACCGTCTTTCGCAGAAAGCAAGGAGTTTTGAATATTGAAATAATGTGGAAGGCAAAGTGATAGGAGATATTGCGTATCAAGGAAGACATTCCCCCAATATGCACTTTATCGGGAATCCAACCGCTGCCACATTTAATGCGCATTAAGTGCGTATCCCGTCGATGCTAAACAGAACGAAAATCCCGTCTTGACTTCGGCTTAACGCCCGTCGGGTGAAGCGGTCGGAGACTTCGCTTAATGCCTCGCCAGTGAAGTCGATCGAAGACTCGACTTAACGCGCCGTCGGGTGAAGCCGGTCCAGAGACCTCGCTTAACGCCCGCCGGGTGAAGCGGTCGAAGACCTCGCTTAACGCCCCGTCGGGTGAAGCGGTCGGAGACCTCGCTTAACGCCCGCCAAGTGAAGTCGGTCGAAGACTTGACGCGCGCCGTCGGGTGAAGCGGTCGGAGACCTCGAACGCGCGCCGTCGGTGAAGCGGTCAAGACCTCGGCATAACGCCTCGTATGGAAGCCGGGACACCGCCGAGATACAAACAACAAACAAGACCTCGGCAGCGCCTCTGCGAGCACAAAGATACGATATACGACGTCGGAAGCATTCGGTCAATGACAATGAAAAGAATGTCAAAATCGTCCAAACCCCGCCGTCACAAACAACCCCCATCCGGCGATGACCTCGTTTCTGCGTCTTTTTGGGGGTTGTGATAGGATCTGACCCAACTACGAGGCCCAAGCATCAGGCCCAATACAAGTAACCCCGACATCAAGCTCGGCTGGACAAGTTCGCCCATGAAGACTCCTAAAGTCGGTGGGAACGCAGAAAGCTCAGCCATATCTAAAAGAATCCTAATTCAAGAGGGATAGGATCTCGAATCCTAGTTAGAGAAGACTTGGATTCAAGATCTAGGTCAATACATTGTGTATAAATAGAGGCTAGATTAGGCGAAATAATTCATTCACTCTCTTTGTAATCGCTTCTTACACTCTCAATACACATACTCTCTCTCTTGCCCCGTGGACGTAGATCTTATTCACAGATCGAACCACGTAAATCTTTGGTGTTCTTGCGTATTTATTTCCCTTACGAAATTAAGATCGATCATTTAGCTTTATAATGTCAAATTTCTTAACTTGTGAGAATGTAATGAAACTTAGCTTGTCATATTGTCGTAGTCCTGAAGTAAGAAATAGGATTCTAAACCCGAATATAGCTTTGGAGATGAAAGAGATGCTGTTTTTTTGTTATATATTGTCATATTGTCGCAGTCCTCAAGATCTTGTTTTTTGTTTTGCTATATCTTATTTCTAGTGATGGCTCCGATTGTATAGAAAGTCGAACCCTGGAGTACAAGATGGGGAGATAGAGAATTATGAGCATCATACTAGTATACAAGGTATATCATACTAGACAATTATATTTATAACATAAGCGAATATATTGTTTTGTAGCTACAACTCGAAAGACGGTTGAGAATCAAACAAAGGAGCGTGCGCAATAAGAAAGTGTGCAACAATCACAACGTGTATTTAGTCAAGTAGTGATGGGGGTTGGAAAATAGGAAAATAAAGATGAAATAAAGGAGATGTAAATTCGACTTCCAAGTCAAGAACAACTAAGGAATGAGAACACAATTCTCAAAAACTCAATTCAAATGATCTAAATGTTCAAACTCTGCCTATTCTACATAAGATAGGCTAGTTATATACTACAATGTAAGTGACTCTTCATGTATAAGAAATAAATGAGACTCTTCAAACCAAAGAACATTAAAAGTGACTCTTTAGTTTCGAGGTGACTTTGAATGCAAATAACTCTTTGGATTCTTGGATTCAGACGATGGATAAGATATTTATAGAAAGGTATTCGAACTGGCTTTCCAGATCATCTGACCGTTCGAGATTTGGAGCTTAAATGAAGAAGTTATGACCAGAACACTGAAGGGTGGTCAAAACTGACGGGTTCAGCGAATCTGTGTAAATCTGCACTGCATCATCCTCTCCTTGCGGGAAAGAACTCGTCTCAGAGTTCTGAACGTTTTCTCCATGATATGGAGTCAAATCTCTAACATTGAAGGTAGGATGAGTGCGTACATGTGTAGGCAGCTCGATTTTGTAAGCATTGTCATTTATCCTTTCCAACACCCGACAAGGACCAATTTTTTTCTCCTTCAACTTGTTGTATGTACCAGCAGGAAACCTTTCCTTCTTGAAATACCCAAACAAGATCATCCTCCTTGAAAACTTGAACTCGACGATGGATATCAGCTGTATCCTTATAGGTTTGATAGCTTCGTTCAAGTTTCTTCTTCACATCTTCATGAATTTTGTCCATAGAAATAGCAAAATCCTCACCTTCTTCTTTGGAAGTAGGAACATCAACAAGATCAAGATAGTGATTTGGATTTTTCCATAAACTATCTCAAAAGGACTTCTCCTCGTGGAGCGATTCACAACATAATTGTAAGCAAATTCACTCTGGATAAAATGGCATCCCATTGCTTTGACTTATTTGAGGTAAGACTTAGCAGTGATTTCCTAAAGTGCGATTTACGACTTGGTTTGTCCATCAGTCTCGGATGATATGCACTACTATAGAGCAAACTAGTACCCAATTTCTTCCATAAGCTTCTCCAAAATGGCGAGAGAAACTTGGTGTCACGGTCGAGACAATACTCTTTGGAATTCCATGAAGTTTAACAACTTCTCGAAATAAAGATCGACAATGTATGAAGCATCCATGGTTTTCTTACATGGAATAAAGCGAGCCATTTTAGAAAACCGATCAACAACAACGAAAATAGAATCAAAGCCCTTTATGCGTTTTGGCAGCCCCACAACAAAGTCCATGCTAACATCTTCCCATGGTGCATTCGAATAGGCAATGGAGTATAAACACCGAATTTTGACTTTGGCCTTTGCAAGTTTGGCATACACGACACCTCCTCACAAAAGTTGCTACGTCTCGATAAATTGTAGGCCAAAATATTTTTCCTTCACCAACAACAAAGTCTTGTCCTTCCAAAATGCCCACCAAGTCCACCATCATGAAGTTCTCGATGATATATTCTCTTAGAGACACATGGGGATGCATAGACAATTCCTTTGAACAAGAAGTCATCAAGTAAGTGATAATCGGACACATACCTTTCTTGCACCTTTGGTAAATCTCCTTGAAGTCGTGGTCGTTTGCATATATCTCCTTTATGGTATTAAAGCCTTCAAGTTGTCTTTGCCATAAAGTTTAGTAATGCAACCCTTCGATCGAGCAAGCATCCGCCACTTTATTTAGAGATCCACTTTTATGTCGCAAACACAAAAGTGTACTCTTGCAAAATGACACCCATCCAAAGATGCCTCTGTTCAAATTTGCTTGGGAGTTGATGTACTTGAGGCTTCATGATCGAATTAAGGATTAATTCCTTTTGGATAAGATAAGGTCGCCAATATCGGAGAGTTTGAACAATGGCATAAAGCTCCACGTCATAAGTGGAATACCTCTTTCTTGTCTCATTTAATTTCTCACTAAAGAAAGCAATTGGATGTCTTCTTCGCTCAAGACACCCCAATTCCCACCATAGATGCATCACAATCCACTTCAAAACTTTATCAAAGTCGGGTAATGTGAGTGCAGTATGCACGAACCAATTTTTCTTTGATAGTTTTGAAACCGGATTCGCCTCCGAGCTCAAGTGAAATCTCCATTCTTCACACAATTTGTTAAAGGTCTGCAATAGTCTTGAAGTTCCTTATGAACCGCGATAAAATGAAGCTAATCCATGGAAGCTCGAACTTCATGCGATTTCTTGGGTGGGCCATCCTTCAATAACTTTGACTTTCTCCTCATCCACCATAATTCTGAAGGAGTTAGAACAAAGCCTAGGAAGACTAGGCGGCTAGCCATGAAGGAACATTTTTTTAAATTTACATACAACTTTTCCTTTCTCAATATCAAAAGAACCGCCCTTAAATGCCCAATGTGATCCGCTGAATTTTTGCTATATACGAGAATATCATCGAAATAAACAACGATAAACTTGCCAATAAGATGTTGAAGAGCTTGATTCATTACCCGCATAAATGTACTCGGAGCATTTGAAAGTCCAAACGGCATCACAAGCCACTCGTACAGGCCTTCACGGGTTTTGAAAGCCGTCTTCCATTCATCTCCCGGCTTGATGCGAATCTGGTGATAGCCGCTCCGAAGATCAATTTTTGAGAATACTTGTGCTCCTGCTAACATGTCAAACATATCATCAATTCTCGGTATAGGAAACCGATACTTGATGGTAATTCGATTAATAGCTCGACTATCCACGCACATCCGCCAAGAACCATCTTTTTTTGGAGTTAGAAGTGCAGGCACAACACATGGACTTAAGCTTTCTCGAATATGGCATTTGTTTAGCAAATCTGAAACTTGCCGATTTAGCTCTGCGTGTTCACTTGGGCTCATCCGATAATGAGACTTATTTGGTAGAACAGCTCCCGGCATCAAATCAATTTGATGTTGAATATCTCGTAATGGAGGAAGACCATCGGGTAGCTCTTCAGGAGTGACATCTCTGAATTCTTCCAAAAGTGTTTGGACACTTCTTGGAACTTCATCTTCCTTCATATTTTCTTTGGCCACCAGAACATAGATCTCACGAACTTGTCGTACCTCTTTCTCAAACTGCGATAAAGTGAGTAGAGTGCTTCCTTCTGTTTTGGAGGATTTGACAATACTTATATCTTTACAAGGTAAAAGAACAATTTCAGTTTTATCAATCATAAAGGTGTAAGTGTTTTTTCTTCCATCATGTATAGCACATCGATCATATTGCCAAGGTCGACCCAAAAGAATGTGACCAATATCCATGGGAGTAACATCGCACCAAACTTCATCATGATAAGTTTTTCCCATAGAAAATGAAATAAGGCACTTCTTATTGATTCGTACCTCATTGTCTTTCTTAATCCACAAAGCAGTATGGGTGAGGATGGGGTACCGTTGGGAGTTTGAGTTTGTCCACCATTTCTTGAGAAACAAAATTCTCAAAGCTGCCACCATCGATGACTAAGGAGCATACTTTTCCGAGCGACTTGCACTTTGTTCGAAAAATCGTGCCTCAACCAACGTTGGTCATTTTCTTGCTTTGGGGCGCAAGGACTCGTTCAATCACCAAACACTCTCCTCTTCGTGCTCAAGTTCTTCTCGTTCGGCCCATACTCATCATACTTTGGCTCTTCATCATCAAAAGCAGGCTCTTCATCTTCTCAGATGATAGCTCCAGCTCGAACATTGTCTTTACACTCTGGACATTCATTCATAAAATGACCGGTTTGTCCGTAGGTAAAACAAGGTTTTAGTTTACCTTTAGCGGTCACACTTGCTCCATCCTTGGCCCATCCTTTGTTTGCGGTATTTTTGTTTGATGTCTCGCCTTGGAGGATAGAGGCTCGAGCGTCAACAAACTTTTGGTACCACGTCGCGATAATTTGATTCAACCTTTAGGGCTAGTTGATAAGCATCGTTAAGCCTCCAAAGTTGATGCATCTCCACTTCATCTTTGATAATTGTCTTCAAGCCATTGACATACCTAGCAACAAGTTCATCCTCGGAATCTTGGTTGCTAGTTCTTGCCATTAATTTGTAGAATTCTTCTGTATAGCCTGTCACATTTTTACTGCCTTGCTGCAAAGTATTAAATTGCATGAAAATACTTTGAGCAAAATTTGTAGGGAGGAAATTCTCACGTAACCTAGCTTTCATCTTCTCCCATGAAGCAATCTTGGGCTTTCCTTTCCGCAATCGAAATTCTTGTGTCTTGTCCCACCAAGCCGATGCATAGCCTCGAAGCCGAGTTGCAACGAGCTTGACCTTTTGATGGTCTGGAGTGTCTCGATACTCAAAGAATTTCTCTATGGCACTAAGCCAATCAAGAAACTCCTCGGGTTGCAGGCGACCATGGAATTCCGGCAAATCGACCTTAACCGGATCCGAAGATCGGGTAAACTTTTTGAAGAAATTATTAATTTCTTTGTTGGCAAAAGGATTCACATGCTCCGAGTCGTCACTAGAATAGCCATGGTCTGAACCGCGTTCGCTCCTGGCTTCTTGACGCTCAAGACGTACGGTAAGCTCCTCAACTTGTCTCCGAAGTGCCTGAATTTCAGCATCTCGCTCATCGCCGGCAAACTCCATGTTTCCTCTACCACGACCACCTCTTCCTCTTCTCGCTGCCATGAGAGAAGAATGAAAAATACCGAGAGCGTAGTCTGGCTCTGATACCAAATGATGGGGGGGTTGGAAAAATAGGAAAATAAAGATGAAATAAAGGAGATGTAAATTCGACTTCCAAGTGAAGAACAACTAAGGAATGAGAACACAATTCTCAAACTCTCAATTCAAATGATCTAAATGTTCAAACTCTGCCTATTCTACATAAGATAGGCTAGTTATATACTACAATGTAAGTGACTCTTCATGTATAAGAAATAAATGAGAGACTCTTCAAACCAGCAACATTAAAAGTGACTCTTTAGTTTCTGAGGTGACTTTGAATGCAAATAACTCTTTGGATTCTTGGATTCAGACAATGGATAAGATATGTATAGAAAGGTATTCGAACTGGCTTTCCAGATCATCTGACCGTTCGAGATTTGGAGCTTAAATGAAGAAGTTATGACCAGAACACTGAAGGGTATTTGAGGTGTCAAAATTTAACAAGAAAGGTCAGCCTATTGGCCCTACTAAAAAGATATTTACTCGGTTTTTGGGTACATTAACAAGGAGCTGCCAATTTACTCCACTTGATGTTGAAGATTGGCGCAAAGTGCCACAAACAAGAAAGAATGAACTAAGAAGGATGGTGAAGGTACTGAAATTACTACATCTTTTTCATTTAACTTGATTATAGTAGATATGTTAATGTTCAATTATCCTAATGGGAGAGGTTTGAAGAGAATTGGATCTTACTGTCTATTGGCCAGAAGAGGCGACATTGGAGATCAAGGGTCAAAGGTGGATCATTTGTTCCTATACATTGCAGATTGAGAATCAAGTCCACAATAGACCTATTCGAGTACAAGAAGATCAGTGGAAGAATCTACATGCATATTGGGCCAAACAAGATGTAAAGGTATTTGAAATTTAAACATTAATTAGTTTACCACATATTATTTAACTAACATGAATAACATCTAATTTTAATTGGAAACAAGTGATAAGAACAAAGATCACAGGCGGTGTTCTGTTATGAAACATACTACTGGAAAGTTAAGCTTTGCTGAAGTTGAGGAAGAGTCGGTAAGAATTTTTATGATTCAGATCAATTTGATATGACTTATGAAGGTTTTATTTAAGGGAAAAAAAAATCATTTTTTTATATATGATTAAGATTTATTAGCAAAAAAAAAATATATGATTCATATTTATTAATGATCCTTCATCTATAATAAAAAAATTATTTTCTATATGATTCAAATTTATTAGCAAAAAAGAAAATATGGTTCATAATGGTCCCTTCATCTACAGTAAAAAAAAACTATATTGATATGGTGCTACTAGGTTTCAAATCAAGATCACTGGATTAAACACAAAAGTATTTACCGATACATCATAATTACACACTTGATGTTTCTCTCCATAGTAAATACTATAATAGTGTTTTATAATTTTGGGGGCCTCTCTATCTTGGCCATCGCCGAGACCCGCCTGCCCTCAGGATCGAGCCTGATTACAATAAACATGCCCATGCACACATTTTCTCACTGACTCACACACACACACACTTAGAGAGCAGCTACATCCGATCGAGAATCTAAGGAGCGACGATCTTAAAACCTAGTTGTCTCGCTGCAAAAACTACAAGCTTGTTAATCTCGTTGTCGTCAATGAATCCATTTGAATTGGTGTCGACCGCATTCAACACGCGGTTCGCCTTGGCTTTGGCAAACCAGCAGCCTTTGGCACGGATGGCCTCCCGGAGCTCCTCCGCGCTTATCCGGCCATCTCCGTTTGCATCGAACTTCTTTAACCATTTCTTGAACTCCTCCGGAGTTAATTCGTGTTCACCGACTGGATGGCGAAAGAATGCCATATATCCTTGATGTATTTTATTGTGTATGTGAGTGTGCTAATTTTACTTTGCCCAAATCCTCAATTTATAGGGTTTTTTGTGTGGGAACAGTGCCCATATAATAATCACCACGTTGCCAAACTTTGTTGTGGAATCGGAATAAAATGAATACAAACGGCCAAACTTTGTTGTGGAATCGGAATAAAATGAATACAAACGATTGTACGTATAATAAGAGGTACGGTGATGGACTGGTGGAGAGAGAGAGAGATGGGATAGTTTTCTAATATCTCTTAATTGGTTTTACTAACTAAATTGGAATGCAAGTCTTAGTTGTGTTCTTCTGTAAGAATGTTTTATTCCATGCTTGTATATACAATTTTTTCTTTTCTTTTCTGGGTAAGTAACAATTCTGCTGTTTAATTTATTTATAAGTGGTGCACATATATAGGTATCTATTAACCACAAAAGGGTACACTTTGATTAGGTCGATTTTATGTGCAAACGCTCTATATGTGTCATGCATATTGTCCACATATCGGGGGTCGAAAGCATACGGAAATGAGGTAGTCTCATGTACATCTGTCCGTACATGCGGACTTTAATATTCTTTTTCAATATAAATGATATTTGATATTTTTATTTAATATAAATGATACTTAAGCAAATGATATTTTTCTTTAATGTAAATGATATTTCTTAATAACAAATAAAACTTTTATCCGTCTATACCGTGCAAACGGATGTACATGAGTTTTTATATACAGAAGTATACATATAAGTTTATGACCCCTTGTGTGAGGATATACAAAATACATATAAGGACATTTGCATGTAAGATCGACTTGATTGGGGTTTTTGTGATCACAGAATACTTGTGACTGTGTATATGATCTAAAAGTAAACATTGGGTGATAAAAATTTTGTATATATGAATATTAATTGCTATAACAATCCTTGCCAATATATGTGTCCATCAAAATATTTTGAATAATTTTTTTTTGTAAATGTTTGTTCTTGTAGGTAAATTAGGAGAGATAATGATGTCAAGGGCTAGGTGTCTGATGATCATGTACTTTCCACGACAACACGTATACTATAATTTGAAAAATCATACCTAATAGGCTAATTATACCAAGTTGTAAAAGAATAGGATGAGATCGAATCTGTCAAGGAAAACTAGGCATTTTCCAATTGGATTATATGCTGTTCTTTCTCTTTCTTTTTTTAGATTTTTAAATATTTATAAATGAACTATATTTTGAAAACAAAGTATCAGAAAGAAAGAAATTATAGAAAGTAGCTTATGATAGTTACAGCATATCAGACCACTTCAATAATCGTAAAAACCAACTTAAAGTACTACTTTTTTTCTTTTTCAATCTCAATATTTAAGTTTCTATAGTTGTCGCTGATTGATTATGTTAATTTCAAATGTATCTTTTAGCATTTTGTTTTTATTGATGTGTCATGGAAATTAAGTGTATCGCATATATAGCTAATATTTCGACAAAAATATGTGGTGGCCGAAATTCAATTATTATTTGATCCATCTTGTTCCAAAAGGGGAAGTTCTTCCCCTAAAGTTTTTATATTCAAACCCGATAAGAATATGAGATGATAAATCACGATAATTCAATGATTAAAAAGTTAAGAGAACTTCACCTAATGTCCATAAAGAATCACCCTAAAGACGATAATTCAGTGATTAATAAGTTGAGCATTTAATTACGAATAACCTTTCCATCTGTAATGGTAAATAGGTTAAAAATATGAAAAGGCAGTAAGAAAGGGAGGTGCGTGGTCTATGGGCCTCCACATTTAAAAAAAAGATATATATATATATGATTATAGTTTTTAGAAAAAATAAAAATATATTAATATTGTTATGTTGAGGGAAAATGCATGAATCACATATATAACAAAACAACGAACTTTAATGCACAATTCTCAATTTACAGTGGGCATCTTTTTATTTTTCTTATTCTTTTATCATATTTGTTAGATCTTAGAAATCTTAAATTCCAAATATATTATATTTTGCTACATCTTTTGGTTTATATATTTTTTTTCAATGATGGAATTTTGATTTAAAATCCATTATGGATTAATAATTTAATTTGACAAATCATAATATAACTTATAATATCAAATATTAAGATATATTAATTATGTTCTGAATAGTTAATTACTAGTGAAATTGATAATTGATTGTAAAACATTTACACTTTTGATATAATTTTTATAGTTTAAGCTATACATATTCTTTTTATTATTTAATCTTGATTCATTGTTTGTTTTTATAACAATAAGTCTTATGTTATGGAAGTTTTAACTTCATCCGTTGATCTTTATTACTCTTGTGTCATAATTAGAAAATGTTATGATTGCATTAAAAATATTTTCAGCATCTAACTTTATTTTAAAATTCTTTTTACTATTTTTTAATATTATTAATTGGGTTTCCAAGACAATTTTTTCTGGCTCCATCACTTGTGAAAGGGTATAATTTCAAGCTGGTAGAAACATGTAACACATTTGATATATCTGCCTCATGTATGACAAAAAGAATTATAATTTTTTTTGTTAATTAGTACGATTGCTTTAATCCATGCATGTATTAAAAAAAAAAACCCTTTTAAGTTTTTAAAATAGAAAAAATAACTATATTTTAGATTATATACCGAGTTAGCAAATTCAAACTCGTTCCCATGCATGCATATCTTCATGTAGGTTCTAATTATACAAGTACTAAGAAAATACGATTATCACCAAATATAATGATATAGTAGTAATGATCATCACATGTGATGTACATCGACCAGCAAAATATAAAGTTACATAACTTCTATATCATCATAGAAAGTTACATAAACTTCTATATCATCATGTCATATAGTCCGAAAGTATTATTTTACACATGTTCTAACCGTACTTACGTTGGGCTAGAACTCTATACTATATTAAAAACCCTAAAACCCAACCACCCTCAATCCGAGTTGCTTTTGAGCAAACACCACGAGCTTAGGCATCTCATTATCGTCGGAATTCGAGTCGACCGTCTTGAGAACTCGCTTGGCCTTCCTCTTGCAGAACCATCCGCCCGCGCTTATTCGGCCGTCGCCATCCTCGTCGAAGTTCTTCAACCATTTCTTGAATTCTTCCTTGGTTACTTCCACTTTACCATGACAATTGAGGAGCCTATTAGGGTACCTAATTAATGCCATTTTTTTTGTGCATATGCGTAAGATTGTTTTAGTTTTTGTGAGTGTTACATGGACTATATGTTGGATTTATATATTGAAAGCAGAATGATTGAGTTTGTATACAATTTTTTCGGTTACCACTATTCCGATCTCACATCTGAATTGTTTAGTTGATTATATATGTTATCTTATTATCTCATACAAAAGTTAGATCATACAGTGTGTAGAAGATCACAAAAGTTTGTATGATTGGTTAAGCTAGTTGAAATATAAAAAGGATCATAGTCGAGACAACTTGAGGACGAGTTATTGGTATAGGCCGCAGTATCGAGAAAAAATAACTTGACCTGGTTGCTTGTCTATGCTAGTACGTCTTGACGTATTGATTGATCACAGTGAGATGAGTTCTTCTATCTGACCATCGTGAAGAACGTAGATCTCGGTGACTTTACGTTGATCTAAACCTCGATAAAGTTTCAGGTGAGTATGTGTTACTGGCCATTACTTTGACTTGTTATTGGTGAGGGTCATATGAGATAACCTAAGATTCTTCCCATCCTGGGTGGTGACTGTGCTTGTATGTCATACTGGTTACATGTATCGAGTCATCATATCTGTTTAGGATGATAATGTCCCATTAAGGAGCTCAAAATATTTATTGTACTAAATCCTGCAGGTTGAGTTAGCTCAAATACAATAACAAGGTTGAGTGATACTACTTAAGGAATTAAAGACATTAATTATTTTAAGCAGTCGGAGTGCTATAAATAATTAATGGACCTACAAAATCTTAAATACGAGAATTCCTAAGTCCAAATACAAGCCCGACTCAACTTTGAAAATAAAGGGGTAAATTAGCATTTATTATCTAGTGGAATAAACAAATGTTTATAAATTAATTTATGTTCTGAACTGAATATAAGATAATTAATTCATTTTAGGCTCATCTTTATTCTTTGTATTTGATCCCTGGGTTGGCCCATCAAGGTCTTTTAACTGTAATTTTCGGCCACCCCTGTAGGAATTCCATTGAGATTCTGTTCTGATTAATATATTATTTATTTAATACATCTTCTAATATGTCACAGCCCCTCTAATCCAAAGGGTAGATTAGAGAGAACTGGAGCTTGGAACAGTGATTACAACACATTTAATAAGAATAATAAAAGATTTCAAAATAATACTTATCGAACTTGATAATCAACCTTATTTACAAGGCAAAAGTAATTTATGAGGTAAAGGCTACAAGTTCCTTTAATGAAGGTTGATAATTTGACAGAAAACATCAACATCAACATACAATAATATTCAAAATATCGTGAAAGCATGTGAATGCATATATGACGATATGCACTTGAGGTTCTTTCTTTCAAACATATAAATACCAAAAGATTTCGACTACTCAACATCATCGCTCCATCACCATATTCATTTCAATGCATATTTAAAACAAATATGCGGTGAGTACAAATAATGCACTCGATGGCTCATGCGAAATAATTTATCAAGTTTGAATTACTCGCCCCATCACGGTAACACACGAGGTTTTAATTTGAAAATACTCGTTTTACTAAATATATTCTGTCATTTTCCATAAATATCGCTTGCGAGCATTTTCCACGTATGTATGATCCATATCCACCACAACAATTCAACAACAATAATTCCTTGTTGGAGAGAGGCCTCTCTCACAGACGCCGTGACCGCCGAGCACCCTTTCAAAGACACAATCACAAAATAATCGATGCACAAAATCCAGCCATCTCAAGACGGGATCTGAATTCTCCATCATCATTGGGGTACTTCCAAGAATCTGAATTCAAGCATGTCATAAAGTGGGAGCTACCAACATTATGCATCAAATATCATGAATTGGACACATACACAAAACATAAATATTTTGGGCGGGTAATTAAATAAATCGGTTCATAAATATTTGCTTGCAATAAAGCATCATAAATAAATCATTTGGTAAATTCTACTAGTTTGAGTATAGTAAAGCCCACCTTTACTTTGGAACTTGAATTTCACATGCGTGCTTTTCTCCTCGTTTAGCGTGAACTTCCGTCCCACCTTTACAAAAATGTACGTTTAGTGCGTTGGCACACTTTTCGAGATTTTCAAAGTTCATTCAACTTTGATAAATAAATTAATAATTCAAGTTTCGTTGATTCTTTATCGTCTTAATACGTTGAAGCGATGCGTATATCAATAAAATAATTCTCGTATATCGAGAGGCGTAATATGATCTGGTCTCATTTTAACCTTTTAGGTTAAATAATCAACGATATAATAACGTTATTTGAAACAAGGATTTCAATCATGAAATCTTTTCTCACAATTGAGATATTGAGATAAAAGTAATCGTTTTCACGTATTAGCGTATTTAACGAACGTATTTAGATGCGTCGATTTGAAAGTCAACCATTTTGACTTTTCATTAAAATATTTAATAAAACATATTTTAATCAATATAAATCGATTTTCAATCGATTTCTTTTCATAAAGCTTTAATCTTGATTTTCACGTAAATCGATAATTTTGATTAATATTTTCTTTCAATATTAATCTTTTAATACATTAAGCATTATTTATGCTTTTAACGTTATTTAATATAACGTTCCATCTTAAACATAATATTCTATGTTTAATAATTCCCAAAAATTCAATTATGTCTAATAATTTTTTTTGACATATAATAAATTATTATTCATGATTAAAAAGGAATTAAAATCCTTAATATAATTAATCAAGCTTTCGGTTCAAAGCTTATATTTTCATTCTTCTTCCAAAAATTCTTCTAAATTCATATAGTGTATTATTTTACACTATGATCATTAATATGTATTAATATCACTATAGAAAAATTTGGAACACACCTATATATATACTATAGGCTCTCGATTTTTATCAAAATAATATCAATAATTTTCCAAAAGTTCTAATAATTATACCCAAGCCTCAAATATTAATATGTGACATAATTATAACCTATAGTTTGATAAAATCAAACTATACACCAAGAAACCATCAAAGTAGCTCACGGCTACTATAGTACAATAAATACCAAACAATTTTTATAAAATCCTATAAAATTACACTATGCTTATATGCTATCATATAGCACTAATACATCACAATATCATGTAATAACATAATATAAACCATAATTTCCTACACTCTAAGTCTCGGCCATTTTGAAATAAATTAGCTATATAGGTTCAAAAATTTTAATAAATTCCTACATCACCTAATTTATACCATAGATCAATAATATGCTATTATATCAAGCATATAAAATTATACACCATAGTACCAAGGCTATATCATTTCGGCAGTTTTTATAAAATTAAGCAAATGGATTCCAAAAATTCTCAAATTGATACCATGCATTCCTACAACACTATAGATCAATAATCCAACATTATGAACATCCTAGCAATTTTCGAGCATCATAAAAATAATTTAAATAAAAACCTAGCTTAGGAAACAAATAATCTATGCACATATTAACATATGTAACATAATTCCTAAGCTTATAACATGCTAGCATGATTTATTGCATAATTAATACATGCTAAAATAATTATTTAAACCGTAGGATTATTGAAAAAGTTAGGTTTTATCGAAGCTTGTTCGATATCTAACCTCGTTATCGGAGTCGATCGGTTGTAGGATAAATCAAACTCAAGAAAAAGGAAGATAAAAGAAGAAGGAAATGCTTGGTTTTCTACTGGAGAGTCACGGCAGAGAGTTGAGAGAAAATGAGAATATGCAAGTGTGATGTGTTAAGTGTGTTCAAGAGAAAATATATACATAAGTAATTTAAAAGAAATGGAGACTACACACTACAAGCACCCCTCGGTTCTCTCTCTCTCTCACAGAGAAGAAATGAACTTAATTAGTCAAAGGGTGATTATGTCACTTTAAAATATCTCTTCTGAAGTAACTCTTGTAATTGCTTTAATAAAGTTTTTGATTGAAACAATTTAAATCCTTTGGCTTGTACATAGGAGCCGTCGGCTATGTGTGTATGGAGGGAGAGAAATCAGATTTTTTTCAATGTATC
Source organism: Salvia rosmarinus (assembly GCA_036937905.1). Classification (NCBI taxonomy): domain Eukaryota; kingdom Viridiplantae; phylum Streptophyta; class Magnoliopsida; order Lamiales; family Lamiaceae; genus Salvia; species Salvia rosmarinus. The sequence goes on along the minus strand of CM072815.1, from coordinate 70,585,182 downwards.
ATGCATGTGCATAATTATACACTCTATCCCAAAATATATGTAATCATGCACAAAGAAAAATCAAGCTTTTTGTACACAATTTGGTCAACAAAATCGGCCACTCTCACAAACAAATTGCAAGAATATTTTCATTTACAAATTTTACTTGGTAAGTGTGTATTAATACTACACTTAAGATATAACAAAAATTGGAAGATCAAAAATGAAATAATCCCATGTTATATACATATAGGAATTCACGGCACTTTTGAAATATTAATGCCCAAAAATTCATTTTCATGCTATAAGTAGATATATAGCATAATATATATCCTAGATGATAATTTATATCATAGAAAAAATTATCGGAATTAATCCATAGGTAGAAAAGCCTAATTCTCGATTTAGGGTTTTCGAGAATCTTAAATAATCAAAAATATTATTCTAAAATTTTCTAGCATTAATTCAATGCTAAATAATATTCCAATTATATAAAATAATCATAGGAATTTAAATATCATTATTCCTTGATCGTTAGACTTGATTCTCAAGTAATCTCAAAACGTTAACGTTTGAAACGTCTCAAACGTTTAAATATCGACTCATCTCAAAATGGTCGTAATAAAGCTATAATCACTTTATTAAATTATTCCAATAATAATGGAATTAAATTCTAAGCTTAAAACTTAGAAATCATCGCGATCAATTAAATATCGATCGTAATCGGCGTAGAAATAATCTTGTTGAAATCGTTAAATATTCATATTTCTCGATTCACATTCATTTGTGAATAACTCATAGAATTTATTATTCCAAAGGTAATCGAAATCATTATTCGATATATATATTAATAATCAAATTATCATAATAAAAATTCTAATTACTGAAATTAACATCGTAATTAGGCGTTTAAATAATCGGGGTATTACATTCCACCCCCCTTAAAGAAATTTCGTCCCGAAATTTACATACCTCGAAAAGATCGGGTATTTTTCTTTCATTGCATCCTCAAGCTCCCGTGGCTTTCTCTTGTCCATGATGCTTCCACACACTTTGACTAGTGGAATCGATTTGTTTCTCAATTCTTTGAACCTTGTGGTCTAGAATAGCCGTAGGTTCTTCATTATAACTCATATCTGGATTGAGGATCACGTCGTCTTGATGGATCACTTGTTTCGGATCGTACGTACTTTACGAGTTGTGATGCGTGAAAAACATTGTGTCGTTTCCCGGACTTGGCGGAAGAGCCAACCTATAGGCGATGGGCCTATTCTTTCTAGGATTTCATAAGGTCCAATAAAGCGGGTCTTAACTTTCCTTTACTCCAAACCTTATAATCCCTTTGGATGGAGAGACCTTCAAAAGACTTTATCTCCATTTTGAAATGTAGCTCGAGACCTTGGCGTATCGGTAAGATTTACATCTATCTTGAGCTTCTTTTATTCTTTGCCTAATTTGGCGAGCGATCTCAATCATTTAAACATAGCGTCGAGGCCCTAAGATTCTTCTTTCACCCACTTCATCCCGAGAAAGCGGTGATCGGCATTTCTTCCATATAAGGCTTCATACGGGGCCATATCGATCGTCGCTTGATAACTATTATTGTAGGCAAATTCGATGAGAGGTAAAACCTCTTCCCATTTAGCACCTCGATCCAACACTCTGATTCTCAACATGTCTTGAGTGTTTGGATCGTCCTTCGATTGTCCATCGGTTTGAGGGTGAAAAATTGTCTTTGAAATTTAACCGTGCCCAATTCTTTTGCAAGCTAGTCCGAATCTTGAAGTAAATTTTGAATCTCTATCGAGTGATAGTTTTCGGTACTCCATGCGGTACAATTTCCTTTACGTCTGGTGGGCTAGCTTATCGGACCCGTGGGTGTCGATTTAGCGAGAAAATGTGCACATTTGGTGAGTCATCACTACTACCCATATAGCGGTGTTCCTCTTTTAGACTTTGGTAAACCCGTAACAAAGTCCATAGCTATATCTTCCATTTCCACTCGGGTATTGCCAAAGGTGTAGCTTTCGTAAGGACGTTGGTGTAATGCTTTTACTTGCGACAAGCAAGGCAGCTTCTACAAAAGAGGCTATGTCTCTTTTCATACCTTCCATGAACTTTTTCTTCAAATCTTGGTACATTTTGTCTTTGCTGGATGGGTTGTATAAGGTGTGTCATGAGCTTCACTCATGATTTCATTCGAAGGTTGTTGTTGTCAGGATACAATCTTCCTTCAATTAATAAAGCATTGTCGGTGCTTCTTGAAAATTTTTGATCCTTCCATCCTTACTTTGGCTCTTGCTTTTCCAACTTTTCCTCCATCCTTTGTCCTTCAAGGATTCTTTTCCTTCATCGACGTCAAAGTGAGTGTAGCAATCTGACTCGTGATCGCCTCGGTTGTTCAATCAATTCAATCTTCATCCTTTCAAACTCTTGATGAGTTTTCTTCATTTGTGAGGAGACATCCCAATTGGTTTTGACTCTTACGACTCGAGGCATCGGCTACAGCGTTTGCCTTGCCGGGTGATAGTTTATACCACGGTCGTAGTCTTTTACCAATTCGAGCCATCTTCTTTGTCTCATGTTTAGATCTCTGCGCTCGAAAAAGTATTTCAAACTTTTGTGATCGGTAAAGATTTCACATCTTACTCGTAGAGATGATGTCTCCATATCTTTAGGGCATGTACTCTGCTGCTAGTTCGGATCATGTGTTGAGTAATTCAATTAAATGCGGTCTCGGTTGTCGAGATGCATAGGCTATCACTTTTCCATTTGCATTAACACACAACCTAATCCATTTTGGAAGCATCTGTATAGACCACGTACTCTTGATGCTTACGGGCCCGCTATACAGGCGATAGTTAACTTTTCCTTGGCGTCTGAAATTCGCCTCACACTTATCGATCCATGTGAATTTAATCCCTTTTACGAGCGGTTGGGTTATTGGCCTTGCTATCTTTGAGAATCCTTCAATGAATCTCGATAGTAACTGCCAATCGAAACTTCTAATTTCATTTTGTGTCCTCGGCGATTTCCATTCTTGGCCGCTACTACTTTGGCGGATCAACTTTAATCCCTTGGTGACACTATGTGTCAAGGAACATTACTTCCTTCAGCTAAAATTCACATTTGCTAAATTTAGCAAAAGTTGTTCGACTCTCAAAGATTGCGATCTTGTTACGAGGTGTTCCTTGTGTTCTTCTTCATTCTTGAATAGATAAGAATGTCGTCTATGAAGACTAAGATAAATTTGTCTAAAATGGGTGGAACACCCTATTCATGAGATCCATGAATCTTGTCGGCGCATTGGTCGATCCGAATGGCACAACTATAAATTCATAGTGGCCGTATCTCGTTCGGAAGCGATCTTTGATACATCTTGAGCCGCACTTTAAGTTGGTGATAGCGACTTGAGGTCGATTTTCGAGAACACGCTAGCTCCTCTTAGCTGATCAAACAAGTCATCTATCCTTGGAAGTGGATACTTGTTTTGAGCGTCATTTTGTTCGGTTCTCGGTAATCTATACACATCCTCAAGGAACCATCCTTTTCTTTACAAATAACAGGGTGCTACAAGGCGAAACGCTAGGCGATAAAACCTAGGTCTAACAGCTCTTGGATTTGAATTTTAACTCTTCCGGTTCTTTCGGAGCCATTGATGCGGTGCCTTTGACCTGGAGCCGATCCGGGTTCAAGTCGATGGTAAACTCGGTTGTCTATCGGGAGGCAATCTGGTAGATTTTCGGAAAAACATCCGAAAATTCTCGTACAATCTCTACATCTTCAACCTTTATCGTTGCTCGATCTTCTCCATTCAAATAAATAAGAAATGCATGGCATCCTTTCTTGTTTATCATACTTCTAACCTTCAATCTTGATATTATTGGGATCTTCCTTCCCATGTTGATTCCATAAAAGCTTGTAGCTTCTTTTCGAGGAAAATGGAATGAAATTTTCTTTCTTTACGAGGATCGTAGCATGATTTTACGCTAACCAATCCATTCCCAAAATTATATCTACATCACCCATGGGTATTATGTTAAGTTATTTGTCGAACCTTAAGTGATCCTAAGTTCAACTCTAGGTTCGAGCAAATATGAGTGTGATCATAATCCTCCTATAGGTGAAGAGATGTTCATATCTGGTTTGCTTTCTCGGATCTAAGTTCCAATAGATCTACACATGTTCTTGCTACAAAAGAATGTGATGCCCCGTGTCGAACAAAAGTATAGCAGTGCGTTGAGAAGTGTTCCCATACACCGCGAGTTTCCACTGGTTTTGTTCATTGCCTCGGTGCGAGCATATGCTCGCTTGAGCCGGCCGAGGTGACAGGCGCTGTCTCTGTTGATTCTGCGTGGCTGCTGCTGTTGGCGTCATTGCTGATTACGCCGCTGCGGTGGTTATCGTTGTTGTTGTTGATGAGGTTGTTGCCCTTGTTGTTGCGGTGGGCATTCTCATGATTGTGTTTGGCCGAATATACGAGGGGTTGGGCATTGCCGGGCTGATTTGGCCTTCCCACTTGTCCCGTCGTATCCCGGGCAACTATTTGCGTAATGCCCTTCATTCGCACTTAAAGCAATTTACCAAATGGCAAACTCCTTTGTGAAACTTACGGCACTTAGGCAAGGAGTTGTCCTTACTGCTCTTGTGATCCTCACATGCGAGGGGTAAGGCGGTTTCTTCCATCCTTGTCCTTGCGGTGCCGTGTTTCCGTGCACGGCCGTTTGTTATTCGTATTACCAAAACTTCCCGATTCTTGTTATTTCCAAAATTTCCTTCCATTTCTCTTCCTTTGTCCCCTATGTTCGATGTACGTATGCGGATTGACTTTTCTTATGGCATGGTGCCTCGATGTCAAAGCTCGTCGAGAGCTTGATTGTAAGTCGATTTCCATGATGGCTAGAGACATTCTTATCTCGACCTCAATCCGGACCTAAACTTTTACGCCATCTTCATATCCGTATTCACTGATCGGGGCATGTCGGGACATATCATGAAAGTGCGATCATAATCTATTCTGGACATCTTTTCTGTTTGATTATAAAATTCTTGTTCTTTCCTTTTCCGATAACTTTTGAGCGTATTTCTCATCTGATTCCTCTTTAAATTCTTCCCAAGTGAACTCATTCATCGATCCTGCGGTAAAATCTTCCGTCGGGCTTCCACCAAAAGTCGGCGAGTCTATCGGTTGAAAATGTCTGAGACGGCCGTTCTGTCTTGTGCATCGAAGAAAATCAAATATCCTTTCCATAGCCCTTATCCATTGCTCGGCATTATCTGGGCTCCCTTTTCCATCAAAAGAAGGTGGGTTACGCTAAGAAATAATTCTTGATCCTACGATCGGGTGGAGGTGGTGGTGGTGGTATATTAGCGAGGTTACGATGCGAAATTCTTCCTCTGCCTCTACCTCTTCCCCTTCCCCTACCTCTTTGTGCAGGATCCCGTCTTGGCGGCATTCTGTTGTTTAAACATACAATAAATATTGAAAATCATTTTCACAATTAACATATACAATATCATCACACAATTTCTTTTGTAAAGCAGCTTTAAACCAAGCTATCCATCACAATAATCATTTCTGCCGCAAAAGCCCACTTCGGGGTTATCATATATATACATCAGAAAATTTGTGCCTCAAAGAGGACTATTTCGTACAACAGTTAATACAAAAGGGATAATGTACAATAGATGGCATTTCAAAAGCTTAACCGTATCGAACAACATACGGGATTACAAGATAATACAAAGTACAAACGTTCACTTCCCTTTTCAAAACACAAAGCAACCCACACACATACTGGACTATATACATAAGGACTAAAACCTAGCTAGTCTGGTCATCAGGTGTATCACTCATCGTCATACTGATCCTCCTCAGGATCCTCCTCATCGTCTGAATCATCATCGGAGTCGTCATCCGAATCGTCATCATCCGAGTCGTCCTCACGGCGGTGCACTCTGGATGGTCCCGCGCCATCATCCCCAACCATAGGAATGTCACGGATCGGACTGAGGTCATCACGATCATCAGATACTCTCATCCTGGCCGTCTGTCGGTACGGCTCAACTGGCGGTGTTGGCGCTGCCATGGGTGGTAAGATCGGAAGCGGTGGGTGTATGGGGTGTCCACTCGAGGAAGGGGGAAACACTAGCATCCCCAAAGCTCTAGGTCGAGACGCCCTCTCTACCTCTGCAAGCCTACCCTCGTCCTCCAGGAATCTGGGTACTACCGGGTCCACTCGATGAGGTACCTCCAAGTAAAGCTACTCGGGTGACTCGTCACGCCATGTATATTCCCTCGGAGGGACATAGGGGCCTCTCGGTGCTACTGCCGTAGATCTTTGAAGGCGTGGGTCGGATGGCTCACAAATCTCGGTAGATCCGCTATCAGATCATAGTCACCACCAGCATGGTAGATATAATCTCCTGACACTTCCCGTGCGTAATCCTCCCAGTCTACCGGCACCGCGTCAGAAGGCGCTTCACGCCATCGAAATCAGTCACTCCATGCTCCTGCGCCTCCCTCCAATGACGAAGGTAGTGCATGAGAAACTCTCCGAGATCATCCCCCCAACACATCGGTAACCACGGTGCTGTGAATAATCTCACTGGGGTGGCCCTCGGTCCTAGCCTCCGTCTAGTGGTGTGTCGAGTCACGGACATCATCACGAGACAACGATCAAAGTCAAACTAAATAAAGATATCCGATACAGATAAAACTAAACTTAGCATCGTAAAGCAAAAGGATAAAGCGGGACGGTCTATAAAGCGGATAAACAATCCAAACACATCGATAAGCAGATAAATGTTATACGGAAATTGTTCTCATATACAACATGCGTTGTAGCTTTCCTACCATACTAGGAAACTTGCTATCTAGCGACATAAAAAAATCTTATCACATAACTAAATTCTAGTTCTATAAAACTATGAGCTAGCTTCTGCTGGCTCTCGTGATTTCTGGAGAAGGAAACAGAGGATCTTCCCTTCATAAGAAATATAGTACAGTTCGTTAGGAGTATGTAGGCAAAAACCATGCATAAATCGGAGTCCGAACGAAAGAGAACGGATCCAAACAAAAACACTGCACAAAGCAGTTCACCTTTGCCGAGGTGGACTGTACTGACTCTCGTGAATTCTGGAGAAGGAATTAGGGGTTCGGTCCTTCACAAGAAATATAGTACAGTGTGTTAGGAGTACGTAGGCGAAAACCGTGCGCAAATCGGAGTCCGAACGAAGGAGAACGGACTAAAATAAAATCACTGCGCGAAACAGTTTGCCTTTGCCGAGGTGAAAAATTCTGAGGTGACGAGATGAAAATTCCGAGGTGACGAGGTGAAATTCTGAGGTGAAAATTCCGAGGCAAAAATTCCGAGGTGACGAGGTGAAAGTTTGACCAAGTCAACGCCGAGGTGAAAATTTCCGAGGTGACGAGGTGAAATTCCGAGGTGAAAAATTTCGAGGCGAAACTGTACTGATTCTAGAGAATTTTGGAGAAGGAATCAAGAGTTAGGTCCTTCATAAGAAATATAGTACAGTGTGTTAGGAGTATGTGGGAGAAAACCATGCACAAATCGGAGTCCGAACGAAGGAGATCGGACAAAAATAAAATCACTGCGCGAAGCAGTTCGCCCTTGCCGAGGTGAAATGGTCGAGGTGAACTGTACTGACTCTAGTGAATTTTGGAGAAGTAATAAAGAGTTCAGTTCTTCATAAGAAATATATTACAGTGTGTTAGGGTATGTGGGCGAAAACCATGCAAATCGGAGTCGAGCGAAGGACATCGGACAAAATACAATCACTGCGTGAAGCAGTTCGCCCTTGCCGAGGTGAAATGGCCGAGGTGAACTGTACTGACTCTAGTGAATTTTGGAGAAGGAATCAAGAGTTCGGTCCTTCATAAGAAATACATTACAGTGTGTTAGGAGTATGTGGACGAAAACCATGTGCAAATCGGAGTCCGAACGAAGGAGATCGGATCAAAATAAAATCACTGCGCGAAGCAGTTCGCCCTTGCCGAGGTGAAATGGCCGAGGTGAACTGTACTGACTCTAGTGAATTTTGGAGAAGGAATCAAGTTCGGTCCTTCATAAAATACAGTACAGTGTGTTAGGCGTATGTGGGCGAAAACCATGCACAAATCGGAGTCGAACAAAGGAGATCGGACCAAAATAAAATCACTGCGCGAAGCAGTTCGCCCTTGCCGAGGTGAAATGGCCGAGGTGAACTGTCCGAGGTGAAATGCCTTAGTTTTTAATATGAGCTCTCCGCCTAGCTCAAATGCCTTAGCTTTTATTTTGAGCTCTTCGCCTAGCTCAAATGCCTTAGCTTTTATTTTGCATGATATTACGAGGTCGTTATGCTTCCGAGGGCGGCATTTTGAGGTCGACACCGAGGTCGTCATTTCGAGGTCGGCACTTGATTTTATTTTTTTAGCTTTAACCTTCTAATCCCATAATGGAATGAAGTTCTTCAAATCCATTTTGCTTCGTTCGCAATGGGATGAAATTAGTACATTCGTACTTCTATGTTCTTTCGTAACTCGTGAACATGCTTCTTATTTCGTCTATGTTCTTTTTAATAAGGGATCATGCTCCTTATTACGGCTATGTTCCAATTGGGATGACATAGGCATAAATCAAATCAATGTTGAGAAATGAGAATAAAATTTCAAATATGACGAACATAGTTCGTTTTAAACATACGCATTTCCTGCGAAAAATTTTCAATCAATGAATCAATCAATCATGGTTATTTACAACCTTTCTCATTTCATTTGTCGATAATGTTCTATCGATAACAAATCAAATTCATAAATCATTTGTCGACAATGTTCTATCGACAACAATCATTTGTCGATAATGTTCTATCGACACAAAATCAAATTCATAAATCTCAAACTTTTCTTTTCAAAGATGAGAAAATAATTTACCTTTTTCCGGTTGAAATGGATGTGATGGAGTGTTGGCGTAGTCGGATGATTTCTAGAAGTCTAGTGACTCAATCTATACTCAACTTTTGAAAGAAAGTTTAGGGTTCAGAGAGCAATATGCTCTGATACCACTCTGTCATGACCCTCTAATCGAAGGATAGATTAGAAGGCTGGAGCTTGGAGCAGTGATTACAACACATTTAATAAGAATAATCAAAGACTTCAAAAGAATACTTATCGAACTTGATAATCAACCTTATTACAAGGCAAAAGTAATTCTGAGGTAAAGGCTACAAGTTCCTTTAACGGAAGGTTCGATAATTTGGAGAGAAGGTCATCAACATCAACATCTGATAATATTCAAAATATGCGTGGAAAGCATGTGAATGCATAGATGACGATATGTACCCGAGGTTCTTTCTTTCAAACATATAAATACCAAAAGATTTACGACTACTCAACATCATCGCTCCATCACCATCACCACTCAATCGCACATTTAAAACAAATATCTGGTGAGTACAAATAATGCACTCGATGGCTCATGCAAAATAATTTATCAAGTTTGAATTACTCGCCCATCACGGTAACACACGAGGTTTTAATTTGAAAATACTCGTTTTACTAAATATTTTCATCATTTTCCATAAATATCGCTTGGCGAGCATTTTCCACGTATGTATGATCCATATCCACCACAACAATTCAACCAACAATAATTCCTTATTTGGAGAGGCCTCTCTCAGACGCCGTGACCGCCGAGCACCCTTTCAAAGACAGTCACAAAATAATCGGTGCACAAAATCCGGGCCATCTCGGCCACGGGATCTGAATTCTCCATCATCCTTGGGGGTACTTCCAAGAATCTGAATTCAAGCATGTCATAAAGTGGGAGCTACCGACATTATGCATCAAATATCATGAATTGGATACATACACAAAACATAAACATTTTGGGCGGTAATTAAATAAATCGGTTCATAAATATTTGCTTGCAATAAAGCATCATAAATAAATCATTTGGTAAATTCTACGGTTTGAGTATAGTAAAGCCCACCTTTACTTTGGAACTTAATTTCCTTGTGCGTGCTCTTACCTCGCCGTTGTGCGTGAACTTCACGTCCCACCTACGCAAAAATATCGTTTAATGCGTTGGTACGCTTTTGAGATTTTCAAAGTTCATTCAACTTTGATAAATAAATTAATAATTCAAAGTTTCGTTGATTCTTTATCGTCTTAATACGTTGAAGCGGCGTATATCGATAAAATAATTCTCGTATATCGAGAGGCGTAATATGATCTACGGTCTCATTTTAACCTTTTAGGTTAAATAATCAGCGATATAATAACGTTATTCAAAACAAGGATTTCAATCATGAAATCTTTTCTCACAATTGAGATATTCGGATAAAAATGTCGTTTTCACGTATTAACGTATTTAACGAACGTATTTAAATCGTCGATTTCGAAAGTCAACCATTTTGACTTTTCATTAAAAATATTCAATAAAATATATTTTAATCAATATAAATCGATTTTCAATCGATTTCTTTTCATAAAGCTTTAATCTTCAATTTTTTACGCAAATCGATAATTTTGATTAATATTTTCTTTCAATATTAATCTTTTAATACATTAAGCATTATTTATGCTTTTAACGTTATTTAATATAACGTTCCATCTTAAACATAATATTCTATGTTTAATAATTCCCAAAAATTCAATTATGTCTAATAAAATTTTTAGACATATAATAAATTATTATTCATGATTAAAAGGAATTAAAATCCTTAATATAATTAATCGAGCTTTGGTTAAAGCTTATATTTTCATTCTTCTTCCAAAATTCTTCTAAATTCATATAGTGTATTATTTTACACTATGATCATTAATATGTATTAATATCACTATAGAAAAATTTGGAACACACTATATATATATACTATAGGCTCTCGATTTTTATCAAAATAATATCAATAATTTTCCAAAATTCTAATAATTATACACAAGCCTCAAATATTAATATGTGACATAATTATAACCTATAGTTTGATAAAATCAAACTATACACCAAGAAACCATCAAAGTAGCTCACGGCTACTATAGTACAATAAATACAAAACAATTTTTATAAAATCTATAAAATTACACTATGCTTATATGCTATCATATAGCACTAATACATCACAATATCATGTAATAACATAATATAAACCATAATTTCCTACACTCTAAGTCTCGCCATTTTGAAATAAATTAGCTATATAGGTTCAAAATTTTAATAAATTCTACATCACCTAATCTATACCTAGATCAATAATATGCTATTATATCAAGCATATAAAATTATACACCATAGTACCAAGGCTATATCATTTGTGAGTTTTATAAAATTAAGCAAATGGATTCCAAAAATTCTCAAATTGATACCATGCATTCCTACAACACTATAGATCAATAATTCAACATTATGAACATCCTAGCAATTTTCGAGCATCATAAAAATAATTTAAATAAAAACCTAGCTTAGGAACAAATAATCTATGCACATATTAACATATGTAACATAATTCCTAAGCTTATAACATGCTAGCATGATTTATTGCATAATTAATACATGCTAAAATAATTATTTAAACCGTAGGATTATTGAAAAAGTTAGGTTTTATCGATGCTTGTTCGATATCTAACCTCGTTATCGGTCGATCGGTTGTAGGATAAATCAAACTCAAGAAAAGGAAGATAAAAGAGAAGGAAATGCTTGGTTTTCTTTGGAGAGTCACGGCGAGAGAGTTGAGAGAAAATGAGAATATCAAGTGTGATGTGTTAAGTGTGTTCAAGAGAAAATATATACATAAGTAATTTAAAAGAAATGGAGACTACACACTACAAGCACCCCTCGGTTCTCTCTCTCTCTCTCTCTCACAGAACAAATGAACTAAATTAGTCAAAGGGTGATTATGTCACCTAAAATATCTCTTCTGAAGTAACTCTTGTAATTGCTTTAATAAAGTTTTTGATTGAAACAATTTAAATCCTTTGGCTTGTACATAGGAGCCGTCGGCTATGTGTGTATGGAGGGAGAGAAATCAGATTTTTTTCAATGTATCATGCATGTGCATAATTATACACTCTATCCCAAAATATATGTAATCATGCACAAAGAAAAATCAAGCTTTTTGTACACAATTTGGTCAACAAAATCGGCCACTCTCACAAACAAATTGCAAGAATATTTTCATTTACAAATTTTACTTGGTAAGTGTGTATTAATACTACACTTAAGATATAACACAAATTGGAAAATCAAAATGAAATAATCCCATGTTATATACATATAGAATTCACGGCACTTTTGAAATATTAATGCCCAAAATTCATTTCATGCTATAAGTAGATATATAGCATAATATATATCCTAGATGATAATTTATATCATAAGAAAAATTATCGGAATTAATCCATAGGTAGAAAAGCCTAATTCTCGATTTAGGGTTTTCGAGAATCTTAAATAATCAAAAATATTATTCTAAAATTTTCTAGCATTAATTCAATGCTAAATAATATTCCAATTATATAAAATAATCATAGGAATTTAAATATCATCATTCCTTGATCGTTAGACTTGATTCTCAAGTCATCTCAAAACGTTAACGTTTGAAACGTCTCAAACGTTTAAATATCGACTCATCTCAAAATGGTCGTAATAAAGCTATAATCACTTTATTAAATTATTCCAATAATAATGGAATTAAATTCTAAGCTTAAAACTTAGAAATCATCGCGATCAATTAAATATCGATACGTAATCGACGTAGAAATAATACTGTTGAAATACGTTAAATATTCGTATTTCTCGATTCACATTCATTTGTGAATAACTCATAGGAATTTATTATTCCAAAGGTAATCGAAATCATTATTCGATATATATATTAATAATCAAATTATCATAATAAAACTTCTAATTTACGAAATTAACATCGTAATTAGGCGTTTAAATAATCGGGGTATTACATAATCTAAATAGATATTATTATATATCAAGAGATAATTATTCTAAAAATGAATTATCTTCAGGGAAGTTGTATTTGTAGGGAAATCTGATTTTAACCCTCTCCCGAGGATCTACCTTGGATGTTTAATTCACCATACATTGATTATATACCTAGCATGCACCTATATAATTAATTGCAACACGTTGGTATTTTCTCGTGTTTACCTGCGAATTCGTCGGGCAATAATTGAATCAAGACTCGTGCTTTGATCTTTTGGACCGTGTCCCGATTGCCTAAACTCCAATGTCGAGTGAGGACAATCTATGGAGAGTGCTGCAGAAATTCGTCTTCTTCCTTACCCTAGAGATTCTCGAAAATCCTCACTATATGAATAGTATATTTCGAATATTTCTTCTCTTGGATTAGGGTTTGATTTTCTCTCACCTTATATTTATAATGCAACCCTAAATACTATCTGGATAGGGTCTCTGCATATCTAATAAATATAATAATATCTCTTCAGATAGAGAGGATCAAAACAGAGTCCCAGAGGGATTCTAAAGGGAGGTGGACGATTTTCACTCAGCTCCAGGCCTGGATGGGCCAGCCCAGGGATCAAATGCAAGGAATAAAGATGGGCCTCAAATAAATTAATTATCTTATGTTCAGCCCTGAACATAAATTTATTCATAAACATTTATTCATGCCACTAGAGAATAAATCTTGACTTACCCTTTATTTCGAAGTTGAGTCGGGCTCGCACTTAGACTTAACGAATCCCGTGTTAAGATATCATCGTCCATCAATTATTCTGATTACGACATCTTAAAATAATTAATATCTTGAATTCCTTAAGTAGTACCACTCGACCTTATTATTGTACTTGAGATAACTCAACTGCGGGGTTTAGTACAATAAACCATTTGAGCTCCTTAAGGGGCGTCATCATCCTAAGCGGATACGGTGACTCGATAAAGGTAACTAGCATGACATACAAGCACGCCATCTCCCAAGATACTGAGAGAATCTTGGGTTATCTCATGTAACCCTACCCATCACAAGTCAAAGTGATGGTCAACAACTCATACTCACCTAATACCTTATCGAGGTTTAGATCAACGTAAAGTCACCGAGATCTAGGTTCTTCACGACGGTCAGATAGAAGAACTCATCTCACTGTGATCCATCAATACGTCGAGAGGCGTACCGGCATAGATAAGCAACCAAGTCAGTCACTTATCTATACCGCATGACTATACCGATAACTCGTCCTCAAGTTGTCTCGGTGTGATACTTTTATATCTCATTAAGCTTGACCAATCATATAAATTTACGTAATCTACAACACACTGTATGATCTAACTTAGATATGAGATAAGGGGACATACATATGCAAACAAGTAAACAATTCGAATAGGAGATTGTAATAATGGTAACAGGAAACATTGTATACAAGCTCAACCAAAACTGCTTCCAGTATACAAATCCAACAATCTCCCACTTCTACAAAAGTTTCCTTTCTAAGTGGGTGCCATCTTGCGCAATCCAAGTCCTCGAATATGCTCTTCGTAGACTTTTTGCGGTAGGCTCTTCGTGAATGGGTCAGCTAGGTTATCCGCAGTACCAATCTTTTCAATTAGCACGTCTCCTCGTCTAACGATTTCTCGTATGACATTGTACTTTCTCTCTATGTGTTTGGTTGCCTTGTGGGTCCGTGGTTCCTTCGAGTTTGCCACTGCACCTGAGTTATCACAGTATACTATGTTGGAATGGTGGTGTTATGTAGTTGTAGTACTTGGAAAAAGGAAAAGAGGAGCATAATATGGAAATAATTGTAGTTTGTTTAACCTCTATTTGATTGGTGTTTGTTGCTATATCAACTTCACTATCTGTTTATATGCTATAAATTATTCTCACTAACTAAAAGATATTCTTACATTATCACTAATTATTAACGTAACGTATATTGTGTTTGTTGCGTGATGAAACTTTTTACATGCCAAATACTACTATATCATGCACACATATTGGCTATTCAATTTTATAGATGTCTAGTATATTACAAATATGAAACTTGTTTAAAAGTAAAAAAATTTAGTACATATTTACTTTTAAACAAGTTCTAAGCTTATAGTTATTTATTTTAGTTTTCTTTGTAAAATTATAATTTTATCTGATTTTTTGAAATAGTATTTACTATATATTTTAGATGCTATATATATCTGTCATGTATAAAACAATTTCTGTAGTTCATACATGTTTGCTTACAATATAGTATTATATTAATTTTGAGAAAAATAATAGCTTAATTAAATATTACGTGCTACATAATATGAATCGTAATATGACATGCTTTATTTCCTTGTGCGATATTGTTAGTTTATTGATGAACAAAGTTTTGGACACGAGAACATGGGTCAGGACATGCGATTTTTTTCTTCTAAAAAATGTAGTGTTATAGGTTTTACACTTGTATATGCAAGCGCAGCATGAATCTAGGCATCGAAAGATTAAGATTGATTCGCTATTTTCTCATTCAATTGACACTAGGCGATTTCTTGTTTCAAATCTGTTAGCTCTTAACCAACTAAGCTAAACTCTTGGGACATTAATTGTAGCGCTTTTCTGTTTATCATGCATGTGCGCATATTTGTTTTTGGTCAATTACATGTGATTGTATAAGTACCACAAGGTATTGTTCACTATATGTTATTTTAGAAAAATATAAACTGTTGTACATAGATTAGGACCGGTAATAATGTGTGGGACTAGGTGTCTAATGATCATGTGCATTCCAAGATATTAATTTTCAAGAATCATACATAAATAGCAAGTTATCATAGTAAGGATAAGATCGAATCTATTGAGGAAGTCCATTATCACTTGGATGATATGCTTTTCTTTGTAATATCCCGAAGATTTAAAGCCCAATTACGATAATAAAAATCGTAAATTAGGGTTTCATCTCGATAATTGAAATAATTAATTATCAAAGCTCAATTTCGATTATTTATGATATAATAAATTATTGTATCATATTCACTAATGATTGTGAACTAAGGGATATAGTTCATATAATTTCTTTCGGCGATAATATTTTAACGTCGATTGAATATCGAAAGTTAATATTACATGAATTATTCTAAGTGATGAAACTTAGAATTACATTTCATTATTAATGAAATGAATTAATAAAGTAATTACGACTTTATTACGACCATTTTGAGATGCGTCGATTATGAACGTTTTGAGACGTTTTAAACGTCAACGTTTAGAGACGATTAGAAAAATAAGTTTAATGATCAATGAATTATAATATTTAAATTCCTATGATTATTTTGTGTAATTAGAGTATTAATTAGCATTAAAACAATGCTAGAGAATTAAGGAATAATTATGAAATAAAGTTAGCAATTTCGAAAACCCTGATTTTCGAAATTAGGGTTTTGACACATAGAATTGTTCTAATAATTTTTCCTATGATTTAATTTATCATCTAAGACATATATTGTGCTATATATCTATAAATTGCAAGGAAAATAAAATGCTTAGCATATATGCATAAAATTGCCGTGAGCACTTGGACAATGGGATTAAATGAAGAAATTTTGCTATCTTAATTCCATGCTATGTAATAATTGAAAGGGTGGAATATTACTACACACAAAACAAGAAATTAATTGATAAACCAAGTGGGATGCTTTGTGAGTAAAGGTAGCCGTGTATTTCTTGCTTCCAATTTGAGGTTGGAAGATAATTTGAAACTCTTTTGATGACTATGCGCATTTGGCATTGTGTAGCATGACATTGTTGACTTGATCAATGTAGTATGCCATCACATAAAACAAATCAACTCTTTTTCATTCTTTTTGAAATTGCCGTGCTTGTTGAAACAAATTGAAGTAGGAAGAAAATGTGAAACTCTTGTGATGACTTGCTTCATGTATTAAATGCCTAGATATTATATCTAGCATAAGACAAAAAAAATTAAATCTCATCCTCCTATGTGAGATTGTAGTGACCGATGCAATTGTGATCCAAAGTGGGATTCCTTTTGTTTTGTTCAAAATTGTGTAAGTGTAGTTACTTGTGTGTAAGTGGTGATGTATTAAAGTTGTGAGTCACCAAAAAAATATTTTTGCTTTGTTGTGGTGTGTGTAACCGTGAGATGTAGGTAGGATTTAAGTGTGATATTGTTTTATTCCTTTAAGTGATTAGTGATGAGTATATCAAACCAAAACATTTTTCATTCTCTTTCCTAACTCCTCATTACCGTGAGCATAAGAAAAAGAGAAAGAAAGGAGTGTTCTTCCTTTTCTTCACCCAATCCTTGATACAAAAGCCTTGACATTAAAAATCGACAACGGTTAAAAGGTTAGGAATCGAACGATCTTTATTTATACGTTAAAATTTTCAATTTCCAACCGTTAGATTATATATGTATGCTAATGTTCTTAATGTTAAAAATATGAGGAATAATGTATTAATGTTTAGTGGTTTGTTAATATTGTTTAATATGCTAAGATTGATCATATGTTATGATTTAATTAAAAGCTAAGCATGTTCTAATTTTAATTGAAGTGACCGAAAATTATAAGTTTAATTTAATGATGGTAATGATATATATTAGTAATGGAACTCATTGTGGTTTGTTGGAAATTTTTGGGAATTGTTTGTGATTGTTTAGTGATTACCGAAAATTATGTGGAGTTCATATGTTAGTGTACAAATTTTGTTTAAGTGATATTATAGCATATTATTGATCTAGGGCCTTGATTATGTACCATGTAAATTTACTAGATTTTTAAGAAAATGTATGATCATACTCTTGAAATTTTCGAGAACTACAATGCTTGGTACATTAAATTGAGAGTTGAAATTGTTAGATATTATGATGAATTATTGTTATATGATAATGTTTAGGCATTGTGGAATTTAATTAGAATTTTAGAAAAATGTTTGCTATATTAAAGTATGATGGCCGAAGGCTATAGTGATGGAATAATAATGTCCAATTTTTCTATAGCTATTGTTAATACATATTAATGATTCTAAGATAATATAGTGTACTAAATGAATTTAGAAGAATTTTTGGAAGAAGTTTGAGAAAATTGAAAAAGGACCGTGAGCTATTCTAGAGAAATTAAGAGTTTTAATTTCTTTATATCAAGAAAAATAATACATTATATGCTTAGAAAATATTTTAGACCTATTGAGAATTTATGGGATTTTAGAAACATAGTATGCTATGTTTACGGCGAAACGTTGTATTAAATAACGTTGGATATGAAAAGTATTATGTAATGAATAAGTTAGGTGTTATTAAAGTAAAATATTAATCAAGTTTATTGATTAACGTGAAAAATCGAGAATTATGGTTTTATGAAAAGAAATCGATTGAAAATCGATTTCTATGGAAATTGGTTATAAAATATGTTAAGAAAAGTCAAAATGTTGACTTAAGATTAAACGTATGAAATACGTTGAATAAATACACTAATACGTGTAAAACGTATTAATTTTATAAGAATATCTCATCTGTGAGAAATGATTTCTTAATTGAAATCATTTTTATCAAAAGACGTTAGTACACGTTCAACGTTTAACCTAAATGGTTAATATGAGACCATAGATCATATCTCGTCTCTATCGAAGTACGAGAAATGTTTAGTTAAGATACGCGTTGAAACGACGTATAAAAATTAGTTAAGGGATGCGAGTTATATTATAAAGTTATCAAACTTTATTAAACTTTGATGTTCTCGAAAAACGTGACCGACGTACTAAAATAGTTTTTACGTAAAGGTTGGACGTGGACGTGAGCAAGAGACGAGAAAAGGGATCATATTTTGATAATCGACGGTCCAGGTGGGCTTTATTATACTCAAAAAGATAAATTGCTTATCAAATGATTTATTTACGATGATTTATTCGCAAGAAATGATGATGAAATGATTTATTTAATTACCTGCCCAAATATTTATGTTTTATGTATGTATCCTATCCATGAAATGTTATGAATGTTGTTGGGTCGCTCCCAACTTATGAATGAAATCGATATCGGATCCTATCTTGGGAAGGACAATACAGCTAGGATTAGCGTGTACACATAATGGTGACCTGGGGACTGTAAGGACAATGCACGGCGGTCACGTGACGTGAGGAGGCCTCCTTCTACGGTGTTAATGATGATGTTATGATGAAAGGAAAGGGATATGGATCATACATACAAGAGAAAATGCCTGCGCAGGCGACGTTTATGAAAATGATGAAAATATTTTAGTAAGCACAAGGCCTTTCAAATAAAACCCTTGTGTCTTACCATGATAGGGTAGTGTAATTCAAAGATGATAAAATGTTTTGGCATAAGTCTACTGAGTGCATTCTTGTACTCAGCCCTGCATGTTTGTTTTTAAATGTGCAGGTTGAGCAGATGATGGATGGAGCAGTGTTGAGCAATCGAACCCCTTTTGATAATGATATGTTAGAAACCTTGACTACACATCGTCATGTATGTATTCACACGTTTTTCCGCTGCAATAGAACAATAAGTTATCTTTTGATGTTGACAGTTGATTACCTTCAGATCATGTGAAATTCTCGTGTTAAGATTCTGTAGGTCTCTCTCTCCATATGTAAATTATGTATACCTTGTATATTATGGTTGAAGCTCCTTAGTTTACTTGAATTTAGTTCCACAATTCTATGATTAATTCTCTTTCATGTTCCATAATTACTGTTCCAAGTATTAGTCCTCGTTAATCCGTCGTTAGGATTAGAGCGCTGTTACAAAGTGGTATCAGAGCGGTTCGCTCTTTGAATCCAAAATCTTCTTTAAGTTAAGTCTAGACTGAGTCACTAGACTTCTAGAGACCAGCCGACACTGCTCGACACTCTATCACATCAAGCTCAACTGGAATGAGGTAAATGATTCCTTTCAAAAGTTTGAAAGTGAAAAAGGATGGAAATGTTTTCTTCAAAAGTTTTGAAATAAAGAGATTCCACAATATGCGGTATGAGGCGCATATTTAAGGAAAACTCAAAGGATTCCAACAATATCGAGAATGAGGCGCATATTTAAGGAAAACAAAGGATTTGATTTGTGTTAGATAAATGATTTTCTAAGTTTTGAAAGCGAAAAGCTTGAAAGTGGAAAATGATTTTTCAAGAGAAATGAAAGTTATGAGAAATTGTTGGAAGTGAAAGTTATTGCAAGGTTGCAAATGAAGTTTTATGTTGAGATGAGTTGAAAATTGATGAGGAGGATGGTTTGATGATGTATATGAGGAGGATGATAAGGAAAGTTGTTGGTTCGCTACCAACGTATGATAATGTATGATTATGTAAATACGAGAAAGTATTGACAAAGATATGTCGAAGATGAAATGTTTGAATTCATGAAATTGATAAAGATTTATTGTTATTAATGTATGAAAATGCTCAAAATTGGACATTTATATGTCAAATATGATATGTTGAATTCTTGAAATTCAAAGAAGTACATAAGTACAAATGAGCTACGTTATGAATATTTGAAATTTTATTTCAAATCTCAAAGTTGTTTATGACGATGGGTATGTTATCCCAAAAGAACGTAGACTGTTTAAGACGCATGATCCCATTTGCGAAAAACATAGAAGGATGAATTATGAGGATTTTATTCCATCCTAAGAACAAAAGCGAGATCGAAATGAGAATCTCGAAATGAAAGACGAGAAAAGAATTTACGAGCAGAAATGGAAATGAGTTCAAATTGATAATAAATGTCACTATGCGATAAGTGACATAAGTATAGTCTTTTATTTGGACGTTCACGCGCGACGAAACTCCAAATCGACTATGACTTTTTCGTTAGAAACGAAGTGGAAATGTGATAGAAGAATAAATTGATGCAAGTGTTGTGAATTTTTATAAGAGAAGAGGCCACGAGGTGGTAGAAAATTTTTGATGAGATAAATCGAAAAGTTAGTTCAATGATGTGAGTAAAATTAGACTCGAGATCGAAAGCAAAAAGATGGATACGGGAACGAGCATAAAGATTAAAAAAACAATGACCAAATCCACGATTCCTTCTCCGAAGTTGCGAGAATCGAGTTGAAGTTGGTTATGGTTTATATAGAATGAGAACTTTACAAGTATGATGAGAATTTTAGAAAGTTCTAGAAGGTAAGATTCAAGATTACAAGTAGAGCTATGACATACATGAGAACCTTTGATGATGACCTATTATGAGATATATAAGGTTTCAAATTCTATTCATTACTCGTTTTACGTCATTATGTTTAACTCTATGACCTAGTTCGATTGAGAAATTACTTGAGTTTCTCCTTTGTTTTGAAAGAAATTTATAACCACAAAGATTTATAAAGTGTCCTTTTGAAACCAAGTCCTTATGTGGTGAGAAAATATTTGTGATGGTGCAGCCACCCATATGACCAAAGAAATCTCAGTAGTCATCATTCTGGTCTTCGGACCCTAGATCCCAATTATTCGGTATACAGAACATATGGATTCAAATGGTAAAATATGTTATTTTGGATTACGAACCCACATCTTTTGAAAGTCGACATGATGAATTTTCTTCAATCCTGGAGACCAATAAGTATGATGAAGGTTGACTTACCTTGTCACCTAAGTACGAATTAGTAAAGTGATAAACATCAGGTATGATGTAGGTTGACTTATTTTAGTCACCTAAAAGTTGCAGATCAGTAAAGTGACAGACATCAAGAAGTTATGATGTAAATAAGATCTCGATGAGATGAGATATTTTCCCTATGATACACATGGATGTGATGACCCTTGATGGGCTTTTCAAAGATTGATAACAGTGAAGTTATACCTTCATGTGACTGTTATAATAATGAAATTATGAATGAGATACTCTTTAGCATTGAATGCAAGAGTAAAGGTAAAGAAAAGTATATGATATCCATAAGATATAAATCTCCCATTATTATGTCATAACGAGAGAGATTACAACTTATTTTTTTAAATAGTTGTTTGTCCTTAAATCCTCCTTAGTAGGTTGGACATGTTTAAAAAAATGAAGATGCATGCAGAATATTCTTTTCAAATGATATACATGTAAAGAAATGATAGCATCTCAGATAATACATCTTTCGCTTTATATCTCAATCAATGAGATTATGCTTGAGCATAGTCGATTTCCAAGTAATTGAGACTTGGTTAAACCAATAATAATGAGATTGAGGAATCATAATCATTGAGATGTGTGGACAGCTAGGATAGACCTAGCACTTGAATTAAGTAAGGAGGAAATATCTCCAAAGTCGAGACATGATAATGAGATGCTTAGAATTTAAGTTATGGTGTACCAATGTACTACCTTACCAAGCTATATGACGATAATGATGGTTCTAGTCCTGAGAGTGAGAACCGAAATATAATGAAAGTAATATTACTTTCAGATACCATGTTCAAGAAAAAGGGACAATAGTAAAAAATAGCAGACGAAATTACAAGCTATATAATTATGAGATAGCCCACGATATAATATAAGCCCCAGAGATATTATGACTTCGATAAGTAAGGTAATTCATTTGAAGTAAAGAAGCAGAGTAAGAAACAGATTCATTATTTGAAATGAATCTTAGTACTCTAAGTTAAATAGACACAAACCGCTTGTCTTGTGTGTCTTAGAAATTTACAAGCAAGATAGCTCCTATAGACTTTGCAAAGAAAATGCATCCAAGAGAACAAATGAAAAGATTCACATGGAAGGATCTTAAGGTGAATCTAATTGTAAAGCTTACCCCTCATACTTTTGTGACAACCAATAAAGTGGGATATTAAGTATCTCTGACATTGAAATGAAGTAAGCATAGCATGTCGAGAAAACGGTCAAGATATTTGACGTCAAGGCAAAAGTATAACACGTCCCAGTGGACAAAGGATTTTATCCTATGCTAGATCATTTGATAAATCAATGAAGCTAAAGACAAATAGTGTATATCCTAAAAGGATATTACAAATGATGGCGCTAAATGCCAGTATAAGGATCTTCTCTTGGGAAGAGTGTAAAGTAAGGATATATGAAAGTGAAAAAGGAAACTGAATCATTCATACTGGATTAGGAATGAATGATAGTGTCAGATACATCACGATCTCTACGATAAGATTAAATTATCGAGATATCAATATTAAAGATAGATTGATATAGACCTAACCACAGAATGTTATTGATAAAAGCATAAGCATGCATCGATGCGAGAAGGATATGGTGAACGAGGTAACAGAAGGTCGATAGGTAAGAGAAAAACTTCTCAGCATACCTACAATATTTGTTCGATATAGGTGCTTCACATTCTAACATTTCACAAGAATGTGTAGAAACGATAGAGCCCAATTCAGGATAAACGAATCAAGAAATAAAAATCTCTTCACCTATATGAGAATTATGGCCGCAGGTGTTATTCAAACTTAGAATTGGACCTAGGATCGCCTAAGGTTTTAACAAATGATTTGGATCATAATATCTATGTGAAACGTAGATATAATTCAAGAAACAAAAGTTTCAAAAATGGATGTCACTCACATGACTAGAGACATGGACATAGTCTCCCCATTTGAAATTCTACGCGACAGGATATTAGTATCCACTATTGCTTACGCGAGTTAATTAAGAGCAATATACGAGTTGTGTTGAAAAGGGAATATTACGGGTAAAAAGTTAACCACAAGGCCTACAAGCTTAGACTCACACGGGCGTATCGGCTCTTTTATTATAAACCAGGCATGGAATTAGGACAGTTTTGGAGGAAATTTTTGCACCTTTGGAAGGATGCTCGTAACCATGGAATGACGGATGAGGATGGCATCCAACGACTTATCCGTCGAGTGCCAACAGATTGGCAGGACTTTGCAAAAGAGGTCTCAAGAGAATATATTCTCCATGTAGAAAATTCCAAGGCTTGGGCAGACTTACCAAGATTTGTCGACCGGCTTAAGTACACATATAATGCGTATGGAACGGCACCTATGAGCACTTGTCCGGTCCCCGGCAAGTTACACAACAGGATATAAAGGAATGGTTATACCCTGTTGTTCAGGACGCCGCCCCACGTCTTGTGCCGTTAATTACACTAGAAAGAGACGAGAATGGCAAAAGGACAGGATCTTATCACCCTCGAGGATTAGGAGAATTACCACTACCAACTCAACTTTACTTTCTGATAAAAACAAAACAAACTTCAGTATGTAGAAGAAAGCAGGAGCGGTTTGACCACGGCTCTTTGAAAGAGATAGATTGTCGGATATATGAGGTAAAAACATACCTGGAAAGAGGCAAATTTCCAAATGAGGAGTACGATTCCGACGAAGGCCACTCAGAGACATAGAATCCTATGATAATATGAGACTTATATGTAGATAATGGATTATGTTGAAAATGGTATGGTTAGAATGTGTAAAATAAACGTAGTTGGAATATTTTGTGAATATGTTGAAGTGATGTCAAAATTTTGGGTGTAAATAGAACTAGACACCATGTGATCAGTCGGCTTGATAGACCGATCCTCATAATTAAAGTATAGAAAGTCCTCATTGAGGCATTTTGAAGAGATATATCATATGGTTTTTGTAGAATGGTATCTGAGGTACGAAAACGAATTGTTCCGAATAAGATATGGTTACTATGAGATTATAGTTATGACCATTCGGACTAACTAATGTACCAGCCCTGTTCGTGGACCTCAAAAATCGAGTGCTCCACACGTACTTAGACAATTTTATCTTAATCTTTATGGATGATGTTCTTATCTATTCAAAAGAACGAGAAATAACATAAAGAACATCGAAGGACTGTCTAGCGGACATTTAGAGTCGAACAGATTTTGACAAGTTTAGTAAACGTGAATTTCGGCTTAAAGGAGAAATATTCCTCAGATACATCGTGAATGGAAGTCGTCAATGACCTAAAAGGAGATCTGGAATTTCTTAGGTTAATTGACTATTATCGGAGATTCATGAAGAATTCTCTAAGATAGCAAGGCCGATAACAGATACCCCCCCAAAAAAAAGAATCAAATTTACATGGACAAATGAAAGTGAGGCCATGTATTAATATGAGAAAGACAATAGCTTACGCATCACAATGACTTAGGCCACATGAATAGAATTACCCAACTCACGACTTGAAACAGCAGCAATAGTTATGTACCAAAGTTTTGGAGACAACACCTATAAGGAATGAAATGTGAAATAACCACATGGTCGAGCATTGTCTCGGTTAATAAGAAGTGAAGGCATTGTATCAATGGCCTTATAAGAAGTTATAATCTCTAGAGATATACAAATAAAAATGGAATGACATAGCAATGGATTTTATGACAGGTTTTGCCAAAGTCATGAAGAAGTAACACTGCTATATGGATAGTAGTGGATTGACTCACCAAATATGTTCATCTCTGCCTATTAAGATGACTCATGGATCTGATAAGTTCGCTCAGATGTACATAAAGGAAATCGTATATTTACAGGGGGTACCAAAACTTACCATTTCAGATAGAGACTCCAAGTTTACCCCAAGATTTTGAACAAGCTCACCAAAAAGGAGTTAGACACGAGATTGAACCTTATCATAATTTTCACTCACAGATAGATGGACAGTCAGAAAGGACAACCCACAAGTTTAAGGATACGATGAGAACATTAATGTTTAAAATCAAAGTGCAAGTGGGAACATGTTGTACCACTTGTTAAGTTCACGTACGACCATAGCTGTCAAACAACGATCAGTATAGCCATATGAGGCATTATGTGGAAAGAAGTATCAACCACCACTTTATTGTAATAAAGTAGGTGAGAGAAAGTATAAGGTCCTGACCACGTAAATGAAATGATCAAGATATCTGCCAAATGAGGCAAAGAATAAGAGGAGTTCAGGACAGACAAAAGTCTTACGTTGATACGCGTAGATTTGAATTGCATTTTGAATGTGGAAATAAAGTTTCTTAAGATATCTCCATCAAGAGAAATTATAAAGTTCAATGTGCAAGGAATGTTAAGATCACGCTTTATAGGACCTTACGAGATCCTAGAGATGATAGGTCCAGTAGCCTATAGATTGGTACTTCCACCAAATTTGGGGAATGTACGTAATGTTTTTCACGTGTCACAGTTAAAGAAATACGAATATGACCCAAACCACGTGATCCATTATAATAACGTGATCCTTAACTCAAATATGAATTGTGATAAAAATCTACGACTATTTGATCGTACGATTCAACGATTAAGAATAGAGTTTGGGTCTTTAATGAAAGTCCAATGGAGAAACCATGGACAAAAGGGAATCGCGTGGAAAATTGAAGAAGTTACGATGCAAAGATACCCCATACTTTTTGAGGTATGCAAATTTCGGGACGAAATTTCTTTTAAGGGGGGTGGAATGTAATATTCCGAAGATTTAAAGCCCAATTACGATAATAAAAATCGTAAATTAGGGTTTCATCTCGATAATTGAAATAATTAATTATCAAAGCTCAATTTCAATTATTTATGATATAATAAATTATTGTATCATATTCACTAATGATTGTGAACTAAGGGATATAGTTAATATAATTTCTTTCGGCAGTAATATTTTAACGTCGATTGAATATCAAAAGTTAATATTACGTGAATTATTCTAAGTGACGAAGCTTAGAATTACATTTCATTATTAATGAAATGAATTAATAAATTAATTACGACTTTATTACGACCATTTTGAGATGCGTCGATTATGAACGTTTAGAGACGATTAGAAAAATAAGTTTAATGATCAAGGAATTATAATATTTAAATTCCTATGATTATTTTATGTAATTAGAGTATTAATTAGCATTAAAACAATGCTAGAGAATTAAGGAATGATTATGGAATAAAGTTAGCAATTTTGAAAACCCTAATTTTCGAAATTAGGGTTTTGACACATAGAATTGTTCTAGTAATTTTTCCTATGATTTAATTTATCATCTAAGACATATATTGTTCTATATATCTATAAATTGCAAGGAAAATAAAATGCTTAGCATATATGCATAAAATTGCCGTGAGCACTTGGACCATGGGATTAAATGAAGAAATTTTGCTATCTTAATTCCATGCTATGTAATAATTGAAAGGGTGGAATATTAATACACAAAACAAGAAATTAATTGATAAACCAAGTGGGATGCTTTGTGAGTAAAGGTAGCCGTGTATTCTTGCTTCCAATTTGAGGTTGGAAGATAATTTTAAACTCTTTTGATGACTATGCTTGCATGGCATTGTGTAGCATGACATTGTTGACTTGATCAATGTAGTATGTCATCACATAAAACAAATCAACTCTTTTTCATTCTTTTTGAAATTGCCGTGCTTGTTGAAACAAATTGAAGTAGGAAGAAAATGTGAAACTCTTGTGATGACTTGCTTCATGTATTAAATGCCTAGATATTATATCTAGCATAAGACAAAAAAAATTAAATCTCATCCTCCTATGTGAGATTGTAGTGACCGATGCAATTGTGATCCAAAGTGGGATTCCTTTTGTTTTGTTCAAAATTGTGTAAGTGTAGTTACTTGTGTGTAAGTGGTGATGTATTAAAGTTGTGAGTCACCAAAAAAATATTTTTGTTTTGTTGTGGTGTGTGTAACCGTGAGATGTAGGTAGGATTTAAGTGTGATATTGTTTTATTCCTTTAAGTGATTAGTGATGAGTATATCAAACCAAAACATTTTTCATTCTCTTTCCTAACTCCTCATTACCGTGAGCATAAGAAAAAGAAAAAGAGATGAGTGTTCTTCCTTTTCTTCACCCAATCCTTGATACAAAAGCCTTGACATTAAAAATCGACAACGGTTAAAATGTTAAGAATCGAGCGATCTTTATTTATACGTTAAAATTTTCGATTTCCAACCGTTAGATTATATATGTATGCTAATGTTCTTAATGTTAAAAATATGAGGAATAATGTATTAATGTTTAGTGATTTTTCGGTATCAAAAAGCACAATCAACACCGAAAATAACATGTAACATGTAAATCATTTCTAACGATGTTCCGACTTGTGTTTTCTATATATAATTTCTCGGTACCGATTATGCTTTCTGGTGCTAAAAATTATTTATATGCTAAAATTATCACAAAATCAATTGATTAGGTTTGATCGAGGTATTATTGATTTATTAGGCTAAAATTATCACAAAATCAATTTATCAGGGTAAAATTATGTATTTTTTCTTGTTAAAATAAACAATTATTATTAAAAAAATACAAATAAAGAACCACTATCTCAATTGTTGAATTGGTAGGTGGACAGACTAAAGAAATGCTTTGTTTTTTTTATTCTACTTATTTTTCATTTTCCTTGATAAAAAAATTAGACTTCTACCGTATATTCTCCTCTAAAACAATTTTTTTTTTCCGGATATTTCAAGCCATCTTAATTGGTGTTATGGTGCTCTTTGTAGACTTTTTGCGGCCTGAGTTATCACAGTATACTATGATACTCTTGGACAAATGTAATACCCCGTAAAATAAAATCATAGTTAACAAAGAATTTAACCCGAATCGTAATTTTTTTATAAACGAGAAGTTATTGATTGATAATCGAACGATAACGTTGTATAATCGGATTCGTATATCGGACCGCGAGTGTGTGATGAGGATCGAGAAAAGTCGTAATCGTGAATCGTCTCGAAGCCTACAATTACCCAAAAATGGAAAGTTGACCTTATGTTACATTGCTAACTTGTACCCCCATTTTCCAGCAAACTAGAATCTCACCCCCCTCCCACACACCCCTATTCCTCTGCAAGGGGATCAGAGACTCTGTAACATGGGACAAAATGCCCAAGCTCCTCTAACCTATGATCGTTACGCACCTCGTGCATGAGACAACAATTTACGCTTTCCACCCAAACTCCCTTCATATCTGAGACAACCCCATTTCAAACTCTCATCTTTTCTTCTCTTGATTTCTCAACACCCCAAAAGCAACGAGAAAGAGGAGAAACAAACAAGAACAAAAGAACAGAGGTAACCATTTGGTTTCTAAGCGTTAACACTTATTTCATTAAACAACAACCAATTCTAGTCCTTTTATTCATAGGAAGGCTGCCTTCAAGGCTCTTGCTCGATTGAAGCGAAACATACAACACAAATCCTATATCAAGGTAAGCTTCAAACCATTTTTCATTCATACCTTTTCTTCTGTAATAATATAAGTAAAAGTTACATATACTACTCAATCTTCAAATGAGGATCGATAACAAACCAATGAAAAATTTAAAATAATGAATATTATGCACACCCCAAGAGCGCCTTCTGTTCCCCCCTCCTCTGTTCCTTCGCGGAGATGGCGGGCAGCGGTGGCGTCGGCGGTGGCGTCGACAAACTACGGCAAGAGGCGGCGCGAGGAGAAACCGAGGCTCGTCGACCCTCTGCGAAAGGAGGGCGGCGGCTCTCGGTTGGCGATGAAGCGGGCGGCGGACGTTCCGTGGAGAAGAGCGGGAGTTGGGTGAGCTCATACGGGAGAGAAATGGGCGAGCAACAACGGCGTTGGCGGTGCGACTCCGGCGACGGCGCGCGGCGGCGAGCGGCGGTGATGTCGCGGCGAGGCGAGGAGAGAGAGAAGGCGTGAGCCTTATGTGAGAGAGAGAAAGGCGGTGGCGGCGGAAGCAAGCCGCGAGAGGCGACGGCGGCGGCGTCGGGCGGCGGCAGTGGTGCCGTGAGGGAGGAGGAGCGGCGTAGCGCCGCTGGACGTGAGAGAGAGAGAAGATCTGATGGGGGGAGGGGAGTGCGTAGGGTTAGTTAAGGGGGTTGGGTTGGATTTTATTTTATTAATTAATTGGGCTGGAGGAGTAGTTTTAGTTGGGCCAGAATTTTATAAACGTTGGGCCGTAATAATTGACTGAATAGTTAGCCCAATATAGGATCTAATAAATAGTTGGACCAAGAGGATTTCTTTGACTGGGCTGATATCATTGGGCCATGATTTATTAAGTGGCTGGACCTATTATTTTAGAGATGGGCTTCCAGGATGGGCCTCTCTAATTATTTATATTGGGCTCTTATAAATTAAATGTGTTGGACATAAGTACATAAAGAATTGGGCTATCAAGTTTTGATTGGACTTTAATTAATTGAAGTTGGGCTTTAATTAATTAAATCTTTTAGACTTAAGAAATTATTTAGATCAACTTTAATTAAATAAAGTTGATAAGCTTTAGTTAATTATAATTAGACATTAATTAATTAAGTTACTTAAACTTAATTGATTAATTTAGATAGACCTTAATAATTAATTGAGCTAGACTTTAATTAATTAATTAAGTTACTTAAACTTAATTAATTAGCTTGAGAGGACTCTAATTAATTAAGAGCTTTGGGTCTTAATTAATTAATTTAATTAGGTCTTGACCAATTAAGTCATTTAGACTTGATCAATTAAAAGATAGATTGACCTCAAGTAATTAATTTACTTAGGCCATAATTAATTAAAGCATTTGGTTTTAATTAATTAATTTAGTTGAACCTTATTAAGTAATTAATTAGAAGGACTCTAATTAATTAGATGGATTAGACCTTAACTAATTAAATTGGGAAGAGCTTAAGTAATCAAATTTCCCTTGATCCTAATTGAGTTAAGTGGACTTTAACTAATTAAGTCACCTAGACTTAATTAATTAACCAAGGTAATTGAACTTAAATGACCTATATCACTTAGACCTGGGTTATTTAAAATAGTTAAGAATTTCGTTGAATATGTTAGACGATTGTTATATCATATGCATCTAGATTGAGGATTTATGAATGAATCGCAATGTTTGATGAATTGTTGGGTTTGAGAGGTGAGGAATGGGATTAGGCCTTGTCGGCCTAATCGAGAGTGATCGACGTTTGAATTCTCGCGTTGAAATCTCGCGCGTCGAATTCGAGAGGATGACCTACATACGAATAGGTCATGCAGAAATTTCGGTTCGCATCTTATCGCTACACGTTGATCGAAGGCCTCGTTCATAACGTTAGTAAAATTAGACCACCTCGGACGCAACCCTAACCAAGCAACATAAATCTTCTAAAGAAGGGAACTCATTCAGCTCATAAGCAGCTAATTAACGAAATTCCAAGAGCGATCTAACTTAATCGACTAAGATCAAGATCGAACAACAAAAGCAATACATAAACAAGCTTTTGTCATGAACCTCGTTAAAACAATACTCTCTCGGTTAGACTTCTTATTATCCTCCAATCTTCGATGAAGGTCCATCGGGGGAGTAACGGGAGAGCTGTGCTAAGAGACGTCAGACCTGTTTAAGACTGCAACCAGGTGGGCTTTCTTACGTATGAGTAAAGCTAATGCTATGTTAAACAGCGATTTTCTTTCAAAAAGTTATGAATTGAAAATCTTTCAAGTTTTGTCTTGCCAAAGAATATTTAGATTTATGTATGAGATCTATCTGTGTTGGCTTTGCCAATTATATGATAATCGAATTCGGGTCCTGAGCAGTTGATAGCTATCCTGCTAGGGCTAGTGTACACCTAACGACTGTGAGTCCGCGAGCGAACGGGCCGGTCATTGTGTACGGAGAGGTGACCCACTTTCCGTTACACCGATATTGTTTGTTGAAGGGGGCCACCTTCATGAACAAAAATTGCTGATAGAATTGATTACAAAAAGAACTTAGACTGCAGTCGAACTTTTAGATCACAAAGAATTTAGTAAGCTTGGGCCTTTTTAAGATAAAACCCCATTGCATTACTGATAAGAAGGCATGACAAATATTCACAAGTATATAGTACTTTGTACTCAGCCCTGCATATATTTCTAAATGTGCAGGTTGATACGTGAAGTTTGAAGATGGAGTGCCGAGCGAAGATTTTTGTCTTTTTTTGAGAATGTCAGAGTTATACATGTCTTCATACATGTATTATGTTTATTTTCGCTGCGTACACTCGTTTTGTCAAGTCTTAATTTGGGCTCAACATTATGTCCAATCAAGACCTTTGTTGTGTTAAACTATTCGATTCGGATTTTGGGATCGACTTCTATTTATCTTGAGAATATTTAGTTGGTTACCCATGTGTAGGTGAATGATGTTAGGATGAAACGATCTCTTGTATTTCAAGTTTCCTTCTTGATGTTTAATTCGAGTAGGCATGACTAGGATTTATTTACATCTCTTGGGTGATGTTATCATTGATTGGATGACGTAGAATTGAGTCAATGTCCCATGTCTTTTCCCCTTTCTATTCCCCCTCTTCTTGTTTCCCTTCCCTAGTCGCGGTTCACCTAGCTTGGCTATCCTTAGACAGGCCGGGTCGTGACAACAAACCAGGTACCACATCTAGATTCATGAGGTAGTTCTTGAACCATACCACCTCCTTAGTAGCCTTCGAAGCGGCTACATATTCGGCTTCCATGGTGGAGTCCGCAATGCATCGCTGCTTTGCACTCCGCCAGATACGACTCCTCCTCCCAAGGTAAACACATAGCCTGAGGTAGACTTTTTCTCATCACGGTCGGCTTGAAAATCTGAGTCCGAATAACCGAAAGGCATTAGACTATCTGCTTGGTAAACTAGCATATAGTCTTGAGTCATTTTCAGGTACTTGAGTATATGCTTTACCACAGTCCAATGAGCTTGTCCAGGGTTAGACTGATATCTAGCTACTATGCCTACCGCATAGCAGATATCGGGTCCCATACATAGCATTGCATACATGAGACTTCCTACGGCGAAAGCGTAAGGAACTTGTCTCATTTCCTCTATCTCATTTGCAGTCATAGGTGACTGCTCCTTAGATAAAAGAATACCATGCCTGAAAGGTAGCAATCCTTTCTTGGCGGTCTGCATATTAAAACGAGTAATTATAGTATCAATGTAAGACGTCTGAGATAAGCTCAATATTTTCTTCTTGCGTCTGAGATAAACCTTGATCCCAAGAATGTACGCTGCATTTCCTAAGTCTTTCATTTGAAACTGATCGGATAACAACTCTTTACATCTGATAACCGCTTCACACTGTTGCCAAGTAGAAGGATGTCATCTACTTAAAGTGCAAGAAATACCACATCACCGTTGACATCTAAAAGATACACACAACTTTCGCTAGGCAACTGGGTAAATCCATAGGACTTTACCACATCGTCAAAGCGTAAGTTCCATGATCGGGAAGCTTTCTTAAGTCCATAAATGGACTTCTTAAGTTTCCATACTAGATGCTCTTCATCTTTCACCACATAACCTTCCGGTTGCTGCATATAAATGTCTCTACCTTGTTCAAGGTAACCGTTTAGAAAAAGCGCGCCACATCCATTTGCCAAACCTCAAGGTTCGGCTGCTATGGCGGAAGAATTACGATGGACTTGAGCATTGCTACTGTGCGAAAAGGTCTCATCGAAATCGATGCCCTCAACTGAGTGTACCTTTCGCCACAAGCACGGCTTTAAAAGCGAAACCTCTCCATCTGATCTCTCTTCCTCTTGTATACCCACTAACTACCTATGGCTTCCTTGTCATCCGGTAGAGGTGTCTTTCGTATACATCCATAGGCATTATGGACTCGATTTCTAAGTCCATAGCGGTGTGTCATGATCTTGCATCGTTGTCTTGTATCGCCACCTTTGTATGTCCATGGGTCGATTACACCGCTCGCTTTCGAATAAATCCAAGATTCACCCACGAACATAAATTGCTCGGGTTGACGAACAATCCTCCCACTACGACGAGTCGCTACTAGCACAATGACAACGGTGGGTGCAGTAACTTTTGGTTCTCTATCTTGCACAACTTGCTCGATAGGTTCCACTTGTACAGTCGGTATCTCCAGTGGAAATCGACCCACTTCAATTTCTTGAAGTATTTGGTGTCATCCCTCCCACTGGACACGACATCTCGTACCTTTGGTTTAATCGGTGGCGGAATACGATTATCTTCTAATTCTTGAAGAATGATTTCAACTTTGGATTTATGGTTTTTCATATAATCATCTTCTAATAATCGGGCATTAGTGCTAATAACGACCTTCTGATCCTTAGGACTATAAAAATAACCACCATTCGTTCCTCTAGGATAGCCAATAAACAGCATTGCTTCAGATCTAGCCTCCAACTTATCAGCCTTCTTGTTCAGCTCATGTGCTGGACTGCCCCATATCCTTATGTGGTTTAAACTAGGCTTGCACCCAAACCATAACTCGACACGGGTCTTTTCGACTGACTTGGATGGTACTAGATTTAGCAAATATGCCGTTGTTTCTAAGGCATACCCCCAGAACAAAATAGGCAACGTTGCATAACTCATCATTGATCTAACCATTTCTAAGAGAGTCATATTTCTTCGCTCTGACACACCATTTGCTGTGGTGTGCCCGGTGTAGTGAGCTGGGAGGTAATCCCACACTGCACCAAATAGTCCATGAACTCGTTACTGAGGTATTCACCACCGCGATCAGACCGTAGTGACTTGATATTTTTACCTAGCTTCGTCTCCACTTCCGCCTTAAATTCTTTGAATTTATCAAAACATTCAGACTTGCGGTGAAGCAGGTATATGTATCCGTACCTTGAGTAATCGTCAATGAAAGTGACAAAATACTCATACCTTCCACGACCTTGTGTGGACATCGGTCCACACAGGTCAGAATGGACTAGCTCCAACACTTCTTTGACTCTATAACCCTTCGCTTTGAAGGGTCTTGTCGACATCTTTCCTTCTATACAGGATTTGCAGACTAGGAACAGAGTAACTGTAATTTCACCCAACGCTCCATTCTTAGACAATCTTTGGATCCTATTTAGATTGATGTGACTTAATATAAGATGCTAAAGAAATGTGGTGTCATCTTGCGAAGAAAACTTTCTCTTCTTAAGGTTTGATGAAGATGCAATATAATTAAAGGTATTATGCTTGGCATAAATAATATAAAACGAATTATATAATGAGCCACCACAGATAACTTCGTTATTTCTTATGATAGAAACACCACTATCAAAAACAACTGAATATCCATGTATAAATAGTTTCAAAACCGAAATAAGGTTCCGTCGAAACTCCAGCACATATAAAACGTCTTTTAATACTAAAATTGTCCTATCAAAACAAAACGTAACATCTCCGATTGCATGACCTCGACTTTCGCGCGTTGCCCATGGAGATCGTTATCTCGCCATCATGCAGCTCCTTGTCCGCAGAACCCTCGCAGGTGTAACAAACATGATCGATCGACTGTATCTACTATCCATGAATGAGTTGAACAAGTCGCCAAACATGTTTCCACATTAAAGCAAATGGCGTACTTGAGCCATGAGCATAGGGCACTTAGCCTTCCAATGCCCGCCTCATTGCACTTGAAGCATTGCCCTTCTCCTTGGCTTTTTCAAACCGCTGGTAGAGCCCTTTGTATTACTCCCACTCTTTTCTTTAGCCTTAGCATCTCTTGAATTCCACTTTAACTTTTCATCTTTCGATAAAACAGTGGTTTTCCTTGAGGTGCGTACTAAAGACTGTGCACCTTTGCCCATTTTGCGTTCTTTCGTTACTAGATCCTCTTGCAATGAATCTAGAGTATAACTCTTATCATAAAGGACTACTCCATAACGGAAGTCATCAAAAGACTTGGGCAAAGTGTTGAGGATCATATCAATTCTGACTACGTCATCAATATATCCTCCAACCAATTCGAGCTCTCCGAAGAGATTGATCATTTGCTCTACATGGTCATGCATTGAATCGCTTTCCTTCATTGAACTTGACATTATTAATTTTGTCAAATTATGACAAGCGATTCTGTCCGACTCCTCATACGATTTCATGAGATTTAGCCATATTATGGCTGCATCATCAATCTCTTGATGCTGGAGTTGCAGGGACTCGCACATGGTGACCAATAGAAGACACTTTGCCATTCTATTTGATTTGTCCCATTTATCGTGCTGCTTGCGCTCCTCATCAGGAGATAAATCGTCTAGAGGTTTGGGACGGGGTGTAGTGAGTACAAATAAATTTTCTTTAGCAGTAAGAATAATCTCAATGTTTCGCTTCCACTCGATAAAATTTGGACGGATAGAGGATTTTGTGCGAGCATATTGATAATCGATTGTAAGAGACATATCCGAAAAGCAATGTAAACACATAAGCATACGATCGCACATAATTCGTAACAATAATATTGTAACCTTTTGATAAAACAATATTAATTGAAACCTCCAATCGCCCAAGGAATCCCGGATGCAAGCCACGCGTGTGGGCGTTTACATGAACCCTCGACCGGACTAAAATATACCTTTTAGTCGCTTAATTTCAATCCATGTCAACTTATCCTTATGACAAATGAAATTAATGATTGGACCTTACTAGACCACATCACTATCGTAAGAAGGACTTCAGCGGAAAGTTGTACTTGAGGTGATGTCTAGCAATGATCACAATTTTAACGGTGAAAATGAATTCTTAGAATTGACATACACACTCGGACCATGCCGCTTCCAATCCAAATTCTTTTGTCTTCTCATTTTAAATCTATCTCTAGAGAACTTATGAAAATCGCACATGCAAGCCACGCGTGTGGACGTTTACACATGAAACTCCCACTTCTCAATAGATTAAAATGTTTTATTTAGAAATCTCATCTAACAAACTTATGATAAACAGTGCAAGCAAGCCACGCGTGTGGACGTTTACTCACAATGCGTACCACTTTGTTTAGAGATTAAAAGGTGGAGGTCTTGACATTTTAATTTAAAAAATTAATATGTCGGGTTTCTTGCTTAGTCTTTTGTTTTAAAAGGTTTGTTCATGCAGATCACGTAATCCTAGCATGCTTTCTATAGAACTAAACATGTAAAACATGCTCGCAGAATTCTAAAATATGCTTCAAAAACGCGATAAACCTAGCATGCTTACTACGCGCATCCAATCACGAAAACATACAACATGTTTATCTACGTAATTAAACATACATAGCATGCTTCTGCATAATTTAAACATCCACGAAATGCTTTGAGCGATAAAATAAAATAAATTGCTCATCGCGCCCACCTGTGGATCTGTATTTCACGCCTAGTTTATTACATAAATTTACAAAGTACAGATCTTCAAAAATCTCGAAAAACGAGCCTCGTGTGCACGGGCACAGATTGGATTCGTCAAAACTGGATTTGGACCGAAAATTTGAAAACGGGCCGAAATAGTGGATGGGGCCGGATAGGGTCGAAAATCTGGGACCGGGTCAAAAATTCAAGTCTGGGCTGAAAAATTGGGTTTGGGCAACGGGCGGGTCGGCCCATGTGGATCGGGCCGCGGCTAGGGCACAGCCCGTGCGCACGCCCACCGCACACCGCCGCCGCCCAACCTCCTCCTCAGTGCAGAGGCGCCGCCGAGTCGCCATGAGCTCTGCGACGCCACCGCCCATCTCGTCGAGAAGCTGCCGAGACGGACTACCGAGAATTACACGCGGGTCTGCACGCAACGAGCGTGCCCCATCGCGTGCTATCTCGCCCACCCTACCGGCGACCGACCGCCGCCGAGGCCGCCGCCGAGGCGTTAGGCGGCGTCGCCTGACTGCCGCCGAGAGGCTTGCGCGCCTGTTGCCCGCTCTCTCGAAGCTCGCACGCCGCCACCTACCCTACCGAGGGCGCTTGATCGCACGCGCACGCCCGCACTACCGTCGTGCTTGATGCGATGGGCACCCGCGTCTTGGCGCCGATACGGGCTCGATCTTTGCGCAGGGACGCTCGGCGCCGCCGCGCGCACGCCCCGCACGCATCTTCCGAGATCCGCAGCGCAGACACTCGGCCGAGGCGTCCGTCTTAAAACCGCACGCCCGCACGCCCAACTACCGAGACCGCCGCCGATTTCGCCCAGCCTCACCGAGGGATCCCGCGCGACGTGCCGACATCTACCGAGAGCTGCCGCCCGATGCCGAGAACCCGTGCCCTGTTCGGCCGCACGTTTCGGCATGGTCGTGCGTCTTGTCGCGCGACGTGCTACCACGTGCCTCCCGTCGCACCTTGCGACGGGACTCCGTCGTCTCGTTCTTTGTGTTCTTCGTCTTCGTTTCTCTTTAACAGATTAGATTTACAAGAAAAAATTCTAATCTAACTACGAATTTTCTCATGGTGAAAAACAAAATCCGACAAAAAATAAAACGAGCCACGATGAACGACAGATCCATAATTAATTAATTACACATGTAATAATCAAACGTGAATTAATCCAATCGAGCAAAGATACTGATCCCAGGCTCTGATACCAATTGTATGGAAATCTGATTTTGACCCTCTCCCGATGATCTATCTTGGATGTTTAATTCACCATACATTAATTATATTCCTAGCATGTACCTATATAATTAATTGCAACAGGTTGGTGTTTTCTCGTGTTTACCTGCGAATTCGTCGGGCAAGAATTGAATCAAGACTCGTGCTTTGATCTTCTGGACCATGTCCCGATTGTCTAAACTCCAATGTTGAGTGAGGACAATCTATGGAGAGTGCTGCAGAAATTCGCCTTCTTCCTTACCCTAGAGATTCTCGAAAATCCTCACTATATGAATAGTATATTTCGAAAATTTCTTCTCTTGGATTAGGGTTTGATTTTCTTTCACCTTATATTTATAATTCAACTCTAAATCCTATCTGGATAGGGTCTCTGCATATCTAATAAATATAATAATACCCTTCAGATAGAGAGGATCAAAACAGAGTCCCAGAGGGACTCTAAATGGAGGTGGACGATTTTCACTCAGCTCCAGGCCTGGATGGGTCAGCCCAGAGATCAAATGCAAGGAATAAAGATGGACCTCAAATAAATTAATTATCTTATGTTTAGCCCAGAACATAAATTAATTCATAAACATTTATTCATGCCACTAGAGAATAAATGCTGACTTACCCCTTTATTTTCGAAGTTGAGTCGTGCTCGCACTTAGACTTAACGAATCCCCGTATTTAAGATATCATACGTCCATAAATATAAACAGCGTTCTGACTGCTTAAAATAATTAATATCTTTAATTCCTTAAGTAATACCACTTAACCTTATTATTGTATTTAAGATAATTCAACCTGCAGGGTTTAGTACAATAAACCTTTTGAGCTCCTTAAGGGGACGTCATCATCCTAAACGGTTACGGTGACTCGACATAGGTAACTAGCATGACATACAAACACTGCCATCACTCAATGAGTTATCTCATGTAACCCTCACTCATAACAAGTCAAAGTGATGGTCAGCAACTCATACTCACCTAATACCTTATCGAGGTTTAGATCAACGTAAAGTCACCGAGATCTAGGTTCTTCACGACGATCAAATAGAAGAACTCATCTCATCGTGATCCATCAATACGCCGAGACGCACCAGCATAGACAAGCAACCAAGTCAAGTCACTTATTATCTATACATGACTATACCGATAACTC
Organism: Salvia rosmarinus; assembly: GCA_036937905.1. NCBI lineage: Eukaryota > Viridiplantae > Streptophyta > Magnoliopsida > Lamiales > Lamiaceae > Salvia > Salvia rosmarinus. The sequence goes on along the minus strand of CM072815.1, from coordinate 70,545,856 downwards.
GTCCTCAAGTTGTCTCGGTGTGATACTTTTATATCTCATTAAACTCGACCAATCATACGGACTCGTGATCTACAACACATCGTATGATCTAACTTATATATGAGATAAGGGACATACATATGCAATCAAGTAAATAATTCAGATAGGAGATTGTAATAGTGGTAACAGGAAACATTGTATACAAGTTCAACCAAAACTGCTTCCAGTATACAAATCCAACAGTATTTATTAGATATGTCAGAGTCCTATCACAATAGGATTCTAGGGAGATCATTACAAATACAAAATAGGAGAAAATTTTAATTTTATCCCTAACATCATAGTGATTTTCGAAATCACTATTTATCACCATAGGGGTGAAAATTTTCAGTGATATCCATAGATTACTCTCACTCAATATTGAAGATCAGGTATCCGGGACACAGTTGTTCAGCAGATCGAAGCTAAACTTTTTTCATCAACTATGCCAGAAATTCACAGGTAAACACGAGAAAACTCCTATATGTTGCAATTAATTATATAGTTGCATGTTAGGAATATAATCAATATATGGTGAATTAAATATTCAAGATAGATCTTTGAGAATACGGATAAATTCAGTTTTTCCATCACTATATTCTATAGAGATGTGATCATTTTATAACATATAAGAAGTGTGTTTGCGAAACCTTATTTATGATAAAAAGCTTTCCCGTGGAATCGGAATCGATTAAAGGGTCAAGAAACGTGTTACATAAAAGAATATTCCAGTTACTGGTGGAGGCAGGTTTAATTATTACCCACAAAAGAAAAATAAATAAATAAATTAATATCTTTATGGTAAAGGAAAAGAGGAGAATATCTGTCGATGTTTATTTTATTTAAAAGACATTTTTACATATCATGTGGATATAATTAATTCAGATTATCTACATTGATATATATGAAAACTCAAAAAGTGGCAGGCGAAAGTTTGATTAAGGAAGAATAATTTATTATATGTTTAGTTTAATTAGTGTCCATGCATGTTTTCATTGTATGTATGGAATGGCTAATCTTAACAAAATAGGATAAGGTGAATTCAAAATAGGGAAATATATACAAGTACACACTTTTGTAGTATAGCCATTTACAAAATTTGATACACCACATATCCATTTGCTTTTTTTAATATATATTCAAGTTAGTTTCGCTGGTCTTCGAGAATACACAGACAAACATGTGAATGTCTTCAGAAATGAATGACATGCAGACAAAACATGTGAACCAATTAATTATTGCGAAATTATTTTGTTAAATTACTTTATAGTTTTAATTAAATCAATTAATTATTGCGAAATTATTTTGTTAGTTGTAGATAGTTTTAATTAAATCATTGAATCATGTTTTTTTTTAAAAATATAAATGAATCAAAAAATTAATTAACACGTAAAACTTGCTGATTCCGGTCGATAATCCTTGTTTTCGACGGAAACAAGGGTCAATCGAAAATTATAAAGAAACAAGGATTATCGATCGGTCAATCGGAAACAAAATCGATCGAAATTAGAGAATTATAAAGTATAAAAATCGTAGGAATCGAGAATTATAAATTATAAAAACAACTTATTAATCATGTTTCGGTCGATCGAATCTTCGAATTGTCGATAGGAAACAAGGATTATCAAGAATTATAGTATAAAATAACTTATTTAATCATGATTCGGTCGACCGAATCTTCGAATTGTCATTGGAGAGAGCCTATTTTAAATAGGAATCTTGAATTATCAAATGAATTTAACACTAATTATTAATTGATGTCTTCGGTCGATCGAAAACAAGGAAATGTCGACCGAAGACATCAAACTGGCAACCGGAGAGATAGCTTTTTTGTTTTAGAAATTAATTTTAAATGAACTTATGATATAATTCCACTTTAAATTAAGGAAGGCAAATTAAAAAGAGGAATCTCTACAAAAAGCAAAAGCTTACAAACTGAAAAATAAGAGAAATACTCTTGCAAAAAAGCAAAAGCTTACAATAAATACTACTGACCACCAATAATTCAATTACAATAAATACTACTGACCACCAATAATTCTATTTTGAATTTTACACAATTGTCTCTCCATAAATACTACAACCGATCGATCATAGATCATAGATCACAAATCCAAGCCTTTCGGTTTTAGCATTCAAAATTTGCTCTCGATCCTTTTACCATTCAAATTACGCATTTCGGTTTTATTCAATATTTTCAAATTCCTTTCTTCAATCCAGATCCAGCTATCTCTCAACAAGTAAGTTATTCGAATTTTGATTTGTTTAGGTTGATTAAATTTTGATTTAGGAATTTTTATGTGTTTAGGTTGATTAAATTTGGATTTAGATTTATTATTGTTAATTTTGTTTAGATTTTTTTTATTTTGTTTAGATAATTCGATTATTTCTGCTATTTATAATTATTAATTCGTTTAGATTATTGGATATAATTATTGGATAATTCGTTTAGATAATTCCCGGCATAATTCGTTTAGATTAGTCCCCATTTAATTAATTTATTGTAAGAGACTTTAATTATTTATAATTGAGACTTTAATTATTTATAATTGAGACTTTAATTATTTAATTATTTTTTCTTAATTTAAATGTAGTGATAATTTTAGTATAAACCAATAATTTTTTTTATATCCTATTCTTTAAAAATCGATAATTTTTATATCCTATTCTTTAAAAAAATCGATAAATCGATATCAATTTTGAACATAGAAAATCAAAACGTAATCGATCATTTAGTTAACATAATTCGCTTAGATTAGAAAAAACTTGATTGAACATAATTCGTTTAGATTAGATTAGAAAAATCAAAACGTAATCTGGTTTGATTGAACATAATTCGTTTAGATTAGATTAATTCAGTATCCTTTGGAGATGGTATAAACGCCATGTTAATTTTGATGGTAAAATTTATATGCAATTAATTAAAATAAATTACTTTTCAATATAGTAAATAATTATGATGTAAATGACTAATTAATTCATGCGTTAATTATTGTTGTTTATGATATTTATTTTGTTTAGATTTGTTATTGTTAATTTATTTACATTTATTATTGTTAATTTTGCTTACATTTATTTTGTTTATTTGTTTAGATAATTCGATTGTTTCTGCTATTTATAATTATTGCATAATTCGTTTAGATAATTGGATATAATTATTGGATAATTCGTTTAGATAAGTCCCGACATAATTCGTTTAGATTAGTCCCTTTTTAATTAATTTATTGTAAGATACTTTAATTATTTATAGTTGAGACTTTAATTATTTAATTAGACTTTGATTAGATTGCTATTTTTTTCTTAAGTTATCTTAATTTTTAATTATCTTGTTTAGTACTTTGTTTGTTTCAATTTGTATTCTATATAGTGATAAATTGAGATAGAATATGTATTTGTATGATTGCATAGTTTATTACAATTTTCGTCAGATATATTTATATTTAAGTGAGTATTTAATTTATAGGTGAATTTAGATTAAGTTATGCATTTTAGATTAATGTGTACGTTTAGGTGAACTTAGATGTATTTATATGGTTTTATGATTTTTTAGATGCAGTGAATTTAGATTAAGTTTATGGTTTTTAGGTGAATTTAGATTAAGTTTATGGATAACGTATGCTTAATTGCATAATATAGATTAAATTTAAATATAGATTAAGTTTATGTAGATTATGTTTAAATGTAAATTATTTATGAATAACGTATGCTTATTTATTTATTTATAAAAAAAATAGAGACTTTATATAAAATGTGCTTATTTACTTTTATATTAATGATAACATTATTTCTATATTTAAATTTAATTGCATAATTATTTTATTAATATTGATTTGATGCATTTAAATTTAATTGCATAACTAACTAAATACCTAACATTATTATTAAGAAAAGATTATAGAATTCTAAAGTTGGATTTGAATATGATATATTTGAATCTCTTCCTTAATTATCGTATAATAGTGATTCTAGTATGAATTAACATCAATTTATATATTTGCATAGAATTATTTTATTATTTATCAAATAAATATTTGTTTTATACATTAGAAAATCATATTAAGATCGCTAATGTAATCTTGTTGTTGTTATAGATGTCGGGATGGAAGAACATTATTGTTAGATATGGAGGCATCGATCCTTCTTTATGTTACATTGGCGGGTGTATCACCAAATGCCTTTGTTCGAAAGGACAATGTAATTATCTCGAAATTCATAGAGATGATTGATCAAATTATGTTGACAAATTCGTTGAGTACAACCTACCAACTGCATTATCCATCGAGATATCGGAGTGGTAGAATTATCAAATTAGTTTTGAGTAATGATGATCAACTTGTTGGATTGGCTCATGATGCCCAACCAGAGGTCCATGTGACTCACGATGTCGACACATCCCAATCGGAGCAAGAACTATATAGACCTTCGCTTGAGATACCGTCCTCGTCAACATATGACTACACTTTCCAACACATATCGTTCGATGAGTCGTTTACACAATAATTTGCATTATCTGATTGGTTTGATGCTGATACACCTCAATATATGCCGCAACACATGGATCCATCGAGGAATTCTGTTTCCCAACATATGTCGCAACTGTGGGTGATACACTTGTCGAGGACGGCGATGATGAAGACTACGTTGAAGAAGAAGAAGATGAAACAGAGTCAGATAAAGATGAAGAAGATCGCGAGTCTGCTTTGGTGAGCTATGGTTCATTTCTAGAGTTTGACGCATGGATCCGTCGAGAGGGTGGATTCATGAAGCTTCTATATACGATTATGCAGAGTAACACGCAAGCGCACGTAGGAGGCTTAGAGCCAGAAGAAGTTGAGGAGATGAGCAACTGGCTAGTCAATGTTATTCTTCATGATGCTTCAGTTAATCTCTTTGCTCGTCATTTGGACTCGGATCCAGACCCCGATGAGTTGAACGAAGGTTCCATCTTCGACAGCAAGTGTGAACTGAAGATATCCGTGGAGCTATGGCATTTGGAACGTCGAGTAGAATTTGTTATTCCTCGATCCGATAATTCGAGGATTACATTCAAATGTCGATATCATAATCAGTGTCCTTTTCTACTACGTGCATCGCAGCAGGGTGGATTTTGGTTTGTCCGCAAGTTTGATGCTATACATACTTGCGCACAGAACCTAGTGAATATCGGAGTAAGGAAGGTGAATGCCCGTGTAATTGCAGCACACATATCACGAAAAATACGTGAAGACGGTGAAGTGCTAAAGCCGATGTCCATTATGGCTGATTTGCAGCGAGAGTACGGTGTACACGTTACATATAGTGTAGCAATGCGAGCCCGTAATAGGGCGATCGAGATGATATACGGTGGACATGAAGAATCATTTCAGCTACTACTGAGTTATCTGCATATGTTACGGATGAGCAATCCCAGTTCGATGACTGACTTGGATATTAGATCAGATGGTCGGTTCCGTCACCTCTTTATCGCGCTTGGTTCATGCAGATTAGCGTACACACGGTGCCTCCGACCCGTGATTGTAGTGGACGGTACGCACTTGAAGGGCCGCAATAAAGGCATATTATTCGTGTCGTGATAAAGGACGGCAACGAGCAAGTTTTTCCATTAGCTTATGGAATTGGTCCGATCGAGAATGATGTCTCATGGACTTGGTTTCGCCTCGACTACAAACGCTTATGGATCAAATCCGAGATATTGATTGTTTCGATGCCCATGTCAAGATAATGAATGCGGTCAAGTGTGTACCACCGATGCAAAGACACGGATTATGCTACTACCATCTGCTGAAAAAATCACCCGCTTGGGCAACCATCCGCAGTTATTCCATAAAGCCGCTTATGCGTACTCAAGATGCATACTTTGAAAAAGCGATGGCTATGTTAAAGTCTCGTCAAGGCCGATGGTAGTGGCGTATATACCAAGTTGGTGAAGGTTGGAGTGCATAAGTGGGCTAGATCATAGTGCCCCGTTAGGCGCTACATTTTAATGACATCGAACATTGCCGAATCATTCATTCTCGATTATTGTGGGCTAGACGATTGCCAATTTGCTCAATGATTGAGGCAATCCGTCACATTACATAAAAATGGTTCGATGAGAGACATAAAGAAGAAAGAGGTACGCTGAATTAACCCCAAAGCGTAGCGTAAGATGATGGTATCAATGGAACTATCACGCAGATACGATGTAGTGCCCTCATCGACTCCACTTTCAAAGTCAATCACGGAAGCAAAACATTCGAGTGAATCTGACGCAATCATGTGCGTGTTTGGAGTGGGACATGGATATGATATCGTGTTCTCATGTTTATTGCGACTATATGGTACTAATTTAAGTTTAATTATGTTAATTTTTGGATCAAATTGATTTCACTTACATATAATTGATTATATAAATTTTTAGTCATAAAGGTCACCATATATCTAACTATGTGGGAGTACTACCATTCGCAAAGCTAGTCAAGCATACCAGATCGGATCAATCCTGCTCACCACGCCTAGTTGGACCTGTTCCTCCGATGTTGTTGGAATTACAATTATGCCTCCTAATAGAGTCCGTCAGTCGGGCGCCGAAAGTGGGTCGATATCGTCATCCAACAGAAGTGGGATCGAGTAGTAGAAGTCGTGCACCACAAACATATAGCTTGTGTGGTAATGAATCTCATACTCGTCGGAAATGTCCTTACTTGTCAAGAGACGAGTGACATTGTAATGAAAGCACGAGGTTCATGTAAAGCCATCATTATTATTTAAAAGGTATTAAAAACCCACTAAAACCCAACGTTGAGTTTTCGCCTTGATATCACTGTTTCTAGCTCATATTTTAACTATATCTCAACTTGTATTTGAATTACAAGTTCATGAAAAAAAAATTAATTTTTTTAAAGAACAACTTGTATTTGAATTACATTGTAATGAAAGCACGAGGTTCATGTAAAGACATTATTAAAATTATTATCCACATCATCATTGTTATTTGTTATTGATATGAAGAAATTAATCAATTATCGATAATATCTGACTAAGAATCTATTAAATTGAAGATTGAAATTGAACCCTGATTAAAATTAATCCATTGAATTGATATTGTAATGGAGATCTATTACATGAGATAATATAAAAAAAATCATCATCCTCTCGGCTTCTTATATGGCTCACATAACTCATATATACTACCACCTACTTTCTTTCTATATGCTAAAACATTCGTCATACCCCATTGGATGCTCGGTGAACCAGAAATAAACGTTCTACAGTCATGCATGCAAATGGACCATCGCTGACATTGTCGTCCTGGTCAAATACCTCACCGGTGCAGCTCGTCTAATGACGGAATTATTGTTCCAGAATGGTATCTGGTGGGAGTTACTATCGAACCATCTAGAGTAAAAAAAGAAAATGCCGCAATAATCTATTCACGCACTCCAAGTCCAACATCTTCGCATCCAATTGATCATTGTCCATCTTCCAACATTGCGAGTCAAAAGCACGCAATGGCCCGAGTGCATATCCACGCGACATATCACGAAATGCCGCTCAAGAACGCATGGCATGATGATCTATAAAAATTAATATTTAGAGAAAATAAACAAGGAAAAATTAAATTTTTGCAACTTATTGTATTAAATAGGTTACCTGCGTGGCACGTAACCATGATCTTTGACCGTGCACCATGCCGAGGACAACTGCAGCCCAATGCGGTGATGGCTTCCATGTCATAACAATGTTTTCATGGGTAATCATGACTGGTGCCTCACTCGGGACTTGAATGTAGGACCTAAGCGTTGCATATACATCGAACCAATAATTTTGTAGAAACGTCTATTCAACATTGAAAATTAATTAATTCTAGATACTACACATATATAATATATATTGATTGTATTAAAGACACAATACTTACGAAAAAACCAGTATCAAGGATGATTGTGTTATGACAATCCACCCCATCCAATAAGTCGGCCCCGACATCGAATCTCATCCTCAAATGCATCAAGAATAGATCGACTGTCTGCAAAATTATTTTAGGGATACATATCAATATAAGTAGATGTACTTCAAAAAAACGAAGCATATTGTATAAAAAAATACTTACCCGAACATCAAAAGGCCTCTCTGGTTTTTCGATACACACGAAAAATGCTAGCGGGATCTGCCTGTCAGTACCTCGAACCACCATAAGAGCTTTCTTTTTGTTCAAGAAACGCTCGTACTTCATCAATACATCGTCTGGAATTGGACGTGGGATCGGGCTATTAACAAACGGTGACCTCCTTGCAGCCGAAGGTCTCCGTGCCCGTTCACATCTCCGGACTTCCAACTACAAACAATTAAGCATATGAGTCGCTGTAAAGTGAAAAACATAACAAATATAATGAAATACTATAAACTGCCAAATATGAGACTTAATAGTTACCTGTTGCTCCAAGCTGTTGTCGCGATAGCTCGAAAGTCCGCCTCACGACGCTCGAGGCATCGATCACTAAATAGGTCCAGGCCCGGAATGGAATGATGAGATGCAGTTCCGGATAGTACTATGGATCTCGGGAGAGTAGCGGGTGGGGGTATCACCGGGGCGATGAGGCGGGCTCACCGCTCAATATGTCCACCGCTCGAGGGACATCCGACTTGGTTGCTGCGCTCGACCTTCATCTCTCGCCGCCGCCGCCCGAGGCGCGGGTGTATACGTATCAGTGCTATGTGCGCAACCACATCGAGTCTTCTCTAAGAAACTTTCAAACCACTTCTTCAACTTTGGAACCCATTTTTCTTCGATAGACTTCTCGATGCGTTGCACTGCTCTGTCTTCACTCTCCCGAATAGATTCCTGGATCCAACGACGATCGACGGAACTAAGACGCCGGGGGTGATCACCACCACTGCTCGATGAAGAATAAGTTGTCTGCCTAGCATGTTTCCCCATATCCCGTCTCTCAACAGATGGACGGCTATCCACATATGGTCGCTGCGGCTCCTCAGCAACCGTAATCTCAACGAACTCAGCCGACGATGTCCTCTGACTAGGTCTTGAAGGTGAAGGCTCTGAGGGCTGCTCTGACGGAGACTGTGTTTGTTCAGGATCCTGAACAAACTGTGGAGCCCTCCTCGGAACTCGACGTCTACGTCGAGGCTCCTCCACCGGATGAGACACCCCTGATACACCACGACGAGAAGGGAACTGTCGTCCCTCCCTCAAAGGATTTGACGGTGTCAGAAAATTCACACCGAGTGGAGCGGGGTATGAGATAGACGCCCAGTAAATGGTGGTAACCTCGAATGAGTCAGGCTCAATCGCTGTGAGATGATAATCGACATACAATAAACTGAAAGATATTATTTAATATTCTAATAAATACAATACCTCATACATGATTTAAAATTATAATAAAATTCAAGACTCTCGCTCAAAAAGAGGTTGTACATTTCTTGGTGAGAGCCTACTGAACTTCCACCTCAACACTCTCGGACGCTGTGGGGTCGACGATTTCCCAGCTATACTTCCCAAGTCCGGTATGATCTTGAGTGACCAAACATATAGTGCCCAGATCGGTCCGTAAAAGTGGTATCGAGCATTTGGTTGACAATGCGTCAGATAATATCAATATCCGTAACCGTATGCCCCCACGGAAATCAAAAAACGCACCTAGATCGTCAACCAATGCCCAAACCCAATCAGCTATTACCTTGCCTGTCTCGTACCCAAATACGAATCCATAGAGGAGAATAACATAGGCCACACGTAAATATAAACTAAGATCTAGGGCATTAACATCATCACTACAAAATCTATCTACTAGATTACCTAATGTAATATGTGTGCCCCCGCAAAAAATCCTATATACCTCAACGTCGCTCAAGTCGTAGTCTAATGTGGGATCAAATGATGATGTCCCAAATTGCAGGCCGGTGACTAGAGCATAATCTCTAATGGAAAAACATATACTTCTTCCATTGATGAAAAAATACATTTCCGGTTGCGTAGGTTCTATTTGACGGGAGACTATATGGTGCAAAGATAAACTAGACTTAGGCCCGGGATTCCAATCAATCATATGACCAAAGCAACCCTCCTTAAATATATTTACTAACTCTTCGCCCCCCTTATCTAACAACACATTCTTAATATACTTAAAATAGTCAGTCCTATAATATGTCTTTACATCCGCCACAACAATTATCGTAGTAGGCCTCAAGAAAACAGGATCGACCTACAATTATATCAATGCCACATATTACACAACGTACAACAAACCAACAAACTACTACAATAATTATTACATATCCACTACAACATAATTGAGAAGCATAATGAAAAATATTTAATTGTTTATAAACATATAGAGATAAATTATTTATTTTATTTTCTTTTTCTATTGGATTTCTTATATTCATTTGTCTATAATTCGTATCAATAAACATCTTATCATACAAATATCACAAATAATTAGAAACTTTAATTATTTATAAATAATGAAATCTTCTCTTTAATTTACTAAATTTTGATTCCCATATCAATTCCATGCCAATGTATATAAACTAATCACGATTAAATTGTAGCTAAAATATTTATTCTTTTTTTATCCTTTGTGTCATTCTATTTTGTATATAAACCAATCACGAATAAATATATATTCTCTTTATTTTTATTTTTCTTTTCTATCCTTTGCGTCATTCTATTTTCATTGGATGGAAAATATTTAGGATCTTTTTAAAAATTGAATGAGCTAAGATTTGTCATTATCCAAATACGTAGGAGACTAATTCAATGCTAATCCAAAGCTGAAATTTCAAATGATAATATGGATAAAGAGTTTTTTACATATTATGAATTTTAAATAAATAAATTTTACAAAATAATTATATTAAACTTGAAGTATGTTATAAACTTGAATTTTCGTATATATCTACAAACTTGAATTTTCGTATATATCTAAAATCTTGAAGTATGTTCATTTTTGAAATTTATTGATAATTAGATATGCTTTTATTTTAGTATTATAATTGTATATCTAATTATCCCAACTAATTAATTGGTTGATTGAAAATTTCCCAACTAATTAAGTTATGTTACCATATATTATTGTGTTTTATTCGTTAATAAATTAATTTTTTAATCGTGTCACAAATTAAATAGTATTTCTTATTTGTATTATACTTTAAAAAATGGCTTTGATTAAGCCCTTAAAAATCTTAAATAATTAAAATCCTTAAAATCTTAATTTAAACTATCTAGGATCCATTCAATGAATATCTCACATTAAACGGCTTAAAGTTTATAGGAGCAAAACAAATATTCAATCGAAAACATATAAACCATAAACACTATTTATTCAATCACATTATTCAAGCCAAAACAAATATCTCATTCAATCGAAAACATACAAGCCATAAACACTATTTATTCAATAACATTATTCAAGCCATATCGGTAAATATTAACTACTCATATTCAATCACATTATTCGAAATATTAACTACTCATATTCAATCATATTATTCAATCACATTTAGCAACATTTATCCAAAATATACATACTGTAAAAATCGCATAACTATATTTGAAATTATACACGAGAACATACCGGTAAGTCCGACATATTGTCACTCGTTCGTGTAAAATATGGTTTCGCCTGCAATTATTACAAAATTCAATTAATAACTAACCATTAGAAAATTAAATTGATATAAAAGCCAATGTTGTCTCCGAAAATTAAATTACAAAATTCAAGTGTTAATTGAAAATTAGAAAATTAAATTAAATTGAAAATCAAGTGTAGTTTCGTTCTTTCCGGTCGCAAACGCTGTCTCCGGTTGAGGAAGCTTCTCTCCGGTCACCGGAGACAGCGTTTGTCGATCGGAAACAACAAATTAATTCAATTTCATGAATTAATTTGTTGTTTCCGGTCGAAAAACGCTATCTCCGGTCGAGGAAAGGCTTCTCTCTGGTCGACCGGAAAGAAGACTTCCTCGATCGGAGACAGCATTGGCGACCGAAAACATGTATATATTGAAAAAATTACCTCTGGGAAGTGAATATTCAGTCTCGACTATTATTGATTCCGGTTGTTCTTCACGGGAATGGGAATGGAAATTGCTCAAAAATTGCTCACGGGAATGGGAATGGGAATGGAAATTGCTCAATCTCTCTCTTATCAATCTCTCTTCTTATCTTTCGAAATTTTTGAAAATTTTATTAAGAAAGATTTCGAAATTCTGCTCAATCTCTCTCTTATCTTTCGAAAATTTTGAAAATTGTATAAAGAAAGAAGTGAGAGAGGATATGAGTCAAGAAGGGTTATAACATATAGTCAAGAAGGGAGGGAGCCAAACTCAGTCAACCTGAAATCTGTAGATTTTTGCAGACTTTAATCGAGTTTGGGAGTTTGCAACTTTAATTTGCACAGACTTTAATTTGCAGACTTTAATTTGTTAAAGAATCAGATTCCATTCACTTTTTGCAAAAGAATATATTACTTTAATGAATTGGGTATAGGGTGTAGTAAATTTTTAAAATGGATATGAGTGGTATATAATATCACAAATAGTGGTATATAAGTTTTGGATATTCAATTTCGGAAGACCAAATTATATGGGGAAGCTTTGGATATTCAATTTCGGAAGACCAAATTATACCCAATATTTATCGATTAATTAATAGTGTCATTGTAACAGCCTGAATACAATTAATTATTTAAAATTACTTATTTTGAATTTTATTTAAAAAAATAAGCTTGTGAATTTATGAAAATTTAAATTGTCGAGTATCATTAGTCTAAGTCGTGCCCCTAGTTAGAAAAATGATATTTCGATAAAATTTAGGGCCTAAAAATTATATGCTATAAATTTTATTTGGACTAAATTATTTAATATTGACAAGCCTTACATTTAAATTAGACTTTCTTTCGGCCATATTTTTTTTGAGGGCGGAATTAAATATACTGGGCTTGATTTGGAGTGGGCCACATTAATTACTAAGGAAACTAATATTATGATGAGAAATTATTCAAAGCCCATTTAAGTATTATTTAATATATATGCATATATCTTTTAAAAAAAAAATTGCCATTTCACAATAATTTCTGACGATCAACATATTTTTCAAAGTAGCTTTTCAAACTAGCATTTATATCGCCGGTTTGTCATGGGGTTTCCCTTGATTTTCATACGACTTTTACAAGATTTTGTCCATGATTTTTTTTACAAAATCTGCATTTGGTTGAGAAGTCAACCCATAGATTTAGCTAGGCTGCCATTTTTCACGGTCATTACATTTTTGCATTTACATATCTTACCTCTCTGCTCTCTGCATATAATAGAGAAATCACGATTTCTCAATTACATTTAAATACAGACACTTCAGCATAATTTTTCTACTTTCAAGCAAGTTTTCTACATTATATTTCTTCCTATAAATATATTTTACTCTGCAAGAATTTTATATACAAAACATTTTCTCCTCTCAAACATAACATTTTCCAAAAGAAGGTTTTTCCTTCAACTAACAACTTCACTGTAAGTTTTCGATTCCTATCTTCAGTAATTTATTTCTCACAATTTTCTAACAAATTTTGATGTCAACCGAGTTAATACCCAAGTCAGTGAGTTGAGAGGTGAGGGGGGTTGAGTTGAGTAGTCGAGTCTTGACTGAGTTGGCCGAGTTAGGACGAGTCATGGTTGAGTCTTCATGGGCTGGTGAAGTTGAGAGTGGAGGGAGAAGAGAGAGCAGAGGGAGAGAGAGAGAAGAAGAAGAGTTTAGAGATTTTGGGTTTCCGCATAATTTGATTTTAAGTGAGTGTTTACTTTGCATGATTATGTTAGATAAATAAAATTAATCCAATCTAATCAAGTGTTTACTTTTAAGGATTAATATTTGAGGATATCCCAAAGCCTGGATTATTTTAATCCTTTAAATTATTCTCCATTAATTTTAATCCAACAAATATAGGTAAAATTGAAATAATTTTTCAAATAAATGGAGAAGTATTTATCCCAATTTTAATCATTCACTAATCATTCATAGTAAATAAAAGATTGATAGATAAAAATTATCTTATCATATATTTAATCCATTAAATAATCAATCTTTCAAAATGCTAAAGAAAAAAAGTGAAATGGGGTGAGACAGAGAAGCAAGAGTTTATTTGAGGAATTAGTTAATGGGTATTGGGACCTATTTAATAAAAAGATTCTTGCAACATATTATTTAATTTTAAAAGGCAGGCTTCAATTTTTAAAATTAAGATAACATTAATCTTTTTGGTTTTCGTATATAAAACCACATTTTCAGAAATTAAGCTATTATCATGATAATTTTATAGAAAACAATATTAAGTCCAAATAAATTTTATTAAATTAAGAAATGGTCCAAAAAAGATTTTACAAAAAAAATGTTTCTTTAATTCCAATTAAATTATTTAAGTTAAAGTTTAGGCCCTTATGAATTATTATGAAAATTATGTGACTAGGTGCGGTGTGACTAAGGCGTTGACTTGATTTTAATTTCTCGACTTCATTTCAAGATGCACGGTTTAAGGTGTGGTGATTTATTTAAAGTTATGACGTTGATATTATTGTTGTCCATTTTAATATTATGTGTTGGTCGTATGTGTTATTATAAAAATTATGTTGATGAGTAGCGTGGCATGTCATGCTTGTTAAGTGCTCTCATTTAAATTATGATGCGCCAATTATATTGTGTAGCCATGGGCCCACTAAATGAGTCCAGGACGTCACATTCCTTGGTATGCCACAGTGTGAAATGAGGTTATTATATTATGTTGTCACCGTGCAAATTGAGGTTATGTCATGATGGCCTTACTTGTTTACCATTTTATTAACTTGGACAATGTTGCATAATATCTCACATTGAGTATACCGATTATGTTCAATCCCACATTTATTAGTTTCAGGTACTTGAACTCGGAGGCGCGTTGAAGGTCGAATTATGCGTAATGTTATTTAAGAAGTCATATTCTTCGCATCTAAATTAAGTGCTCTTGCAAGAACTTAAGACTTGTATTTCAAACTTTATCTCGACTTTATTTTTTTAATTATTAATAATAATAATACTAATCATGTATTATAAATATAGATTTCTCTGATAGAATATGTGGGACGTATGTGGTGAGAAACAAGGTGAGAAAATGTTAGTAATGAATGAGGGGTTAGAACTCGAAATTATTGATACATGTTAATAAACGACGAATATTAGTTATGAACTGATGATTCATAATCTGCACGAAACGATAGGGAGAAACATTGACGGTCGATAGAGTGCCATCTTTCATCATGGCAAGATGAACCTATTAAACGAAATATAGTTGTTAACTGAGTCGTATCGATGATGAAAATCCTAAAACTCTAAAACTTAAAAGTTATCAAGTTCGTTGATTCTTAGCGATGCTTCTCGAGGGAGCGAATGATGTACTAAACTATATTTTTACGTTAACAAGGCCCGACTTCGATGTAAATGAAAACAACGAAGGATCGCTGGCAAGTACTTCAAGAAGGATAATTCTAGAGGTGAACTTATATAAAAAATGTGACTTTTGTGAAAATCGTTTACTACTTATTCTTTATTGCTTTCTTTAACTGCAAATGTTTAAATGCGATATTATCTGACAAATGTTTATTGTTTTGTATATATTTATTCAGGTTGGCTGAGCTAATATGAGATATTACGAATTCAGATCCTACTGGTGAGATGCTAGTTAGGATTGTGTACACTTAGCCTCTAAACCATTTACGGTCAGTCGTGAGTCCAGGTGAAGTGATGCCTCATTCCTGGCACGTTCCATAGCCGACTTGGATTATACGTTGTAATAAAACAATCGGCCGATCAACATTGCGAAAATGATAAAATATTTAGTAAGCACAAGGCTTTTTAAATAAAATCCTTTTGTCTTATTGTGGGGACGACAATATAATTTTGTGAAAATAAAATAAAATATTTCGGCATGTGCCCACTAAGTACTTTGTACTTAGCACTGTATATTTATTTTGATGTGCAAGTTGAGCTGGTAATGGAACAAAGTGGAGTTGAGCGAGATTCTTTTGTCGATGGAAATGAAACATCTTTTGATTCACCTTGAGAATGCATCTTCATATTCATATCACACATGTTTATTCCACTGCAAAATCTTTAAACTCTTTTGAATTATATATATATATATATATATATATATATATATATATATATATATATGTTGAACTCTTGAATATACTAGTAGTAATTAGGTAATCAGCTACTATTTGGTCAGACTCTCTTAATCGATCATATATGTAAATTATTTATTTTCAACCTTGACATCACTTATGCTTCTGCGGTTAATCATGGTTCCTTACCAATGATACGGCTTAGAAATCAATAGGAAAATCCAATTTCTTTAATCTAACCCCAAATCGTGACCTGACAAGGCAATCCATCGGGATTAGCAGGGTCGGATTGTGATAGAGTGGTATCAGAGCAGTTCATTTGTTCCGAATCAAAAATATTCTTTAAAGCCAAGTCTAGCTCGAATAACTAGACTTTTGTTAGTTAGTCGACATCGTTGAACGCTCCAGTTCATCATGCTCAACTGGTAAGGAAAAGTGGTTTTAATGTTTTAAACGTTAACATCGGTTTAAATGTTTTGAAAGTTCTATGTAGGTTTAAAAGGTTGTGAGGGAACTCGAACGGTTAAATTTTTTTGGGCATGCTGCTAATGAAAAGTTAAACTGCTTTGAATTTCTATAATTCATTGATTAATGGAACAAATATGTGATTTATTTGTGGATGAACTAGAAATTGTTATTCGCATACATAGAATTGTTATGCGCATACATGGAATTGTGTGTGAGTTTTTTTTTTTATAATGAGGTATATGTGGAATTAGATATCAATGAACATGAATATAATTGGTCTATATTTATGGTATGAAAATATATGGTATGTTTTCACCAAGAAAATATATGGTCTATATATGGTATATTTATGGTATGAAAATCTAAGTCGGATGATCATTTTTACTAAGAACTTAGACTGAGTAGGATCACAAGATATCTTCTATATTCTTAAAATAATGTTTGATGGACCAAGAGAACTTGAGAACTTAGAATATTTTTTAGTTCACTTGATAAATGTGATCTAAAATGTTATGTGGAGAAATGGAGGCTTCAACAAACGAATGTCACTCACGTAGCTAGTGATATGGGCATAGTTCTTCATTTGAAATTCACTCGTGATGGAATTTCAAATCGACTATCGCTTACATGAAGAGGTCTGGATCAATACACGAATTAAGATGTAGAATTTTAAGAAAAGACTAAGACAAATGTTTATAAGTTTGTGCGCTAAGGTGTCTATTCTTTTAAGAAATCTTTACTTCTTAAGTTTGCTTTATTGCTAAGTAGTTTAAGTATGACTTATATAGAGCTATTTGTTACCTAATGGCAGGGATATGGCATACTACGGGCTGGAGTTTGACAACAGGGGCTACGTACCTAGAGCTCACACGGGAGTACCGGTTCTTATACCTTATACCAGACATTAACTTAGGAAAGTTCTTGGAAAAGTTCATGCGTCTTTGGGTGGATGTTCATATTCGTGGGGTGATAGATTTAGACGGCATTCAACAACTTACTCACCTATTATCATCTAACTGGCAAGACTATACAAGAGAGACCTCAAGAGAGTATATCTGTTGTATAGACAGTGGTTCGGATTGTGAGGCAGATTTATTGAGATATATAATAATTATTAATTATTTGTGGCCCCCACTTAGAAAGAAAACTTTTGTAGAAGTGGGAGAAGTAAAGTGATGGTGTTGTTTGTAATAGCTAGTAGGAAGACACATTGTATACTAAAAGTTTGTTTTAGTATAAGTGTGAGATTGTTGGATTTGTATATTGAAAGCAGAATGATTGAGTTTGTATACAATGTTTCATGTTACCACTATTACAATCTCATATCTGAATTGTTTACTTGATTGCATATGTTGTCTCATTATCCCATACAAAAGTTAGATCATACATTGTGTAGAAGATCACAGAAGTCTGTATGATTGGTTAAGCTAGTTGAAATATAAAAAGGATCATAGTTGAGACAACTTGAAGACGAGTTGTCGATATAGGCTGCAGTATAGATAAGAAGTGTCTTGACTTGGTTGTTTGTCTATGATGGTATGTCTTGACGTATTGATGGATCATCGTGATATGAGTTCTTCTATCTGACCATCGTGAAGAACTAGATCTCGATGACTTTACGTTGATCTAAATCTCGATAAAGTTTTAGGAGAGTATGAGTTACTGACCATCAATTTGACTTATTATGGGTGAGGGTTACATGAGATAACCCAAGATTCTCCACATCTTGAGTGGTGGCAATGCTTGTATGTCATGCTAGTTACCTATATCGAGTCACTAATATCCGTTTAGGATGATGACATCCCCTTAAGGAACTCAAAAGGTTTATTGTACTAAACTCTGCAGGTTGAGTTAGCTCAAGTACAATAATAAGGATGAGTGATACTACTTAAGGAATTAAAGAGATTAATTATTTTAAGCAGTCAGAATGCTATAAGTAAATAATGGACATGTGATATCTTAAATACAAGGATTCATATGTCTAATTGCACGCCCGACTCAACTTCGGTAATAAAGGGGTAAGTCAGCATTTGTTCTCTAGATGAATGAATAAATTTTTATGAATTAATTTATGTTCTGGGCTAAATATAAGATAATTGTTCATTTTATGGCCGTCTTTGTTCCTTTCATTTGATCCCTAGGCTGACCCATCAAGGCTTGTAGCTGTTGAAAATTTCTCTCACCTTATGTAGAGTCCACTAGGACTCTGTTATGATTTATGCATTATTTTCATACATCTCCAATATCTAGATAGATATTTTCTGATGCTATTAGATATCAAGAGATATTATCTGATATTATTAGTGTTGGATTTGTAGACTGAAAGCAAAATAGTTGTGCTTGTATGCAATGTTTCCTGTTACCACTATTACAATTTTATATCTGAATTGTTTACTTGATTGCATATGTTATCCGATTATCTCATACAAAAGTTAGATCATACTGTGTGTAGAAGATCTTAGAAGTCTATATGATTGGTTAAGCTAGTTGAGATATAAAAAGGATCACAACTGAGACAATTTGAGGACGAGCTATCGGTATAAGTTGCAGTATAGATAAGAAGTGACTTAACTTGATTGCTTGTCTATGCTGGTAAGTGACAGTTGTGAAGAACCTAAATCTCAGTGACTTTACGTTGATCTAAACCTCGATAAGGTTTTAAGTGAGTATGTATTACTGACAATCACTTTGACTTGTTATGGGTGAGGATTACATGAGATAACCTAAGATTCTTCACATCTTGGGTGTTGGTAGTGCTTGTATGTCATGCTAGTACATGTATCGAGTCACCGTATCCGTTTAGGATGATGAGGTCCCCTTAAGAAGCTCAAAATGTTTATTGTACTAAATTTTGCAGGTTCAATTAGCTCAAGTAAAATAATAAAATTGAATGGTAATACTTAAGGAATTAAAGATTAGTTTTTTAAGTAGTCATAATGCTATAAATAATTAATGGACGTGCAATATCTTAAATATGAGAATTCGTAAGTCTAAGTGCAAGCCCGACTCAATTTCGATAATAAAAGGGTAAGTCAACATTTATTCTCGAATGAATAAATATTTATAAATTAATTTATGTTTTGAACTTAACATAAAATAATTAATTCATTTTAGGCCCATCTTTATTCCTTGTATTTGATCCATAGGCTGATTTATCAAGGCCTGTTGTTGCTGTTATTTTCTCCCACTTTATTTAGAGTCCACTGGGACTCTGTTCTGATTGATGTATTATTTTAATACATCTCCAATATCTAGATAGATATTATCTGATACTATGAGATATCAAGAGATATTATCTGATATTATTAGATATCAAGAGATAATTATTTTTGATATGATTTATCTTCAAAGATATTATTATATTTATTAGATATGAAAGGATCATATCTAAACATGATTCTAGGAATGCATTATAAATAAAAGGTGAGAGAATATCAGAAATAATCATATCCATTTTGTTGTGATTTTCGAAAATCACGTAGATCAAAATACGAGATGAAATTTTGCAATGTTATCCATAGATTGCTCTCACTCAGTATTGAAGAATGGGCATCCAAGATACAGTCTAGAAGATCAAAGCTGGCGTCTGTCATTGATCTCAAATCCCAGAAATTCAAATGTAAACACGAGTAAACACCTATGGGTTGTAATTAATTATATAGATGCATGCTAGGTATATAATCAATGTATGATGAATTAAACATCCAAGATAGATCATCGGGAAAAGGGTAAAATAAGATTTCCCTACAATTGGTATCCGAGCCTAGGATCAGTATCTTGGCTCTGTTGGATTAATTCACGTTTGATTATTACGTGAACCTACTCGGGCCGACCTAACCCATTTATGATCCAGACCCGTTCCTGACCCGAATCCAGATTTTCCTACCCGACCCGGCCCAAATCACTGTTCCAACCTAGGTTCAATTTTGTAGCCCGAATCCAATTTTGACGAGTCCGGTTCGTGCCCATGCACAGGAAACCCGTTTCAAGAAAAATTGAAGATTTGTACTTTGCAAATTTATGTAATAAATTAGGCAGGAAAGTACAGGATCCACGAATGGGCCGCGATGAATGAATTTTATTTTATTTTTATTGTTCATAAATCTGTCGCTAGAAAATATAAGTCTCACATATTAGGTCTGCTATTCAAGATCCAACCAGGTCCAATAAGCAAGTTGTGAGACAAAAATCAACAAGCAAACCATATACAAATTGTAAATAATTAACAGTACGAAGACATATTTGGATATGATGAACAAAGAACATAAAATATAAGAAAACACAAGAATGACATGTATAAACGAAGATGAATGTTATGGAAACCTTCAGATAGATTGTTCTTCGACAGCAAAACAATAAAGTTGACCACAAAATGACTTACGAAAATCTGGAGCATATTGACCGTGTAGAATTGATAAGGGCTTGCCTGTAATCAAACACTCCATGTACTTCAATGCCATGATGCCTCAATTCCAAGTATTTTCTTGCTAAGGTGGATCTCGATATATCGTCAAATTCCACACATCTTTCAACTTACTAGTAGGAGATCGGCTTTTCGAAATATCACAATCATGAAAAATCCATGATAGATTCTTCAGCATATTAGTGAATGAAGTTTTTGCTCTAAGTGGATCCCTAGTCTTGGAGAAAGAGTCGTAGACGATTAAAGTTTGGGCTTCAATCACAATCTCGTAACAAACCCAATGGTTATGGCTTATAGGGGCAATTTCGACCACTTTCTCAGCTTTAGACCACGGCATGCTAGTTGATTCGTCCATGAACCGTCGAAGTATGGTTTCAATTGCGCATGAAGTATAACATGCATCTCAGAACACATGGCATTCTACAAAATAAAAAATATAATGAAATTAATTATTTACTGTCATAATTGCATAATTTAACATGTTAGCAGATTTCACATATTCTTACCTATCCATGCTGCTCAACCATTGTCCAGTTACTCACATATTCATGTGGTTTATCCAAATAACGGGAAATATGTAGATTGACTCACACATCAACGTGCTGCATTCAAAAGGAACACATGTATTTAAGAATAACAGTCATTCTAAAATGCTCCTGAAGAAAGTACATGAATCATTTAGGAAAAATGTGACCCTTACCTCTCCTACCTACCAACCATTGTCATTCCAGATTTCGTCAAACCAAGTGGTGTGGTGTTACCCCAAATAGGGCAACCCAATTAAAGGTGGGGGATCTATAATTAAGAGAAAGAAACTAACAATACCTTATACACATAATTTTTATATAACTAGATAAGATTTTATTTAGGATAGGTGGAACATGCCTGGAATTTTTTTCGATTCGTTTGGTACCAACCTTCGAACTTCTCAATCCATTCCGTTTTAATAAGGCGTAGAGGATACGTCCCAGCAATATCACCATACACCAAAGGTACGGGTGGAAGTTTTCGTATAGCTTAATCATTATGTTTAGAACTATCTGTGCTAGAGTTTGTAAGTGGTTGTAAACACTTTTTAACCATACTTCAGGTAGTTCTATTTATCTGCCTTCAGAAACATGATTTTGAAGGTGATTTTCCAATACACTCAATTTTAGAAGTTGCTGGTTCGCTACCCTTCTCTTCTTTCTGGACGTGCCAATCTATTTTTGGACATAAATCTATAAAATCACTTGTTGGTTTATCAATTTCAGCATCAATCAGTAACGTGTCATCTACTTCGATAGTCCCTTGAAGGTTACATAGTTTGAAGAAGTTAAAGGAGTTTGTGTGTTGTTGCCTATGTACACGACGATTGACATATTGCAGCTCAATAGAGGGATCATGTGCCCGCCTCGAACGTCTGTCTTATACTTTCTGCTTTAACATTTGTTGTTTGGACGTCATCCAACATTGTAATCCTCAACAGAATATCGCGTGCTATAGAGATTACCTAATCATGAAATCATATGTGAGATTACATGAAAAATATATTTCAAAATGCATCACATAGTTAAAGTTTGTGTATGAATTGTATTACCTCATCCATCTGCAATTTCCTAGCCAAGAAAGAGAGGTCAAAATCTTGCAAATGTGCTTTAGCTTTAGCACATCCTCTAGATTTCTTAGGGGGCATTGTCGAACTTGTATTGGCTTGGGTACCATTCGTCATCTAAATCATCAGGTATCTCGTATAAATCCTCTTATTGCTGCTTATATGAGTCAACAAATGGCATTTTTTCTCGTCTTCTCTTAGTCGGGGCATCTCAACCAATAATAATATCTGCTTCCTCAACCACATGCGGTCTTTTCCTCTTGTAAGATCCAACGGTTGTCTTCACCTGCTTGAGGAGTACGTCCACAGGAACTCCGATTTGAAAATCAACAGATATGTCGTTCGTTTCGACCAATAATTTCTCCGATGGGCTGACATCAATAGGTTTCTATAAAAAATAAAAATTAAGGATCAACGGATTAATAATAGAAAATATAGAATGTAAATGCAAAATTAAATTAAAGTATCATACTTACCACGTGGAATGCAAAGCACGGCCTAAAGTACGGAAGAATATCACTGTATAGGAAAGCCTTCACCGCAGCCCAACGTAACATCACCGTAGCCCAGCATAACATCCTCGACGTACAATTGAAATATTCATCACGAGGCTGCGCACAATAATATGCGACTTTTTGATGCACCTCGTATGCAAAAACTTGCATAGCAAATAAAAAGCCTTGGACATCAAAGCTAACAGCTTCACCTATACTCTCTTGATTTGCGATGTGTGACCTAGCATTGTGGGCTACGGTGACGAGGAACTCGTAGACTACCAACCCCCAAGTAAACCGATTAAACCTATCTACGTCATCAACTAAGTGCGTTAACGAGTCCTCAATTCTTTTGTTCATCTGATGTCTTATCAACAAAATCCCATACAAAACTACAAGCAATGCATACTTTAACACATCGTCGCCCTTACCTCCAACACTTTTGCAATGCTCTTGAAACCCCCTATAAATATCTCAGAAAAAAATTATATTGCAGCCACTAAAATATTTCTTTTTGAAGGCTGAGGTGGTCGGAGGTTCATCCCACCGACTAAAGGATAAACCTGTTATCAAAAAGAATTCCTGAGGCCCAAGCTCAACTTCCACATCATTAAAATTGAAGGACATTCTTCTTCTTTTGAGTGACTCCGAAATAAACGCGAAGTGAAGTTTATACATCAGTTGACCTTGGAACCGTATTTCGAACATATCCAAGAAAACACCAAAACACGAGTTTTGGAACTTCGTGAGATTTTCCTCGTCCAACAATGCACGTATAGTCGATATATGTGAGGCAGGCTGACATCTTTGCGAGACATGAGCACCTATTAAAAAGATATTCTTCGAAGTTTCAAACACATAATAATTACAGTTTAATATGCCTAATGATAAAAGACTATATCGATATAAAACAAACCAGCACAACTCTTGTCACCACTTCTCGTCATATTCACATCAGTTGTTTTCGTCATATATTCACATCGCAAAAACAATAAACATAAATCAATAAAATAACTACTAACTAGTGCTAACATAAACCAATATATATATATATATAGTGAGCTGAGAACCATTCTTATCCTAAAACTAAACTAAAACCTTGAGAAACTTAATGAATTCAACAAAAACAATAAACATAAATCGATAAAATAACTACTAACTATCATTTTTTGCTAACTCCCTATATATATATATAAATATATATATATATATATATATATAGAGAGAGAGAGAGAGAGAGAGGAGGATCAAATAGTACCCGAACCTGAGGTAGTATGTAGTACTCAATCTCATCCACTCATATCATAAATCATACGGTGGAGATTTTTTCGGATTTTTAAGTCATTTGGCGTTGATTTCTCTATAGTAAGGGTATATTAGTAATTTGATTTTTTATGTAATACAAAAAAAAACATGCATTTTTTAAAACAGAAAACTGCATATGTTTGAACATAAAACTGCATACGTGTTAACAAAAAATGCATGAGATTTATATCTCCAGAAACTACATGCATAGTTTTATACAGAAAACTGCATACGATTAACATAAAACTGCATAATGTTGAACACAAAATGCATATGAGATTGATTTCTCCAAAATTTATTCTCACGTTTAGATCGATTACTTCTAACTTCATAATTCGAAAGAAAACAAAATAAAGAAAACAAAGGATCAACAAGATAAGTGTTTGTGTATATTGGAGAAGATATAAAGAAATCGTGAATGAGAAATCTATGATTTTCTTTTTTAAAGCATTCAGGTTTGTGTTTCGTAGCATGCATGTTTAGTCGTATGCAGATTGTTCTTTTGTAATATGCATATTTTTGTTAGAAAATATAAAATTTTATATTTTTTTAGTATGCATGTTTACGTTTTACAGAATGCATGTTGACGTTTTGTGGTATGCATTTTTACGTTTTGCAATATGCATACTTCATTTTCGACAGCAAAACTTCTCATTATCCTTCTCCGTCATTTTGCCGCTTCTTTCTCCGATTACCGACGAACTTCACCATAAACTACCGCCATAACCACCATGTCTCTCGATTCTTCAAATCCACATCTCTTTTTTCACAAAATCTCTCAAATTTCTTCCTCAAAATCTTATTTTCCCTCTCTTTTTTCTTTCAAAAGTTGTTGTCTTATGCTTCACACCGCTTCTGTCACGCCACCACCGTCGTTGCTGTCACACCGCAACAGCCGTTGTCCGTCATTGTTGCCACCGCCGTAAAAAACTTCGAAGAAGATGAAGAAAATCGAAGAAGAAGAAGAAGAAGAAGAAGAAGAAGGCTAAGTTATTTTTCCCCATTATACCCTTGTGAAAATTAAAAAAGATAAATAAATGAAAAATGGACTATCACGTGTCAGCTTGTGGTGTGGCCACGTGTTCAAAATGTATGGTCTAGATTGAATACTACATACTATTTGGGGACCGGGTACTACGGGAACCCAACCATATATATATATATACAAAATCATAAAAAAATGTTCTCATTTATATTTTACACGGTCAATATTGACTATGTCCACATGTTATTTGACAGTGCTTTTTTATTCAGGATAAACCTTCTCAATATATTTTTCTTACTTCAACTCATAAAATTGTTACACAACTTTGTGACATTAAATATGATGAAACAATATTTCATAGAAATATTCAGGATTTCATCATACAAGGTGGTGATCCAACCAATACTGGCAAGGGTAGGACAAGTATTTGGGGTAAAAAGTTAAATGGTAATATAAGAGAATCTCTCAAGGTAATTTTGCATGATTTAGTTAGTTAAGTTTCTGGTTCATTTTCCATGTGATACTTGTAAAAATAAATTCGTCAAGAAGACAAGATCTTATAGTATGTTTGGCTCTTTTCTTAATTGCTTGTTCGGTTAAAGCTGAAGATCTTAGATAGACTAGACACCAGGGGATGGTTTTGATTGTAACTGTGAATGCACCTAATTATTTGACAATAACCTGCAAGTTCAAATTCGTTGTACCTGTGTATTTCTATTGTTTTGGAATTCAAATTTTTCCATGCAGACGATTTGGCAAAATGCTAGAGGTATGTTATTCATGGCAGACAACATGTCTAATACCGAGCTCCTTCGAAAACATACAAACAAAAAATATAATCAAAGCAATACCTACGGAGGAGAATAAGTATTCCTCTGTTATGGTTTGGAGCAATTTCAGAAACACATCCCTTTATTATCTCTCCATGCTTCTGCTCTCTTCTCGTCTCTCCTTTTATGAGTGTGTGTACGGTGCGAAAATAGCTATTATCGAAAACATAAGTGATCTTGGCTTTATATTTCAATGTAAATGAAAATTGGTAAGTATGAAAGATACTTCCGAATACAATTATCTCGCTTTCATTATTTAGCAGCGTTGTACTATTTTGCCGACCTATACAATACACGTTACCATGCAAGATTACATTTACAACATATATGCATTACTTGGATATTGGGATACATTACAAACACAAGTAAAAGATTGGACGAAAAAGAACAAAACAATTATACGAGGTCCTTATAGAGCGGTAATTAGGTCAAGCCAAGTCTAATCTCTCGAGGAATGCTTAACAGGTCTATGGTTTAATGTCACACATAGAAACATAAAAGAAATACTAACGTCCTAAAATAAGGGTGGTCTATCACGGAACGGACGAAATCAAGAAATAAAATAAAGCAGGTAAAATGGATGCACTTGGACAACAAGAGGGATTGGCAGATACACGAATTAGAGACGGTGTTCTAGTGTTTAAAATCCATCCTCGCTATTAATGAGCCAAGGACCGGTAATAATGCATAAAACTATCCACGCTTCTCACCTAGTGTTCAACAATAACTAATTTCTCGATCCCGTCAATGTTAGACACGAAATTAATAACGGGGAATCTCTCAACCTTGCCGCCATCAACTACGAAGGATATGTAACACAAATGTAAACGATAGAAAAAACCCTATCCACATATATTAATTACTCAACAACAAATCAATCTTTCGATCCCGTTCGTTGTCAAACTTATATCTAACATAAATTTGCTCTTGCATTATTTCATAATCAAACATAAGCACATAATCAACCTACACTATTCTTTCGAACATCATGTATGAAGATCATGAAATAATCAATTTATATGGATAAGAAATTAAAAATCATTCACGATTCAAGACAAGAATAAATCCAACATTTATTTCCCTACATATCAATAATTTATTTCATAGTAGAAATTATCCGCATAACAATTACATAGACATAATGGAACAAGAAAACTTACAAATCATTCATAGATAAATTCGTCTTCCAAATATTTGGAATCATTCAATCTCAATGTTAATCCAAGCACAATAATTAAATGAAAGAGAAAACGAAAAGAAAAGGAAGAAAAAGAATGGAAAATTGCGTCTGTGAGAGAGTTATCGGAAGGGGCGGCTCTTATTCTATTTATTTAACCCTCGAAAAGTCCACGAAAACACACTGAATTGGGCCTGAAAATCACGCCCAGCGCCGGACGGAATGAGGCGCCGGACGCGAGAGGCTTCTGGAATGAACAGAGAGATGTACCCAACGCCGGACGGAAGCCGAGCGCTGGACGGACACAGCGCTGGGTTGAGGCGCCGGACGGACACGGCGCTTGAGAAGGCATGGCGTGCGGATGGAGTGAGGCGATGCTGTGCGGGTGTGGAGAGACACTAGGGAGGCCAGCACCAGACGGGCGCTAGGCGGCTGGAACACACGCGGGCACTGGCGCTCGGGAGGTGAGGCGTGCGACGCGGGGCGCATGGCGCTGGGCGATGGAAGACATGCGGCGCCGGATGGACGCGCTGGGGTGTAGCGCTTGACGGACGAGGCAACGTGTAGTTGTGGCGCTAGAAAGGATGAGAAGTCGGACGGGATTCCAGCACCGGATACGGAGCTGGCTGGGTGAGCGCTGCGTGGGGCGAGGTTCCAGGCGGGGCAAGGCGCCGGACGCTGCTGGGCGGGTACTGGCGTGGTGCACGGGGCGTGTGCTGGGATGCGGCGCTGGGCGAGGTACGAAACGGGGCGGCGCTGGACGGGCAAGGCACGGACGGGAGTGGCACTAGGCATGGAGCGGGAAACACGGCGATGGCACTAGCGGACGGGGAACGCAGGCGCTGGGTGATGGGGCGCGGCGAGCGACGGGGCGCACGTGCGCGACTTTGACGATTCACTCCATTCTCCTTCGTCTGAATCTCGAATTGCGATCCGTTTGCGTATACGGACTCCTATCGAGATGCTCTTCAATTTACTTCAACTCTTTGCAGATCTATTTCTTTGTATTTAACACCGTTTTTTTACAAAACATCGAAACAAACGAAATAGGTCTGAATCGATAAATACTAATCAAAACAACAACATAAATATGATAACCCAGGGAAACGACATGTATAAAAATACCAAGAATAAGCACAAAATCATAGTAAAAAACTCCTCCACGCTTAAACCTTTGCTTGTCCTCAAGCAAATATTATCAACATGACGAGAAAAGAAATCGAGAAACCACACATTCAATTGGATCATACCACGACATAATGTTTTCCTAGAATTTCTAAACCGATACACTTGTCAACATGGTAATGAATCAACAATTGATTGAGCATGCAGCTTAATCCAAGCAAATCACAATTCTGATCCACATGCACATAATAATCGAATAGCCAACTCATATAGACCACTTGCATAAAACATCTCATTTTCAACATAATTCACAACTACCAATACCATATGTGACGACTCAAGGAGGATTATAGAAAAATATTCATTAAGTCAAACCTTCGAGTTGAAAACCCGAGTATCCTAATGTGGTTTCCCATACACATCACTTTTGAGCTTCCATTCGAGAAGCAACATGGAGCGAGAAGAGTAGATCCCCTTATTCCAACCTTAAGCTAACTTATTCAACCATCAACAAATTAGTCCAACTCTTTTACTTTTATTTTTATTTTTATAACAACTTTTCATATTTTCATAATTTTTTTTCAAGATAAGATACACAAGGAGATCATACAAGTAGCAACGACAATCAACCACACATATCACTTCATCACAATTTACTTTGACGTGCCCCACGGCTAGACCAATCATCAACGGTTATCAAGTCAAGTCATGCATCGACAAGAATTATTAGATTCACAACTGATATATTATGAGGTATATAACATCAAAGAGATGCAACAAATAAGCCTATAAATGTGGTCGAGATGCTATCACTTCGGAACACAAAATTTTTAAACATAGTCTTCAACTAGTTTGTTGGAGCTATTCAGATCAAACATACACTTATAGTCCCAAGTAATCAAAATCTGATTCACAACAAAGGTTAGTTCGGTCGAACAACAATAAAGCCCAAAACCAATCTTTCAAAGTCTATATGGCGTCCTTCTTGCTATTTTTTCTTCATCTTGTTTTTTGTTTAAGATGATACTGCATGGATTTTGGGACGAAAACTATACGCCACCATCCTGCCATACATTTATTTCCTCAATTAAGACTCAATGGAACCTATCTGATATCACCCTTACGAATTATACATGTACTTCCATGTTAGACTCAACGGGACCTATCTCATACCATCGTTTCGAGCCATACATGTACTTCCAGATTATATTCAACAGGGCCACCCTTATGAGCCATACATAAAATTCTATATTACATCCAATGGAACTATATGGTACCAAGCTTATGAGACATTCATGTAATTTCACATTAGATTCAACACGGCTTGACAAAAAAATCGATGTCAAATTGTAAATTTTTTGGACATTAATATTTACAACTTGTGCATCAATGTGCCAAATTGAAAAGCATGGCATAGTTAATTATAGAATAAATCCAACATCTTGACAAATATTTTAACTGCCCCATATTTTTTTCCATTGTTTAAAAGTTTTTTATGTCATCCAGTCATCTTTCTCCCCCTCTGTCGAGACATGTATTAATAGTTCAAACAAGACGAATGAATTCCAGAATAAAACAGTATACTCCAATATTTCAAGGAATAATCCAAGTCAAATTGTTATACACAAAACAGTAATTGACAAGGTCCCATTTTTCATTAAAAAAAAACTTGACCTCATCAATCATTACTTTTTCTCCAAAATAAAATCACCGTTCATTATTTTGCACAAAATTCCCTAACTTTTTACCTGATTTAGATCTTCTTTTCGCTAAGAAAGATAACTGAAATTTTGCATTTGGATGAAATATTAATATTCATTTCTTACTGTATGTCAAAAGCAGAGGCAGAATAAAAGAAACAAATCCAGAATATATCAAATTATTGTCTTCTTCTTCTTACACATATTATGTCATCAAGTGAACATTCATTATTTACAGCATCAAGTTACTAAAACATGTCAAAAACAGGAGCAAATTTTAACTTCACCAAGGTGTCAATATGGTTTATGTATAGCTCACATAGTACACAAAATACAACTCATACAAGTCATCCAAACATGTAATGGGGCCATATTATTACATAAACACAATGTGTATCTTCCAGATATGACGACGGCTACATTTCATCCAAATCCCTAGCATTTTATGAAGTCATAGCATAGAGACCACAAGTCCACAAATGAACACAAAACACTCTTCGATACTAAAGAAACATGCGCTCCATTGTACTCAAAACATATGCACCTTTCCTTATACGATTCTGAAGATACGGATGTTGCGACATCATCTAGTTATACATGAACATATAGACAAGTAATCTCAAATGGAACAATACCTACGTTTCGCGTGCATTAAATGGAGATTAGTGAGTGAAAAAACAGAGGTTTATTAAGGCTTGGACCAATTTCAGAAACCCACGCCTTGATCTCTTCGTGCTTGTATTATGCTCTCGTCTCTCCCCTCTCTCTTTTCAGTGTGTGTGTAAGGCGCGAAAAAAAAGATAGTTGAATGGAAATGAGAATTGATTTTAATTGTATATTTACTTATTTTGCCCTTGGAAGACAACAAATAATGAGGGCTCAAAGGTAAATTTCAAAATTTGAAAACTTGCTGACTATTAAAAAAAAGAGAAATCATGATAAAGTAATATGATTTTTCATCTGCAGGGCATACATTATTTTGACGACTACTTTTGTATGTGATCGGCGTAGGAGATGTGGGTGTCGGCAATAATTAATACCGATTATTCATTATAATTTTAATCCAAAATATTGGTAATTTTTTTTAAATAGTTTTAATCGAGATTATTGATTAACAAGTTATAATTTTTATTTATATTTAGGATTTTTTTCTATTTTTTAGGATAAATTATTCATTATTAAATTATCCACATATTCTAATAATTTTAGGCGTTGATATTAATTTTTTTTATGTCAATTCGTTATTAATATTTAAACATTAAGGTTTAATTTAGCGAACTTCCGCGGGAAGGTTTAGTAAACACGAATGTTAAAAATTCAAAATTCAAATTTAAATATAAAGTGTCGAGGAGTTTCTGGGGATATTGATATCAAAACTGAATGTCGGCATAAGAGGGATAGCTTCTCGGGGAAGCTTGCATTCGATAGTGGGTCTGAATGGGTAACTATGGTTGGGTTACTTTATTTATCAAATTTAATTAAATCAAAATATAAAGTCGATACATATGTCGCTTGGGGGAGATAGATAAACAGTGCACCCACTCTCATCATGGAACTTACCAGTTTGTCCTTGTAAGGACATGAGCAATGGTAGGGTTTAGGTGTAGGATATGATGGCTGATGTTAAGTGTGTCAAAAGGTGAGGGAAAAGGGGAAAAGTTGATTAAGTTACGACATGACAATTATCTGTGATAAATTTTTCCGACTTGCTTACATTTCTGTATTAATTTTCTGACTTTTATTAATTCATCAATGACTTGATTCTACGAATTTTAACAAGGTCGATCAGTTAGTCCTAATTGTGATAACGACTTATAAGAAATAATAATAATATTATGTATAACAATTAGAAAACGAAATTAGTCATCAAAATAATTAATTAAAGGACGTAAGATTCTTAATAAAACATATTAATCAATTATAATTGTATAATGGGACACATGATCTTACAATAGTCTTTCATGATTACGTGACTATATCACTTCAATACAAACTATAAAATGCAACAAATCAAAAAATAAGAATAGGAGGATTGAGATGGACTCTCTCGATAGAGAGATTAGAATGAAGGGAGAAGCGGAGAGTTCAGAGCATTGAGATAGCCGTTGGTGTTGGAGTTAGTAAGATTAATTTATGTTTTTTAGAATAAATAATGTTATAGGTAATGACCTTTTTAAAAATATTGGAATCCCTCGAATTTATGGGCCATAAACCACTGTCCTAAAATTTATTAATAAGGGCCAGCCCTAAAATACTTTAAGAAAAGTGGATTTGTTGTCCATTATACATATATTGTTATATGACTTGTCCCAAGAGGCCAATTTTGAGGGTATTTTAATAATTGCTCGTTATTTATCCTAAAATTTGAAAAACAAAGGATTCCCTTTTCAAACTTACACTGAATTTATATGTAGTCGTCTGATTCAAACTCAAATTCTTATTTATGTTCTTGTATTTTTATATCTATACTTGTTTCTAAATGTTAGTTTCTGAATTTCGGTACGAATATAAAGCAAAGTGAATAGGCGTCATCCTCGATTGTCCCACAATTTTAGTGTACACACTTATGTTTCAATAATTTATTTATTATTTTAACATAGATTTTAAAATAATAAAATTTCTTTATAACACTATGAACCTAATTTACATTTATGAAATTAGAACTGAAAAAAAAAACCTTATAAATTCTATTAATCATAAAATAATCAGCCCTAATTTATTTGTTAACTAAAAATTAAAACTTAGATATTAGAAACAACTATGAATCCTAATTTTCTATGTATAATTAACTATAATTAACAATTTCAAAATAAAACTAAAACACAGGAGTTAACTGAAATTGAAAAGGTAAATTAAAGAAAAACTTGAAAATTTAAAAGTACACTACTGGTATCAAAAAATAAGAAAGATGATCTTAAGTTTCCATGAGAAGCTCTATATTTTCAAGTTATATTCATTTTCTTTTATTTCCATACCGGTTATCCATACATGTAGGTTACATGTATTTGATAACATTATAAAAAAACACCTGATATTAAATTTAAAAATATAGCCTTTTGGGAATACAATATTATATTAGGTAATGGTCAGCCTCCTTGAATTTAAAAGGAAAGAACAATTAACAACAAGAATAAATATCTAATTGTGCAACATAAGAAAACATATAAGGCTCTTCCTCAACGAGAAGGAACCAATTCTAACTCCACTATTTTGAACTTGAAAGTAATCATATCTATCTATGGCCCACTTAGAAAAGAAAGGATAAGAAGTAATGAAATTGAGAGTAATCATATTTATATATGGCCACTTAGAAAAGAAAGGATAAAAATACTTCAAGCCAAAAATAATTTTCAAATAACATTTAAGATTAATTGAATTAAAAGCTATAAACTTTAGCCAAATTATAATTATTACACCACTTTCAAATCTTACAATTATAATATCATAAGTCAAGTAAAAAAAATGTAAAATTAGAAGAGGAGAATAAGTCGAGATGTCTCATCATGGGTAGTTTAAAAATGGCCCAACAAATAAATTTCGTGGAGAAGAGAACTACGACAAAAGCTTCCAACGAATGAATTTCGTGAAAAGTATAATTACGATGAGACTTGTCTGGTACATTTATTGTTATACTTATAAATGAGTCGAGTTGTTCGAAAACTATTTTATTCTCATGAGTCTAACAAAAATTTATTTGAATTCATTTAACGAAATTTATTAACTTATAGTTAAATGCTTTAAACTTGAACTTGATTGCGATATGCTCTACTCATTGGTTTGTAAAGTGTTTAGTATGATTTTGTGTTTATTCTTGGTATTCTTTTGCATGTCGTTTTCAGTAGTTTGTCTTATTTATGCCGTTGGTTTGATTAATATTTATCGATTCGGACTTATTTGGTTTACTTCGATGTTTTGTAGAAAAATGGTATTAAATAGGATGAAATGGATATACCAAGAGTTAAGTATATTGAAGAGCATCTCGATAGGAGTCCGTAGGCTCAAATGGATCGTAATTCGAAGTTAAGATGAGGGAGAACAGAGCGAATCGTCAAAGTCGCGCACGTGCGCCCCGTCGCTCGTCATGCCCCCGCGACGCGTCGCCCACATCGCCCAGCGCCATTCTCGACCGCACACCGCGCGCAACGCCTTCCCTCGCCCGCACACCCACGCCGAGTCTCGCCCGCATTGCCCGCGCGTTCGCGGTGCTCGCGCGCGCCGCAACCAGCGCCTGCGAGCCCTCTACGGCGCCGCCAACGCCCCGCGTGTTCTTCGATCGCGCGTTCGTCCACCTCGCCCCAGCGCTAGCATCGCCCAGCGCCCGCTCCGCCATCAACGCCCGTCGCCCGGCGCCCGCTCCGCCGCCAGGCCCGTCGCCCTGCTCCCGGCGTCCGCGTGCTCGCCTCCCCAACGCCATGCCTCACCATCGCACAACCAACGCCCACGCCACGCGACGTCTCTCACTCACTCGCGCGGCCGCGCCCGCGCCCACTCCGCCCGGCGCTGGGCTTCTCTCACTATTCATTCCAGAAGCTGCTCGCGTCCGGCGCTTCACTCCGTTCGCCGCTGCCATGCTCTCTCTGACCAATCCAGTAGCCACTCGCGTCTGGCGCCTCGCCCCGTCCGACGCTGGACGTGATTTCTGGGCCTATTTTCAATGTTTTAAATAGGCTTTTCGAGGGTTGAATAAATAGGAGATCAACCGCTTCTCATGACACAACTCTCAGACACACGATTTATTTCTTCTTTCATTTCATTTCTCTTTTCTTTTCCTTTTCCTTTCTATTTTATTATTGTGCATTTGGATTAACAATTGGATTGTGCGATTCCGGATTTTTAGAAGATGGATTTATCAATGAATGGTTTGTAAGTTTTTCTCGTTTTATTATATCTATGTAATTGATATGGGGATAATTTCTACTATGAGATGAATTATTGATTTGTTGAGAAATAAATGTTGGATTGTTCTTGTCTTGAATCGTGATTAATTGTGTTGATGATTTACAATTTTCTTAGCCGTATAAATTGTTTATTTCATGATCTTCATACATGGTGTACGAGAGAATAGTGTAGGTTGATTATGTGCCTATGTTTGATTATGAAGTAATGCGAGAGTAGATTTATGTTAGATATAAGTTTGACAATGAACGTGATCGAGAGATTGATTTGTTGTTGAGTAATTAATATATGTAGATATGGTTTTTGCTATCGTGTGCTTTTGTAGTTAAATATCCTTTGTAGTTGATGGCGGTTGGGTTGAGAGATTTCCACCATTAAGTTTGAGTCTAACATTGACGTGGTCGAGAGATTAATTATTGTTGAATGCTAGGTGGGAGGCGTGGGTGTTTTATGCATTGTGTACCGGTCCTTGATTCATTAATTATGAAGATAGATTTGAACCCTAGAACACCGTCTCCAATTCCGTGTATCTGCCAATTTCTATTGTTGTCCAAGTGCATCCTTTTTACCTGCTTTATTTTATTTCGTGCTTTCGTCCGTTCCATGAAAGATCTTTTATTTTAGGACATTAGTATTTCTTTTCTGTTTTCGTGTTTGACATAGAACTGCAGCCCTGTTAAGCATTCCTCGAGAGATTCGACTTGGGTCGACCTTGCTGCTCTATAAGGACCTCGTACTATTGCGAGCGACTTAAAAGAATAATTTGGTCAGAATAAATTTTGGCACCGTTTTCGGGGAAGGCTTTAGGTTTTGTGTCGCTTTGTCTTTCTTGTTTCCTTTTATTTTTCTGTTTCTTCCCCTGTGCTTCTTCTTTTTATTTCTTTCTTTTTCTTTGTTACTATTTTCTCCAACAGGTGTGTGTGATCTTGTTTTTGTAGTTGTTGTCTGTTAATGCAGGGTTACTAGCGATACGAATATGGTCAGACAGGCCTGGAGGAGGAAAGCTCGTCGTATTGGGTAAATTCTTCTTACGAAGAAGGAGCCCAATTCGATAATGAGGGATACCCGTCAGGCTGTGAGCATCAAGCCTATGATCCCTACTGGAGGCATCCTCAGAGTTATTCATATAGTCAGGACCTCTTATTCCAACGACAGCCGGTGAAGCCGACATTGGAGGATATATTGCAGGCTTTCATTCAGTCGAGTCGGTCGGTGAAGCCAACATTGGATGACACACTGATTTATTTCATACAGACGAGTCAACAAAGGTTCGAAATATTGGAAGCATCTATCGAACGTGTAATGATCCAAGTCAGTCAGTTAGCCAGGAAAGTGGAAGAAATGGTTCACAACCAAAGTGTGGAGGAGATGCCGAGTCAACTGGAGCAGACTTGTTCTGTCATATTCTTTGAAGATAATGAAGTTGAGGAGAGAATCATGACAGATGATGAAAGTGAAGAGTCAAAGGTTGGTCAAGCCGAGACTAAGTATGGATAACCTGATATCTTCCCGAACCAGTTGAAGGATGAGGAGAGGACAAAAGTTGAGGTGGCATCTATAATTTTTCAACATCGTAATTCACCAAAGTATTGTGCTCCACGAGTTGAGGTTATCTATTTTTCTTTGAAGAATATGATGTATG
Organism: Salvia rosmarinus; assembly: GCA_036937905.1. Taxonomy (NCBI): domain Eukaryota; kingdom Viridiplantae; phylum Streptophyta; class Magnoliopsida; order Lamiales; family Lamiaceae; genus Salvia; species Salvia rosmarinus. The sequence continues at coordinate 70,509,047 of CM072815.1, read as the reverse complement.
ATTTGAGCTTAATTAATTCATTATTTGCTACCTTGACTGTCATTTGTGATTACATTGTTACTACTGATGCTCTGGTTGAGATGGTATTCCTGAAAGTGAAGGACTATGGATAGTCCGTTTTTATTAGTGGAGCTCGTACCATTGAATCGAGCGCTGCGTGGGAGACAACCCACAAGTTTATTTGTTCTGTTTGTCTGTTTTGTTTCTTTTATTTTCTTTTCAGATTTTTAATAAGTGAGATGAGAGTTGTGGCGAGCTGCATAACATGAACACTCAAGCTACTGGACATCGTCACCGCCGTACCTCATTGATATGCTATCCCAATTTCAGCGAAGTTCACTTCTACATTTTTACCTTTTTGGTTTTTGTCTAAAGTGTGGGCGTGCTTGCCGTCTTTGTGTATTTGCATGTGACTTGTGTTTGTTTGGGTGTGTCGTCCTCCATTATATACTTTTTATTTGGATTTGAGTATGCTTTATTGTCTAGTATATGAGTTGAGTTGAGTGAGCATGATTTGATTGGGTATGCACGTCCGAATTGATTTCTAGTAATTCTTATCGATGCGTGATTTGGCTTGATAATTGTTGATGATTGATCTAGTTGTGGGGTACGTCTAAGTAAATTGTGATGAAGTGATATGTGTTGTTGATTGTCGTTGCTATTTATATGGCCCCCTTGCGTGTCTTATCTCGAAAAAAAAATTATGAAAATATGAAAAAAAAATTGTTATAAAAATAAGAACAAAAATAAAAGAGTTGGAATAAGTTGTTGATGGATTGAATAAGTGAGCTTAAGGTTGGAATAAGGGGCTCTACTTCTCTCGCTCCATGTTGCTTCTCGAATGGAAGCTCACTTGGGTTTTCAACTCGAAGGTTTGACTTAATGAATATTGTCCTATAATCCTAATTGAGTCGTCAAATCTGGTATTGGAAGTTGTGTGTTATGTTGAAAATGAGATGTGTTATGCAAGGATCTATATGAGTTGGCTATTCGATTATTAAGTGCATATATATCAGATTTGTGATTTGCTTGGACTAAGCCCCATGCTCAATCAATTGTTGATTTATTACAATCTTAAGAAGTGTATCGGTTTAGAAAATCTAGGATGACGTGATGTCGTGGTATGATCCACTTGAATACATGTTTTCTCGATTTCTTTCCTTGTGTCGTGATGATAATGTTTGCTTGAGGACAAGCAAAGGTTTAAGTGTGGAGGAGTTGTTTAGTATGATTTTGTGTTTATTCTTGGTATTCTTTTGCATGTCGTTTTCAGTAGTTTGTCCTATTTATGCCGTTGGTTTGATTAATATTTATCGATTCGAACTTATTTGGTTTGTTTTGAAGTTTTGTAGAAAAATGGTATTAAATAGGAAAAGATGGATCTGCCAAGAGTTAAGTATATTGAATAACATCTTGATAGGAGTTCGTAGGCGCAAACGGATCGTAATTCGGAGTTCAGACGAGGAGAACGAAGCGAATGGTCAAAGTCGCGCACGTACGCCCCGTCGCACGTCGCCCGCATCGCCCAACGCCATTCTCGCCCGCAAACCGCACGCAACGCCTCCCCTTGCCCGCACACGCATGCCGAGTCTCGCCCTCACATGAACGTCGAGTCTTGCCCGCATTACCCGTGTGCATTTGCCAGCGCTCGCAAGAGCATATCGCGACCAGCGCCTACGAGAACGTGTCACGATCGCCTCGCGACCAGCGCCCACGAGAGCGTGTCGTGAGCCCTCCACCCGATGCTCGGCAGTGCCCCCGCGTGCGTTCATCCAGCGCTGACTTCCAGTGCGCTCACTAGCTTCCAGCGCGCGTTCGTCCGCCTTACCCCAATGTCAGCGTCACCCCAGCACCCGCTCTGCCTTCAGCGTCCCGTCGCCCCTGCTCCCCAGCGCCCGCGTGCTCGCCTCCCCAGTGCCCGTCCGACGCTGGCCTCCAACGCCACGCCTCACCATTGCATAGCCAGTGCCCACGCCACACGATATATCACCTCGCGCCCAGCCGCGTCCGACACTGCTCCCCCTGTAATACCCCGAGTTTTTAAACGCCAAAATGTGATAGTAAAAATCGCGAATTAGGGTTTTATTCCGATAATCAAAATAGTGAATTATCGAAACTTGATTTCGACTATCCATTATACGAGGATTATTATATCATATTCACCTATTGATTAGTGAATTAAGGAATATAGTTTATATTATTCATTCGGACGTATTATTCTAACGTCGATCAATTTCGACGATTAGTTTTACGATATTTTCTAAGTGACGAAGCTTAGAATTAAATTCCTTATTAATAAAAAGGAATGAATAAAGTGATTAAGACCTTATTACGATCAGTTTGGGAAATAATACGATTAGTATCAGTTTGAGACGTTTTGAACGTCAACGTTTAGAGATAATTCAAAAACTTAGTCTAATGATCAAGGAATTATATTATTTAAATTCCTATGATTATTTTATGTAATAAGATAATTATTTAGCATTAAAATAATGCTAGAGAATTAAAGAATAAAGATTAAATAAAAGAGCCTATTATTGAAAACCCTAATTTTCGAAAATTAGGTTTTGTGATCTAGAATTGTTCTAAATATTTTTCCATGATGTAATTCATCATCTAAGACTTATAATATGTCACATAGCTATATATTAGCTATTTGTTACAAGAAAATAAAATATATAGCATTATGGCTATATATTGTTTTCGAAAATTAATATATATGAGAAATTGGATTTAATCCTTATCCTATTAATGATATATGGTTATAATTACATTTTGGAGATATTTTTAAGGATAAAGTGAGGTGTATTATCAACTTGCACAAGTGGGAGACCACTTGTACCAAAAGTGGCGAAAATTGTGTCATTTTATGTGACAAAATTGATAAATATCATACTTTAATTAATGTAAGGATAAGATTATGATATTATCATGATATTAGGTGTAAAGTAGAGGTTGTTATCAAATTGAACAAGTAATCTAAGGTTATTTATGAAGGGCCAAAATTTGGAAATTTATAGTGTGAAATGAAGAAATATCATGCTTTAATTAATGCTATGTTATTATTATTTGGATAAGATATTATTATAGGATAAGATAGACTTTGTATCCAATTTGAACAAGTAACTATGGCCTTTGGATTGTAGTAGCCGAAATTGTTGAAAAATGGTGTGAACAAATGTGAACATGAAATAAAAATCTTAGTGTAAAATTTTGACTTTTCAAATATGACATTATCCTATAGTAATATTAGTGTAAATAATATCATAAGAAATAAAATTAAATCTCCACATTATGAGGTGGCCGAAATCATGCCATAAGGTAAAATGAAAGGAATAGAATGAAAAATTTAACTCTTTTGTTACATAGTTGGCGTGAACTATGAAGTTAAGTAGGAAAGATTTTTTTAAAAAGTTGTCTCTAGCTTCATTAAATGGCCGATCACTTAGGAATTTGAGCAAAAATTGATTTTTCTTGATTTTGTGATAATAATCAAGATAAGGTACAATAATTAAATGATAAGATATCATATTAAAGTGTATAAGATAAGATTAAAATTCTTGTCCTTTGTTAAAGGAGGTGGCCGAATTCTTTGACAATTTATGCAAGTGGATTAATTGATATTTTATGTAATAATTAAGATACAAGTGGCTTAGCTCTATAAATATAAGATGAGCTCTACCATCCTCATTTAGACACCCTAGTACCGAAAATTGAGAGGAGAAAATAGAGAGTTCGTTCAATCCCTTCCCAAATCTTAGATCGAAAAACGCTGCCGTTAGAAATCAACGCCGATTAAAAGGTTAGAAATTGTACGAGCTTTGTTTATGTGTTAGAATTTTCAAATTATGTCCATTAAATCTTATGATATGAGCTTAGTTTATTTATGATAAAATTTTAGAAGATTATGTTCATATGCTAAGATGTTTAGGAATTATGTGTATATGATGTTCCTAAGCATATATTATGTTGTTAATGCAAAATCGAACATGTTTAAAAATTATATGTGAAGACCGAAAACTCATAAGTAACATAGGTTGATGAACATGATTTTTAATTGTTGATTTGAGCATGAGATAATGTTCTATGGTATTAAATATGCTTATATGATTTTATGTGGAATTTTTGGAAAACAATAGTATATATATATATAAATACCGAAAATTATGGAAAAATATTATGATGAGATATAATTCATGATTTAGTGATATTATAGCATATTAATGGTATAGATTCATAATATAGTGTTATATGAATTTATTGGAATATTTAGGAATTAATTGTTCCTAAGTCATAGTTTCGAAAACTATAGCCTAAGGGAAATTTATGAACAAGTTATGTATATTAGTGTATGACTTGTATATGATGAAAAGTATGTCATATTGATGATAGAGATGATGATTATAAGTTATATGAATTAATTAGAATCATTGGGAATTATTTGTTTATTAGTTCAAATTTTTGAAAACCATAGTTATAAGGATTTTAATGTCCAAATTTCCTATGGCTAAGATGATTACATATTTTTGATCCCATGATGATATAGTATGATGTGTGAATTTATGAGAATTTATACATAAATTTTGATTAAGAAATCAAAAGTACCGAAAATGGAAAATATAGGTTTTAATGTTTTAAATTTATTTTATCAAGTATAATCACAAAATATGTTCTAAAATTATGTTTTAGACATACTATGATTTTATGTGATTTTTAGAATGGGATATGATATGTTTACGTCAAATATTTATTTAAGTGACGTAAGGTTGAAAATAACGTGCTACGTGTGAATTTATTCATATTTTTGCGTATTATTGAGTATGATGTTGGAAAACGTGAAAAATCGAGACTTATGATATTAGGATTGAAAATCGAATTAAAGTTGAGAATTATATATATATATAATTTCGAAAATATATATATATACTTAATTAAAAGTCAAATGTTTAATAAAAGTCAAAATGTTGACTAAAGTCAACATTGTTGACTAAAAGTAAAATGTTGTTGAAAAGTCAAAATGTTGACTAAAAAGTCAAAATTGCACGAAATACGATAGTACGTGATCAAAGTAATGTGATACGTCTAGTAGGAATATGGTTTACGTTGATTAGATACGCTAAGACGTATAAGGCGTATTGAGATGGTTAGAAAGATTTACGAATCTTATTGACTTGGACGCTTTAGAAAACGTGACCGACGTACTAAATTAATTTCTTACGTAGAGAGGAAACGCGACGTGATCGTTGGCGTTAGAAAGGAACTATGTTGAAAAGCTACGCACGGTGGACTTTATTCGAAAACTCTTTATTTATTTTGCTTTACGCAAAATGAAAAGTATTTATTCTGATACTTTTGTTGAGAAATGATGTTGAAAAGTGATGTGATTACCGCCCAAAGTATTTATGTTTTATGTATGAATCTATCGAGATAATGGTTGTGACCATGAAAGTATATGAGCTATTGGTTCGCTGTTGACTTGATTCTTGGGTTGTTCCCAACCGACGAGAATTACTTAAGTTGTCGGGTCGCCCCCAACTTATGAGAAAATCGATATCGGACCCTATGTCGGATCACGAATTCACAGCTAGGGTTACGTGCGAGAAAGGTGATTGTGTCTTGAAAGGACAATTCTCGGCGATCGCTGCCGTGAAGGTGGCCACCTTCTATGGTGCGAGATGAGTTTATGAGATTGTGGTGTTTATGTAGAACGATATGGATCATACAAAGAGAAAATGCCTGCAGGCGATGTTTTTGAAAATGAGAAAATGTTTTAGTAAGCGCAAGAGCCCTTTTCAATAAAACCCTATGTCTTCTTGTAAAGGCGATGTAATTTAAAGTAAAGAAAATGTTTTTGGCAATGAGCCCACTGAGTGCATTATTTGTACTCAGCCGTGCATGTTTGTTTTTAAATGTGCAGGTTGAGCAGATTGATGGGATGGAGCAGTGTTGAGCAGTCGGATCCTTTGTTGCTGATAATAGAACCTTGAATACACATCGTCACATGTGTACTTCACATGTTTTCCGCTGCTAGATTATGAAGTCTTATGTATGTTATGTTTTGTCAAACCTAAACTCTTGAAATTCCAGAAATATTCCAAATATATGTCACACCCTTCAGTGTTCTATGTTACTATTCCATTTCTTAATCCCGTTCCAAGTAACAGACTCTGTTAATCCGTACTTTGGGTTGGCGGGCTGTTACACCCCCATCCGACGCTGGTTTTGCCCATCTCGCCCCGTGCATCCGACGCTCTGCTTCCGTCCGGCGTTGGGCTAATCTCACTATTCATTCCAGAAGCTGCTCGCGTTCGGCGCTCCACTCCGTCCGGCGTTGCGATGCTCTCTCTGACCAATCCTGTAGCCGCTGGACGTGATTTCTGGGCCTATTTTTTGATGTTTTAAATGGGCTTTTCGAGGGTTGAATAAATAGGAGATTAGTCGCTTCTCATGACACAACTCTCAGACGCACGATTTATTTCTTCTTTCCTTTCTCTTTTCTTTTTCTTTTCATTTCTCTTTAATTATTGTGCATTTGGATTAACAATTGGATTGTGCGATCCTTGATTTTTAGAACTTGAATTTATCTATGAATGGTTTGTAAGTTTTTCTCGTTTCATTATGTCTATGTAATTGATATGGGGATAATTTCTACTATGCGATGAATTATTGATTTGTTGAGAAATAATTGTTGGATTGTTCTTGTCTTGAATCGTGATTAATTGCGTTGATGATTTGCAATTTTCTTATCCGTATAAATTGTTTATTTCATGATCTTCATACATGGTGTTCGAGAGAATAGTGTAGGTTAATTATGTGCTTATGTTTAATATGAAGTAATGCGAGAGCATATTTATGTTAGATATAAGTTTGACAACGAACGTGATCAATAGATTGATTTGCTGTTGAGTAATTAATTATGTGGATAGGGTTTTTGCTATCGTGTGCTTTTGTAGTTAAATATCCTTCGTAGTTGATGGCGGTTGGGTTGAGAGATTCCGCCATTAAGTTCGAGTCTAACATTAATGTGGTCGAGAGATTAGTTATTGTTGAAATCTAGGTGAGAGGCGTGGGTGTTTTATGCATTGTGTATCGGCCCTTGATTCATTAATTGCGAAGATAGATTTGAACCCTAGAACACCGTCTCCAATTCCGTATCTACCAATTCCTATTGTTGTCCAAGTGCATCCTTTTTACCTGCTTTATTTTATTTCGTGCTTTCGTCCGTTCCGTGACAGATCCCTTATTTTAGGACGTTAGTATTTCTTTTCTGTTTTCGTGTTTGATATAGAACCATAGCCTTGTTAAGCCTTCCTCGAGAGATTCGATTGGGTCGACATTACCGCTCTATAAGGACCTCGTACTATTGCGAGCGACTTAAAAGAATAATTTGATCGGAACATAAAGCAAACTCATTAATGAATTTTGTATAATGGGCAACTACTAATTTTATACTTGACTTATATTTTATATTTTAATTAGTGATTGTAAGTATAGTTATTGTATCCTAACCAACACTATTTATCATAAGAAAATATGAATTTAGTAGATATATTATATTTTTTGAGAACATAAACAATTTTTCTCAAGGAGATGATATGTGTCTAAATTTTGTTTTAGAAAAATCAATTAGACTAGATTAATCTCATATAATACAGTGAGCTTTGAATGTATTCGAGAAACTAGAATTGAGTTTCATTATGTGGCAAAGGAATCAAGTTTGAGTGCATGAACACAAGATCCAAGAGAGAAGCTATTGTTTCGTTGAACTTGATAATTGAGAGGACGATAAGAGAGAGACGAGAGAGGAGACAACAAGCCATGGCAGAAAATCCTAAGACAATTGTTGATGTTTTGCGACAGTTGGAGGAATGCAACGAGAGTTCGTAGAGCAGATCAGAAGGAACAATCAACCACCTCCAATACCGATCAATCAGATGTACCATTCTCCTACGGGTCAGTACCAAGGAGGCGGATGGGGGACTACACTCAATGCCAATAATTTTGAGCTCAAACCTTCTTTAATTCATATGGTACAAGCTGAGCAGTTTGGTGGAGGAACTACTGAGAATCCAAATGCTCATCTAGAGTTATTTTTGGATATCAGTGACACCATCAAGCAGAATGGCGTGCCATCTGACACTGTTAGGATGAGGATGTCTGGGTTTTCACTATTAGATCGAGCCAAAGATTGGTTCAAGAATTTGGATAGGATGAACACCAATACTTGAGAGGAACTTTGTGAGAGATTTTTAGCCTAGTATTTTTCACAATCCAAGGCACATAAGCTGATTGCAGATATCTCCCATTTCGCTCAATTGAGAAATGAGTCTCTATTTGAGGCGTGTGAGCGATTTAGAGATCTTCTTAGATGATGCCCACAACATGGATTTTCTCAGGAGCAGCAGATCACACACTTCTAAAGTGGTCTGATGCCCAACATTAGGATCATTATGCTACTGTTGGAGGTTGCCTAGTGAACAGAGATATGAAGGAGGCGACGAGGATGTAACACCCCGACTTACTTAACCAAGCAATTGGTTAAGTAATTAGGCTGTTACGTGGGTTAAGAAAGAACTTCTGATAATTTATAACAACAATTCCGACGGAATATACATGTCAAACAATATTTGACCTCAACTTTCATCATGAATGAATAAATTATTGTTGAAAGAGGTAGATCCGACAAAGAATGATTCTAGATCCTCAAACCACAAAGAGTAATCGAACAAAGAAAAACAATGGCTGAGGAAAATTCTCAAAATAAGATAATCGAGATCAAATACTACATTGATCTAATATCACAGGTTAAACTAATTTTTACAATGAATGTGAGAACTCAAACATGCTTTCACCAAAATAAAATCTTTGGTTAACTAGAATTGAAAGCATGACTCATCATTAACTTCAAGCCTTTTATACAATATTAGATCCAACAAACAATCTTGGTATTTAAAAGAAATCCTTTTCACACAATCATTTTGATAAGTCTTGGTCATAGAAGCAAATCGACATTTTAACGAAATGACGAAATCCCAACAATGAATAAAGCGTCACTGTGGCAAATATCTAGATACAAACAAACAAAGGCCAAAGTTCGGCAACAAGAAGTGTGGTCGAGAATCATGTATGATGACATAAGACTCTGGGAAACAAAACATGACATCAACAATTAACAACATAATCATGAGACAAAACCTCTAGAGAAGCTCTTCTGCACAACATTCGATTCCAGCATCCTCTCGAGCTCATCCTGCACATTTAGAAATATATGCAGGGCGTGAGTACTAGATGCACTCAGTGGGTATATGCCGAAAACATTTAAAACATTGCTCTTAGAGCTATAAACTTGACTTGCCATAACATTTGCAATGCACAGGAGTTTTCAGTTAAATAACCTGTGCATGCTTCTGAAATAAACTTACTTGCTTTCATGCTTATATATTCAAGATGCAACATTAAACATGTGTCTGCAGACATTATCTCATTCTTTAACCATATCTACGTACTCTTGTGTTGAGAAGTAGGTCTCCTTCTCAAACACCGTGATCGGCCATTTAGCTCACGATCACTCTATGTACACAAACCCTTACTTGCAGCTCGTCCAGCATAGGGCCGATATCGTCCATCTCTCGTAGATAGGCAACATACATCATGCATCATGCTCAAAAACTTGGCAAGTCAGTCAATTTTTCATAAAAATGCATATCATATCATATTGTATGCAAAAGCATATCACTTCTCATTTTAAGAAAGATTTTACCCACCTTGCAATAACCACTCGGTGGATCTGCATAACAATCGTCTTCGCTTCTTTCTTCTCGAACTTGGCCTTCATCAATATAAAGTAGCGTATAAGCATACCAGAGCCAAACGAAAAGATAAACTCTTTATCTTATCTAAGTCGTCAACACGACTATAACTTGATATTCAAGACTCATAGTCTATGAACACTGGGTCATCCTTTAACATCTAAACATATAACAAGACTTAACTAAGCCTCATGTGACTAAACAAACATAGATGACTCAAAACAAACTTAAGCCATCTAATCTTAATCACAAACTAACAACTCTTTACAAACGTGACTTATGACCAACGTGAAAAATTACGTGAGATGACATCTAATATAAACGAACTTCTATACATACTCAACTATCATCAAAGATCATCAATCAACCATTGAAATCCAAAGATTAAAGCTTTAACATTGAAAACCCACTTTGACGTCAAACTAAAATTTTTCATCTTTAAAATACGTCGGCCGAAACATCCGAATAAATCATTTTAAGCTCTATTCATATCATAGAATCCAAATATAAAGTTAAAATGATCAAATAAAATCAAAAATCCAACCTCATGTGTGACATAGTATTCGGCCATTTTAGGGTTTTCACATGGGTTCGATTTTAATCGTTTTTCTTGCTCAAAACATGTTTATATCTACCCAACAACACATATATGAAAGTATATCAAGCATATCAACAACATAAGTTTAAGATCTAGGCTTCCTCATTTTGAAAATTTCAAAGATTCCAGGAATGAACTCATGCTTGAAAATTCAACATTAAACTACTCATAGGTGCTAGATCTAACGTAATATCAAGAAATAATCGAACAAAACATACTCCTTCAAACATACTCAAAAGGACCGAAAATTAGGAGCCTCTAAACTTCATGATTTTGAAATTTTAAACCATAAATACGTTCTAGAGGTGTAGATCTACCTTTTGTGAAGACGGATCGTGAATCCATCGGTTAGATCTTCATAGAAATGAGTTTGAAAATTTTACACCTTACGGTGTGTGTTCTCGAAAATTTTGTGAAGAATGGAGGAAAATAGTGTTTTGGAAGCTAAACACATATATATACCCTTATACTATTCATGTCTTCTTTAATAAGCCACAAGTTTTCTAGAATTTTCCTAGCTTATTACATAAGCTTTAAATGGCTTCTTTGGTAAGCCTTAAATTCTAAATTCTCCTTAGCTTATTATATGAGCTTAAAAATAAGGATATAACCTATCCTTTGAAATTATTAACTCAATATAAATCAAATAGAAATATATGAATTTCTAATGAGTTGAAATCTTCATAATTACCTCTTTCTAAAATAAACATCATATATGACTATTAAAAGCATTTTTTTGTCTCAAAAACCATTTTGGAAAATTTGCTCTTGATCTGAGTTCATTGAGCAAACACATATATTAAAAAGATGAAAGACTCTGAAATTCTATGACTATAGGATCAAAACTTCTATGAACACATATCTTATCATTTCAAGACTCTTGAAATCTAGATCTTCTCATGCTAATAAAGACTTAAGAATCTTATCTCAGATTCTTTCTCGAATCTATCTCAGATTCTATCTTCTCGACTCAAAGCTTAACATAAAAGCTTTTAACTTAAATAACTCTTTCTTAAGGATACAATGCCCTTCTTATAAAGCTCTTAATCAGGAGCAAATCTTTTCTATAGGAATACGGGGTATTACATTCTCACCCCCTTACAAAAATTTCGTCCTCGAAATTTAGTACCCTTGCAAAAAGCTCAGGGTACTTACTTCTCATCTAATCTTTCTTGTTCTCATGTTGCTTCTTCTAAACCATGATGCTTCCATTGGATTCTAACTAAAGGAATTGATTTATTCCTTAGTTTTCATCTCTTTGATTTAAGATGCCAAGGCTTCTCTTTGTAGCTTAGATTTTGTTCACGAACAATATTTTCGTGATATCTGATGTGTTTTGGATCAAACACATATCTTCATAACTGCGACATATGGAACACATTGTGGATATTGCCGAAACTTGGAGGCAATGCTAATCTGTAGGCAACTAGCCCAATTCTTCTCTAGAATCTCGTACAGTCCAATAAATCTTGGTTTGAGCTTTCTTTTGATTCTAAAGCGATGTATTCCTTTGGAAGGAGATACTTTCAAGAATTTATGGTCTTTACTCTTGAAACTTAGCTCCGTACATCTTTTATCTGCGTAGGACTTTTGACGATCTTGAGCTTCTTGGATTCTTTTCTTTATTTTTCGTACGATTACGACCATTTCTTCAATCGCTTCTGGTCCAAGCACTTTTCTTTTTCCGACTTCGTCCTATCAAAGCGGTGATCTATACTTTCTGCTATAAAGGGCTTCATAGAGCGCCTTATTAATCGTTGCTTGGTAACTGTTGTTGTATGCGAATTCAATCAATGGTAGAATTCGCTCTCAAAAATCTTCATTGATCTAATATCATCGTTCTAATCGTATCTTCTAGCGTCTAAATGGTCCTTTCCCATTGACCATATGTTTCTGAGATGAAACACTATCTTGAATTTTAATCTTGTACCCATCTCTTGTTGAAAACTCGTCCAAAATGAGATGTAAACTTGGAGTCTCTGTCTAGGGTGACTAAGATGGGTACTCTCATAAGCGCATTATCTCTCGAGCGTATATCTCGAGCTAATTTGTCGACTTCATACATAATAGAGATCGAGATAAAATGAGCAAACTTCATGAGTCAATCGATAATCACCCAAATATCTCATTACCACGCTTTGATTTGGGTAAACCGATCCTGAAATCTATGGCTATGTGATCCCATTTCCACCGAGGAATCTCCGGTGATTGCGACTTACCATGCGTTCTTTGGTGTAAAGCTTTAATCGTTGACATGCTAAACATCGCTCAACAACGAGGCTATATCTTGTTTCATTCCTACCCACACGAACCTTTGCTTTAGATCTTGATATATCTTTGCGCTCGGGTGTGTGATGTAGGGCGTGTTATGAGCTTCACTCATAATCTCATTCTTTAAATCATCATCATTGGGCACGCAAATCACATTTACGAATATGATTGCGTTATTCTAGCTTAATGATATTCTTCCGGCTTTTACGCTTTGATCTTAACTCGTAGCTTTTCTATCTCGTTGATCTTGTCTTTGAGCTTTCAAAATTCTTGTTCTCAAATCGGGTAACGATAAGAGCGGCTATAATCTTTTTAAGTAGATTCAGGTGGTAACACCACTTGCAAACTCATTTCTTCAAACTCTTTGATCCACTCCTCTCTTTGAGTAAGGAAGAATCCTAGCTGGATTTGGCTTTTTCTACTCAAAGCATTAGTGATAACATTCGCTTTTCTAAGGAGATACTTGATATCACAATCATAATCTTCTACCAGCTTAAGCCATCTTCTATAGCGCATGTTCAAATCTTTACGCTTAAAGAAATTCTTGTGCTCTTATGATCGGTAAAATTTCACACTGGATCCATACAAAGATGTCTCCAATCCTTCGAGCATGGACATCACCGTCGACTCTAGATCGTGTGTAGGATCTATAAGCTCGTGAGGTTTCAACTGTCGTGAAACATAAGCTATCACTCTTCCTTCTTGCATCGGGACAATTCTTAGTCCACTCTTTGATGCATCAATTATCTGAGTATACCGTTTATCGATTCTCGTATTGCCAAAGCGGCGATGTATTTAATCCGTTCTTTAACTCTTGAAAACTTTTCTTCACGTTCTTGGGTCCATTGGGACTTAATTCCCTTTCGAAGGCGTTGAGTCATAGATCTCGCAATCTTGGAGAATCCTTCTATGAACCTTCGGTAATATCCCGCTAAACCCAAGAAACTTCGAGTCTCTGTCTATGTCGTCGGTGATTTCCAATCGCGTACCGCTTGAACTCTAGCGGGGTCAACTCTGATTCCGTCTGTTGTAAAGATATGTCTAAGGAAATTTGCTTTCCATAGCTAAACTCACTTTTGCTAATCTTAGCAACCATTCGTTCTATTCTTGATGTCTGTAGAACGGTTCTCGGCTGTTCTTCGTGTTCTTACTCGTTCTTCGAGTACACGAGAATATCATCGATAAATACCAAAACAAATTTATCGAGATAATTATGGAAAACACAATTCATCAAATCCATATACACAGCTGGTGCATTTGTCAAGCCACATGGCATTACTACGAACTCAGAGGGCCATCTGCGTTCAAATCGCGATCTTGGCTATGTCCTTCCCGACGAATCTTTGATTGATGATATAATCGACTTGAGATCAATCTTTAAGAAAACATCGGCACCTTTCGGTGATCGAACAAGTCATCGATCCCGGTAAAGGATACCTATTCTTCTAGGTTGACTTGTTCAACTCTCTGTGATCAAGACACGTCCTTAGAGTTTCATCTTTCTTTTAACAATAGAATTGGCGCTCCCCGAGGAGATACACTAGGTCGATTAAAACCTAGGTCCAAAAGCTTTTGCAATTGGATCTTTATCTCCGAAATTCTTTTGGGGCGTTTATAAGGTGCTTTTGAAACAGATGCTGATCCTGGATCTAGCTCAATGGAAATCTCTAATTGTCTGTCCGAAGGTAGCCACAGTAATGTTTCGTGAAAACATCACGAAATTCTCTAACCACGGGTACATCTCCTACCTTTTTCTCGGACTTGACATCGACATCAGATATACAAGGTAAGCACAATCTTCCTTGTTCTTCATCAGCTTATCGACTTGTAAGGCTGAGATCATAGAACATGGTTTCTTCTCTCTCAATACCATAACAACGGTAGGTTCTCTTTCGGTGGCTGAAACACTATTTCTTTTTGCTCGCATCATATCGTTCCATAATGCGCTGCCAACTTATCCATTCCTAATATAAGATCCACGGTCTTCGTGTGCAACAACTGCAGCGATCTCGCTCTAAGCTTAAGGGATCCTAGTTCGAAATCTAGGTTACAAAATATATGCACGATAACGATAGCTCCACCCAACGGGGTGAACATATTAAAATTTTGCGTGGCACGTTCGCTGTTGAGCTTAAGAACATCTACACGTGATGTCGAAATAAAAGAATCTGAAGCTTCAGATCGAAAGGATTTTGATAGGTACACCTTCAATGTACCTATACTTGTCAAGTTTCTGGCGTTCTTCTCAGGTTGCTTTTAAGAGAGAGCGTATACGTTTTGATATCGAGGTTGGTGCGGTCGAGGCATCGGTGGTTACGGTTGCGGCGATGGCGACGGTTGTGGTTGCAGCTGCGGTCGATGTAGCGGCATCTCGATCTAACATAACGACGATTATGGATATCCACTTATGACTTTCATTGATTACGTCTGTCTCGGATGATTATGCTTTCCTCTGTCACTAGTTGTCCTCTGATGGTTCGGACATTGACTTGCACAGTGGCCCACTTGTCCACATGCATAACAACTGTTACTTTTCGTCTGCAAACTCCAGAATGTACTCTATTACATCTGGGCACGTTTGCATTCTGACTAACTTGGGAAATATTATCTCACGTGGCGACTAAACGCCATCGCCTCTTATTTGGGAAGGTCTTATTCTCCCAATTCTTTACTTCGATCCGTAAGAAGAAATCTTGACGAGGTTTGAATCTAAAAGGTCTTTGGATTTGGATCCGCGTCACTTTGTGCGGTAGCATTTACATCTCCATGTTCAAGGCATGATTTAACGTTCTGAATATGACGTTAGAGGTTGGCTTGACAAAATGATTCTGATCTCTTGGCGTAATCTAGCACAAAACAATTCCGCCATTTTCTCATCTGTCTCAACTTTAAAAAGAGCATAACAGTTAGACTACAGAATTCACTATAATATTCTGCCTCGGTCTTTCCGCTTGCTTGTGTTCGTAATTTCAATCTCTTTCTGTTTGCGGTAACTTCAAGATATATACTTTTCATACAATTCTCCCTTGAATTGTTCCCACGTAAAATTCTCCAATTGCTCAGGAGAAAGAACTTTCTGACGTGATTCCCACCAGGAATCTGCAGACCCTTTTTAACTGGAAGGATATGCATAGGAGTCACTCTCGATAAGAGCACTCTGAAACTTGCAAATTCGCTACAAGGCGAACCCATTCTTCAGCATCAGCTGGACTATTAGCTCCATTGAAAGATGGAGGATTCTGACGCAGAAAAAGCTCTGAAATTCTATGATCTATTTAAGGAGGTGAAGGTACAGGTGAATCTTAAGAAAAATTTTGTACTTTCTTGTTCCTTCTCTTGATTGAAGATTTCTTCTCTGGGTAGCATATCGATTGTGAATGAATATCCAAATCAAAGATATCTCAAGGATCTTCATAATTGCTTATCCCGAGGTTATAATATGAAATAACACAGCTGGATAGCAAAATGATCATATATATCAGGAAAAAAAATTTGCCTCTTCGAGGACATTTACGAAAGTCGAGAGGACTTTGCAAATCAAGGTTTTCGGGCATATGGAGGCTTTGGTATCTCGGCAAAACACACACTGTGACGACTTCTCAAGCACGTTATCGCATCATAAGATATCTATAGGCATCACTAGTCTATATATATACATCTATATAGTATATACGTATGTATATATATATATATATGCATCCATACTATCTATAAAGCGCCGACTTCCACTCTTGTCGCTACTAGCTCGCTCGCCTTACTAAAGGCTATCATAGCCGTCATCATCATTGCTTCCTTCTTTCATCTCTATTACTTGATCCTTTATCGCCATCAATGGCTTTATTGAGTCCGCATCTCTACATCTTTCTCAATCTCAAGAGATGGCGGATCATTAGCACGCTCGGGAAGCGAGTACAAGGAATTACTCGGGATAAAGGATATCAAGATCGGTCACAAAAGGCATTTGGTGATGTCTAGGGTCAGTTGTCTTTGTGCCAACAACTGGTAAAAATTCAGGTTCATACATGAAAGATCTTGAGACACTTGAAGGTCTTGACAAACTAGCTTGAGTCTCTTCTGGGACCTCTAAAGAAGAAGTCTCAGGAACATGAAAGAAAATGAATAGACTTAATCAATATAGGGATCTCAGGAGATGAAAAAGGATGACCATACCAGTCTAGGTTAATAGGAAACATCTCAGTATCGAGATAAGAATAATCAAACTGTATAGGATCTAATTTAGACTCGGGTATAAACAACTGAGTATCTGATAAGAATGGTTTTATCTCTAGAGTAGAGGCACTAGCTTCATACTCAGGAATAGAAGAATCAACATCAATGGGTTCAAGATCCTCAACATCATTAAAAGGAAAAGAAAGGACACCAACCAACTGAAGCTGATGAACAACTGAAATAAAATCAAGAACAAGGTTGAACCAGGAGGAAATCTCGAGTACACAAAATATCGAGGCGATGGTAGCTAGAAATGCGGGAAGATTACCTTACTTAGACGCTATAAAACCGTGCTCAATGTAATCAATGGCAACAAGAATAGCCCAATTTGCCACTCCTCAGAGATAAACAAATCGATTGGAGTA
Source organism: Salvia rosmarinus (assembly GCA_036937905.1). Taxonomy (NCBI): domain Eukaryota; kingdom Viridiplantae; phylum Streptophyta; class Magnoliopsida; order Lamiales; family Lamiaceae; genus Salvia; species Salvia rosmarinus. Next base: position 70,491,774 of record CM072815.1, on the reverse strand, counting down.
TTCCATCTAGTCCCGATATGCCGTGCTAAGATATATCTCTCTCTACAAACGCGGAATTGAGCGATAAATTCTTCCAAAATAAGCTGCTCATCTGGCATAAACAGATAGAAGCGCTCTCTGATCCTTGTTGATGTTGATAAACGAGCCGTATCTTTCCGAGCTGTTCGGATGGTCTTTACTATCTTAAATAGAAAGAATGCTCAAATACTTGCGTAAAAGCATACCATGTTGCTCGACGCCTTTTCTAAGGATCTCTTCTCAACTTTAGCTCAATATGCAATGACTCATTTCAAGCATACATTCACATGTAGCAATTCTTTTAATAAGGCATATACTCCACATCAACTCACTTCATTCAATGAAGCACATGCTCAATTATGATATATATAATAATCATAATCATAAGCTCTTACCTGGTGAGCTAGAGATGATGGAATCGAATTGCTGAGCTTCTCTTAAGAACAACTGACTCTATAACTCAGATTCTCAAAACATAGTCAAACAACTGACTCTATAAATTCATATTCTCAAAATAGAGTCAAACATCTGACTCTATAAACTTAGATTCTCAAAACATAATCAATTCAAAAGAATTTACAAGCTCAAGGTGCACAAGCTGCATAAGACTCACAAGGATTCACAAGGATTCACAGGTTCACACTACAAGAATTTTGATAATAGACCACGGGGAATCCCCATTGTCTATTACAGAAAACCCCGTTGTCTATCAAGGTATAGTCTATTAGGGTCGGCTATAGACCACGGGGAAATCCCCGTGGTCATCACAATATAGACCACGGGAAAATCCCGTTGTCTATCATGTTATAGACCACGGGCCCTTGTAATATACAATGGATATTCCCGTTGTCTATAGCATCATAGACAACGTGGGTTTACCCGTTGTCTATGTTGTTATAGACAACGGTGTTCTAACTTTATACAATGGTTAAACCCCGTTGCCTATTGTGTTTTAGACCACGCGGACATCCCCGTTGTCTATATATTAATAGACAACGATCAGTCCACGAAATAAATTTATTTATTTATTTATTTATTATATAATTCAAAATACCTGTTTCTACCATTAAAAAACAATAATACAAAATAGACATATTTTATATATTGTCTCATAAATAGAGAAATCAAGGTACAATACATAAACGTTATATACCGGGAAAATCCCCAATCAACAATTGTAGCACAACAAATATTGTCTACCTAGCTAATTAAATTCGTCCACAAAACATCAATTTCACCATCTTGAACCTTTCATTTCACCATCTTAAAGCTGTCCCTTGCATATGTTCTTCATAGCCGTCCCTTGAAAATTTTTGCGGTTCTGGATGAGCAATAATGGAATAAGTTCAACTATGATTCAATTTATTACTTTATATTCTTTGCTTATAAGAAAAAAAAAAGATGTGGTCAACTATGATTCAACTACTCACTTGTACAAGTATTTGATTCCACAGTGATTGCAAAGTGTGACCAATATTTCTTGAGCTGCGAGCTTGAGCATAATACCCAAAAGCGATGGCTTGTAATCGATTACACCGCACAATATCAATGAAACAATCGAGTTCAAAAGTTCACCGAGAGCATAAATACTCACATTCACATGGCGTGAATCTTATATTCGAGATCCACCATAGCAAAATGATTCGCATAAATAACTTCTCATAATCCAAAGAATGATTCTCACTAAGCTTAATATTTTACGCAAGAACATCACTACCAATTTGGCAAACTAAGAAAATAGTGTATGCAAGTATACATCATTAAGACACCGCTAAATAAAGAAGTAAGAACTAAATGAATTTCACAAGATGGTATGAATCGAAATAATCAAGTACATTAGAAAGATAGAATATAACTCAACAATGTGTTTTCAAGCTTAGCATATAAAATTGGAGCACCAACGGGGTGATTACCGATTGAGGAAAGAAGAATGAGGCCACATTGAAAAGGAATGAGTTCATAAGTGTAGCTCCCGTCTGCAGAGAAAGTCCAAGGTCGTGCAATATCATGTCATGCCGAGACCAATCAACTGCTCAAAACAATGAGCTTGTTTAATAGTCAAACAATGGAGAAAAAAAAGAAGGGAAATAAGGAACCCACACATTGAGCTTGTTTACTATAGCATGCGTAAATAGGAGATGAGAAACCGTCTCACTAACATCTTCATTTTCAAAGAAATACACTTTCTCGAGACTAGCAATAGTCCAAACAACTATAATGGGATTCCAAGTGTGCACTGTGATTAAAACATACCCTAGAACTCCAAGCACCAATTTAGCTAGGTAGCCGAGAACAAATATAGCCCACATTGCTTCACTGCATAAATTTGGCAACAAAGATAGTTAGTGTATTTCTTATGTATTGTACCTTTATCATTTCCACATTTTCTTCTTAAGCCTAGCTTAAAGAAGGAATGGATTAGAAGCAAGACTAGCATATCATACATGAATCTGTAATAAATACTCAATTTTCATCATACGTCACCTTTTCGCCTTGAGGATACATCTCTTCCAAAGCCTTCAATTGTAGAAGTGGAGAAAGTTTAGCTTTTTCTTTGAAGAGAAAAGCAAGAGAATCAGTTTCACAACCCCTCCTACCAAAAAGAAACAAGAAACCAAGCAAGAAGAATTATGCTACCAATCACCAAATGCAATGAAGTCTAGTCAATTCAAGCACACTATACCTACAAAGAGAGGATACAAGAAAAAGTACAAAAGTTGTAGAATTTCAAGTTAATTAGGAAAAAGCATTCAATCAACTCAAGAAAACAAAACATTGATGCCAAAAGATAAAATATTCTTAAACTGATACAACCACGCGTTTCACCACCCACGTTGTCTATGTCATAATAGACCACTTTAATCGAGTAACCTGGAAAAAGAAAAGATAGGCAAAGATAGAGAAACATAAGCATCACATAAACCAGCGTAAAGGAAAATAAATGTAATTACATTAGCATACAATAAGAATTGAGGTACAATATTCAGCCTCGCTTCTTAATCCTTGGATCATCTCGGTCTCCAAGGCACGCACTTGATCTAGTATATGCTTAGCCTCCCATGGAATTCCTCGATATCCTTCCTCTTCGTGCCTCGCAGACCAAAGTATCGTTGATCTTATTGTCCTACTCCCACATTCAAGTTAACTCATATCGACAACAATGAAACCAACAAGCAAAACAATGAAAAATGAAGTATAATGATATCAATGAGTTTGCAATATAAAAGTTCCGATCGCTATTGAACTAACCAAATGGTCGTGTTCATCCTCATCCTCGGACTGCCTCCTCCCATTATTCGACCAACCAAAATACATATCTTCTTCTACTACCATCTCGTAGTCGCAGTGCATAATCCATTTCTTCCACTTGATATGACATTTATTCAATTTCGCCATTTGTTAGCCGCAAGGTAAGTAACACAATAGTATAATTAGATCGCATGTACAACCTCCGACCACAAGGAGCAAACCCCAAATGTTAAGACCGCAAAGAAGCACCCTAGATATCGAAGACACCTAGGAAACTAAAAGTTTCATTACCATCACAAAGAAAGCAAAGACAAATTAATTCAAACATAAAATCTTGACCAATAACTTTAATGCCCGAAAAGAAAAAGAAAACATTTTCGAATCGATAAATTAAGCATACCGATATAAAGTAGGAAATTGAAACCAATTAAAATTGAAGGTCACAACATTTCAAAGACTATCGAGAATTCAAGATCAACCCTAAGCAAAGAAAGAAAATCAAAATATTGACAAATCAACATCACAACGCAGAAAACAAAGTCTAATCGCATAAAAAAAAAGGAATTAAAACCAAATATTTAATCCTAACCTTCCAATTCCCCAATTTCCGATTTATTCAAGGCTAAAGGTCGAATCTTTGAACAAAATTACGAGAATCCGAGCCGGCCGACTCGATCGCGAGGATTACAGAGAGATCTCTGCTCCGACCAAAATTCGTGACATGCGATCCGTGGATGGCTCAATTTTCCAAAAGCACTCAAATTATGATATACAACTCGTGAGGCGGTTAAATTATGATATACAACAAAATAGAATTAGATTCTGACTTACGAGCTACTGGTTAGGGAGGTAATGGGGATTTGCTTCTTCGTTGAAATCAAAGAATTTGGCCCACTCACCATAGGATAAGAAAGGCTTGGAGCAATTATTTTTTGGGGCGAAGCACGATACCCGATCTCATAAGAGATATGCATATATACCCAATGGGATAAAACATGCAAAATCGTAGGTTTATATTGTATGGACAAATATACCCTCATGTCGACTTTGTTTTCCGTAAAATAACGAGCGGATTAAAAATGGAAATCTCCTATTGGGAGCTCGGTCGGATTCGATGAAAACCGAAATCCGACCGAATCCGACCGCACGACCGAAAGAACGGAATCCGATCGGTGCGATCGAACCGATCGGATTCGATCGGTTTTTTTTTTTTTTAATTTTATTGCCTCAATAAGTGCTTTGAATTTTCTCTCAAATTATTGTAGCATTCAATTTATTCACGTGAAACCGATATAATAGGTCTCAATTTAGTACAATAATAGGTCTCGATTTCTTGTTGTTACGAAGAATTTGTACAATAATGAGTCTCAATTCATTGTAGCTAAAGAATTTCACGTGAATGATACATGCATATCCATTATTTGTTGTTGTTTACCTTCTATAAAATTTGATTTAATTCATTCATTCATTCATTCATTCACATCTCATATCTTCATTTTCCAAAATTTTCTATGAAGTTGAAGCAACAGATTTGAAGGAAAACCACGGAGAATTCAATCATTTTCCAATATCAAAGGTAATTCGCCAAAGAACCCCAAAGAATAATATACTATATTTACATGTACGATATTTTGATTGGGAATTTTGTTTTAATATTTTTATTTATTCTTTCTTTATGTAGATGGACAATTGGAAATTCATTATTGTGAATTATGGTGGAGAGTTTGATAGTGATTGTGACGATATTGGCGGGTATCAACAAATTGCCCAAATTCCGGATCGCTTTCTTTGCGACCTCATATACTATATCAATCACGTATTGCGTGCTAATGAATTGAGCACGGATTATCAATTATTTTATTTATCCACATCTCGATATGGTCGGATAATAAAATCATTGTTAACCGATGATGAACTGCTTGCTCGATTGTATGTACGAAGAATATCCACGCGTTTATGTAGTTCACAACACTACAAATATTGCGAGTGGATCAAACCCGGAGAGCCCAATCATTTGCAAGAAGAATATTCACAAAATGTTCCAAGTATGCTTTACGGTGATTGGTTTTCAATCCCAAAGGCACGCCACGGAGACAACAAGGCCAACAACCCTATTCGTAATGATGATGTTGATGGAGAAGACGAAGAAGAAGAAGAATATGTACCTGAGACCGAAGATCTCGAAGAGACCGACTCAGATGCCTCCGACGACCATCCCGAACAATCAATTTTAAATAATACGTTTATTGATTTTGCAGGATGGATTCGAAGAGAAGGAGGACTTCCCAAACTATTATCTTTGATTAATCCAAGCACCTATCCAGAAGATGTCAACCCACCCGATGCTGAAGAACTAACTAACTGGTTAGTTCGGTCATTCCGCCAACGCCGCACCTCACTTGTTGCTAGTGAAATGGACCCGACAAGGATGGAGAATTGAGTAGTAATTCATATTACTATAGCAAAGATGACCTCTATCTTCTTTGTTGGTGTGTGGCATATGGAGCAGGGGCGGAATACGTTGTTGGTCGCTCGATACAACACGATCGACATTTAAATGCAAGCACTACGAGAGGTGTAATTTTGAGTTACGAGCTGCCCAACGAGGTAATATTTGGAAAGTTTATAAGTTTATATCGAACACAAATGCCACCGTGATTTGGGTTGTGTTCGACCATGAAGGTTCATTCAAAGATAGTTGCAGCAGACATGCTCGAAAATGCGCACAACAAAGTGAAATCATGAAGCCTAAATCAATTATGGCCGAGTTGAAACATGATTTTGGTATCCGTGATCGTTATGATGTGGCGTATGAACCCGACATACAGCGATTGAGTTGATATGATCGGCATGATCGGTCATTCCAAATGCTGCAAAGTTATCCGCAGATGTTGACACGCATTTAATCCGGTACATTTATCGATTATGAGGTCGATGGTGATGGTCGATTCGGCATCCTGCTTGCTCTCGCTGCATCTATTGCCCCTTCTATTTTGTTCGAGACCGCTGATCGTCGAGATGGTACTCACCTCGAGGAAAGAATAAGGGAATTTTATTTGTCATAAGAACGGGATGCCAATGAGCAAGTGTTCCGTTGGCGTATGGTGTTGGGCCAATTGAGAATGATGAATCTTGGTCGTGGTTTATCTCACGCATCCAACGGGTATTTGGAAACATCGAAAACTCTTAATTGTCTCGGACGCACACGTGTCCATAGCTAACGCCATCGAGAGTATTTCCACAAGCTCATCACGCCTTATGCTTCTACCACTTCATCGAACAAGATCAAACAGCCAGAAGCGATGCTTGTGGTGGAAATGTTCCAAGAAGTCGCTTATGCATACGAGCCTGACAATACCAACGTGCTATATCTCGCTATCGAAAGCATAAATGATAAAGATACCACAAACCGCTCGTGTAGGACCGTAAAATGGGCCTGCTCAAAGTCCCCGTGAGCCGCTTTTAGCTTCTTAACATCGAATGCGCAGAGTCATTTAACTCTCGATTATTATGGGCGAGGCGTCTCCAATATGCTCAATGTTGGAGGCAATCGACTTGTAATTGAGAAGTGGTTCAACGATAGACGAGCAAAGACGTAGGTCGGACAACTATCTCACCGAGGAAACAATGAAAAAGCTACAAGAGCGGTGACCAAAAGTCGTCGTTACTCACGACGAGGTCTACAAATGCAAAATATAGGGTGCGCCGGCGTTAGGAACTTACGGTCGATCTTCAACTAAAATCGTGTGATTGTCGAGAATTTAACCAAGACGGGATGCCGTGTTCACACGCAATTGCTGCCATTAAGTAAGTTTTAATACTAATACTACACGCCGCTTTATTTTTCATGTAACTCATACTAATACTTTTCATCGACAAGGAGGCCGGGAATCCATCCACAATTACGTCGAATCATACTACACGACCAACACTTTAATTGAGACATACAAAGGTGCGGTGAATCATGTCCTCAATACAATGAGTGGTCGGTTCCAAATGAGGTAGCTCAAGCGAATGTATTGCCTCCTATTGTGACAAGACAGTCGACGACCTAGAACAAGTCGGATTCCATCCGTGGTGAAAGGTCTACAAGAAGAGTGCCTACAAACGATATGGGAGAATCGTCTAACAAGAGACGCCGAGCACCAAAGAAATGCGGTCATTGTAGGAACCAGACATACACGAAGGAAATGTCCAAATCGAATAAATGAAGGCATAAGTTTATTAATTAAAGTTGTATTTTTTTAATATTTCAAATATTGTATTCGCACCTTTATTGTTATTCTTCTTTATATCTTGTGCTATAATAATAATAATAATAATAATAATAATAATAATAATAATAATAATAATAATAATAATAATAATAATAATAATAATAATAATAATAATAATAATAATAATAATAATAATAATAATAATAATAATAAACTTCTTCACACTTTCAATTAGTGCATACGGATCTGGGGTCCAAGTTCTACCACGCCTATTGAAGGGTTCAAGTATTACATACATTTTGTTGATGACTATACTAGGTTTACTTGGATATTTCCTTACGCACTAAATGTGAAGTTTGAAATGTATCGTATCGTACAAAAACGTGATCATGTATCGTAAAAACATGAACTAAATTACACAAGTGATTTTTAAAATCTTAAATAGTTAGGAGTTTAAATAAATAAAAATAGAAGCAACTATAGGAGTTTAAAATCTTAAATAGTTATTAATTTACAAATATTAATAAACTGAAATTTAAGATATTACACATTTAAATTTACATATCTAAGTGTCTTCACACAACTCAAAAATAGAAGCAATTTATAATTTTCCTATATCTTTGGATGGTGAGTATTCCCAAGTAATACTGCGATCCGGATATCACACGCTCAACGTACATGCATGCATATGGACCACAAGCGATGCCGTCTTTTGGGAGAACGGTTAGGTGTGACGGATAGATAATTCAAGTGGCACGGTTTTTTCGATATGCCCGTATCGTTGAAACTCCAATAATCGCCTTCATCCAAGACGAATCCAAATAAATGCAATATCGAGCCATCTGTTTGGACGCGTTTTCTCTTCGCATGATCTTCTAATCTCCAATATATCGAATCATATAGATCAAGCGTCCATCAAGCATTACGATAACAATGACGACGTAGTGTCCATCGATAAGGATAGGTATAATCACCTATATAACACAATTATTACAAAATATATGAATTATTAAAACAAATATATTAAAATTTAAATATAACATGATATGAATTACAAAATCACCGTTGCATGTTGGACCAATCGGTCATAGTGGATACTCCCGTCGTGCCCTTGATCGTGGAAATAATACTCTCGGCACCTTCCAACCGCTTGAACAAGATTCCCAACCAACTTGAAGGATTCGCTATCGAGACATTCAAATGATTTAATCGACATTGAATTGAGCAAAGCAATAAATAAATAAATGTAAATTATTGGGAAATCAATACTTACATAGAAGTCGGTGTCCAATACAATCGTGTTTGCATTGTTCATGGTGGACAATACAAGATCGCCTTGATCGCCCTCACTCTACACTCGTCATGAACAGATCAATCGCTCACAATAAGAACAATTGAATGTATAAGTATTAATCAATCAATTCAACTAAAATAAATTCAATACTTAGAAATTCAAAATACTTACGTCCGAAGATAATAAGCTGGTCGGCTTAAGAATATCCATGAAAATGACCGACTAATAACTCCACCACTCGGAAAGCATCACCGTGCGTGGAGGCGGGCTTTAAGGAAGTCTTTGAAGTTACGTACTAACGCCGGATCAAGTCCACGCGGTGTGCCAAGAATAACATATGGAGATGCTAGGGCCATCGATGGGAATCGTTGTCGGTCACTCTTCCCGGTACAGCACCGGTGTCACCACGGTGCTCGTCGTCTTCTGGTCATCCCCGATGTGATCCCCGAGCCGGCATCCCTAAAGTCATCCACCGGTGTCCATAATCGGACATTCCTATAGTAGTGGACTCTGCGGGACTTTGAGGTCATCCCAATCGACACAATCTGCGTGAGAAAATATCATTTGACTTAGAAATATTTAAATAAACACAAAATATTTAAATTATTTAATTAAATTACACTTACTTGTCCACAACCACTAAAAATATCAAACATATCGGTGAATGAACGGGTCAAGGTGGTGGCCGATAAGAAAGGAGGTGGCTCACGATAGTAAATGAGGAGGTGGTCACGACAGGAGGCGGAGGTGGCTCCGATAGTAGCGGAGGAGGTGGTGGCGATAGGAGGCAGAGGTGGGCTGCGATAGGAAGTATAAGGTGGCTCCCGATAGGAAGCACGAGGTGGCTCACGATAGGAAGCACGAGGTGGCTCGATAGGATGGCATGGCCTCGCCCTACCAAACTCGTGCACGTAATGTCGAGTCAAGGCTCGCATGTCCGCCATCACCGATTCCGTGCCTCATCAACCGATTGCCGTGCCACGGATGAGTATGATGATCGGATGGAGAATGGGTCGGTGTACGCCGTGAAGGACGATGACGGTAAGCACCAATCAACTCCTTAAACCAACCCTTCAACTTCGCCGTCATCCGCACCTCAACCTCGTCAAGGTGCTTCTTCGATAGCTCATCACCCTCCGAGCATGCCTCGATAGGTCCTCTAGAACCGACGATCACTAGGTCGAGGTGATCGCCGCCGAGGAAGAAGTCGGAGGATGGCCCCGCTTCGTGGCTCGCCTAACGAGACGTGGGACGGTGCTCTCCGATCGGAGCCCTCGATACCATGTGCGCCGTGCTCGCCTCCTCAATAATATGCCGTCGCACCACGCCCTCGGATGCGAACGAGAAGTACCCTCGAGGCACGAGAATTCCACATCGTCATCACTAATCACTCGTGCTCGTGGGGAAAGCTGCTCCCATCCTCAACGGATTTTGTGGTCTATATAGGCACACCAAACGCCTCGTCGTTTCGGAGTGATACCCAAGACCATGTGTCCATTTCTTCTTCCGTAGCCGTGATCATCCGAATATGCCGATAATCCTATATACAATTCAAATAAACAAGACTTAATCAAAATTATTATAAAAATTATAACACAAATTTTAGGATATGTAAAAGTAGACACGAGATTCAAACAAAATCGATAAATCATCGATCGAGGACTTGCTCTTCAACCTCCATCTCAAGTATCTAGGTAGGCAAACCGTCTACATATTTCCCAACAACCCACCTGCACTGTGTATGATCTCGAGCGACCAAACAACCAATGCCCAAGTCGGTCCATAAAATGGTATTTCTTCTTGGTTGAATTTGAAATAAGTAGTAGCGCATACATCGATCGAATATGCACCCCACGGAAATCTAGAGAATAAATCCAAATCATCGACCAATGCCTGCACTCCACGACTCCACCAAGACTGGGATCTACAGATAATAGCATCCCGTATAACATAATAATATGCAAAGACGGAGGTATAAACTACCATCCGCATCATCTATATGCACGCCCTATCGAAAAACGCCTACTAAGTCCGCATAGATATATGGTCGAACGGCGTAAAGCTCTAAACACTCTAACACGCTGCAACCGGTGTTTCTACTAAGATTGAAAGACGAGCTTCCAAAACTTAAACCGTGACTAGTGCATAGTCATGAACAAGAAACAAATGTTCCGTCTGCTCATATGAAACCATACTAGACCATCATTCGTCATAATCGACGGAAATCACGTGGTGCAAAGCTATGATATTTTTGCACAAAGCTTCCATCAAGTAAATGACCAAGCATCCACTAGCAAACCTATCCAAAGAACTCTTCACCACCAATCTCCAATAATCTAGTCTTAATGATATCTAAATAATTGATCCTATAGTATGTGCTAATTTGGACCACAACATTAATCATCTGGGTCTCACATAATCAACATCACCCTAACAATAAAAACAATAAAGTGTATAAATATCATAAAAATAAAACATATAATAAAGCATAATAACACGCTTAGCATAATTACATAATAAATCATAATATACATTTTAACATATTAAATAAATAATAGCATATTAAACGATGTGTGCTAATTAAGTAGCAGGATTAACTAATAAATAAGCACGCTTAATTAATACATTATGATATTATCAATAAATAAGCACGCTTAACTAATAAATTATGATAAGCGTGTTAAGTCGTCGTGTGTGGGTCTTATTTACTTTTGCATTTGTAGATAAGCACGCTTAAAATTAATAAATTATGATAAGCGATTTAACTAACTAATAAACCATAATAAACTATGATAAACTATGATAAGCAAGGTTAATTATGATAAGCGATTTAATTAATAAACTAAGATAAGGTGTTTAATTATGATAAGCGATTTAACTAATAAACTATGATAATAAGCACGCGCTTAACTAATAAATTCAAAATAATAGCATAAGCACGCTTAACTAACTAAATAATAACTAAATTAACTAATCAAAATAAGAACCGATCGTCCGCTTGACGGTCGGATTCCGTCAACGGACCGATCGGATTCCGTCGGGAAAGCGAAGAGAGCGACGCACCGGAAGCCATGGTGTGAGAATTCGACGAGAGCAAGAGAGCGAGCGAGCGAGAGTGATTTACTGGGAGGAGAGTGAAGGGAGTCTCAATCCGGGAGGAGTGAAATGAGAGACGGACTCGTCGGTATATATTGAGGAAGAAGTCGATCGGATGAGAAGAATCCGATCGGTTAGAGTAGAACCGATCGATCCGATCGTCCGATCGGATTCCACTCATCCGATCGGATTCCACTCACCAAGATTCCTCGACGGCGCACCTTTTCAGCGCGCAGCGCAGGCGCAGCCTTTATGTCAACTTCTTTTTTCAAAGTTGAATCCGATCGATCCGATCGGTGAGAAGATCCGATCGAATCCGATCGCCGATCGGATTCTACTTTTCCTAACATCGATGCAGACCTTTTCGCCTTTTAGTCACCTCGCTCATCGACGATGTTTTTCAAGGCTATTTGGGGTATATCTTCCGATGTTGCATGTTTTATAACGATTGGGTATTTATTCATACCTTTTATGCCATTTGTGTAGTTTTCCTATCGACACTTATTTTTTTCCGCCGACACGTGGATTTATACCATTGATAGACGCTCAATTTTCCCGAGCCCGCAGCGCCCGCCGCCCGCCTCCTCCGCCCGCGACGCAGGCGGCGCCGCCAAGGCGGCCGCGATGGACAAATTCGAGATTCTCTCATCCTCGCTGCCGAGAGCGACGCCGCCTTCCTCGTCCATCGCCGCCGCCGCCGCCGGTGACGCCGATAGATCGCCGGCAAGTCGGAGGAGCCGAGCGAGATCGTGGATCTACCTAGCTTGGGATCGTGCTTCGACGCGGTGGAGATGATGAACGACTTCGTCAATACTCTTCTCTCACACTATCTTCTCTCTCCGCTTTCTCTCACGTAGAGCATATTTGAAAAATTAGTGCCAAAATACCCAAATTAATTAAGTGTGAGTAAAAAAAATTAACTAAGGCATGAAAATGGGTTAAAAGACCACATGGCTAAGTGGCGAAAGACCACGCGGCCTAAGCCCGTGGTATTTAGTCGACGTGGATGTTAGACAACGCGAAAAAAACCATGGTTAATAAAAGTTGTGCGTTAATAGACCACGCGGTAAGGGCACCGTGGTCTATCATATGAAAAAAACGCTAATAGACCACGCGGTTCTCTAGCCCGTGGTCTATAACCGTTTAAAAATATGGTTATAGACCACGCATTTCACCACCCACGTTGTCTATGTCATAATAGACCACTTTAGTACTAATGTGCGTGGTCTATGACGTGTGGTCTATGAGCAAAATTCTTGTAGTGTCAGAATACAAAAACTACTCTGATACCATTCTGTAACACCCCGACTTACTTAACCAAGCAATTGGTTAAGTAATTAGGCTATTACGTGGGTTAAGAAAGAACTTCTGATAATTTATAACAACAATTCCGATGGAATATACATGTCAAACAATATTTGACCTCAACTTTCATCATGAATGAATAAATTATTGTTGAAAGAGGTAGATCCGACAAAGAATGATTCTAGATCCTCAAACCACAAGGAGTAATCGAACAAAGAAAACAATGGTGAGGAAAATTCTCAAAATAAGATAATCGAGATCAAATACTACATTGATCTAATATCACGAGTTAAACTAATTTTACAACGAATGTGAGAACTCAAAATGCTTTCACCAAAATAAAATCTTTGGTTAACTAGGGTCGAAAGCACGACTCATCAATAACTTCAAGCCTTTTATACAATATTAGATCCAACAAACAATCTTGGGTATTTAAAAGAAATCCTTTTCACACAATCATTTTGATAAGTCACAGTCATAGAAGCAAATCGACATTTTAACGAAATGACGAAATCCCAACAATGTAATAAAACGTCACTGTGGAAAATATCTAGATACAAACAAACAAAGGCCAAAGTTCGCAACAAGAAGTGTGGTGAGAATCATGTATGATGACATAAGACTGGGCAAACAAAACATGACATCAATAATTAACAACATCATCATGAGACAAAACCTCTGAGAAGCTCTTCCGCACAACATTCGATTCCAAAGATCCTCTCGAGCTCATCCCGCACATTTAGAAATATATGCGGACGTGAGTACTAGATGCACTCGGTGGGTATATGCCGAAAACATTTAAAACATTGCTCTTAGAGCTATAAACTTGACTTGCCATAACATTTGCAATGCATGTGAGTTTTCGCTAAATAACTCCGTGCATGCTTCGTAAATAAACTTATTTGCTTTCATGCTTATATATTCAAGATGCAACATTAAACATGTGTCTGCAGACATTATCTCATTCTTTAACCATATCTACGCATTTTGTGTCGAGAAGTAGCCTCCATCTCAAACACCGTGATCGGCCATTCACCACGATCACTCTGTACACAAACCTCATCGGCAGCTCGTCCAAAGATAGGCCGATATCGCCCATCTCTCGTAGATAGGCAACATACATCATGCATCATGCTCAAAACTTGGCAAGTCACCAATTTTTCATAAAATGCATTTCATATCATATTGTATGCAAAAGCATATCACTCTCATTTTAAGAAAGATTTTACCCACCGGCAATAACCACTGGTGGGTGTATAACTGCCCTTCGCTTTTTCTTCTCTCGAACTTGGCCTTCATCAATATAAAGTAGCGTATAAGCATACCAGAGCCAAACGAAAAGATAAACTCTTTATCTTATCTAAGTCGCCAACACGACTATAACTTCGATATTCAAGACTCTATAGTCCGTGAACACTGGGTCATTGCATCCTTTAACATCTAAGCATATAACAAGACTTAACTAAGCCTCATGTGACTAAACAAACATAGATGACTCAAAACAAACTTAAGCCATCTAATCTTAATCACAAACTAACAACACTTTACAAACGCGACGTATGACCAACGTGAAAAATTACGTGAGACGCCATCTAACATAAACGAACTTCTATACATACTCAACTATCATCAAAGATCATCAATCAACCATTGAAATCCAAAGATTAAAGCTTTAACATTGAAAACCCACTTTGACGTCAAACTAAAATTTTCATCTTTAAAATACGTCGGTAGAAAAATTCGAATAAATCATTTTAAGCTCTATTCATATCATAGAATCCAAATATAAAGTCAAAATGATCAAATAAAATCAAAATCCAACCTCATGTGTGACATAGTATTCGCCATTTTAGGTTTTCACATGGGTTCGATTTTAATCATTTTTCTTGCTCAAAACATGTTTATATCTACCCAACAACACATATATGAAAGCATATCAAGCATATCAACAACATAAGTTTAAGATCTAGGCTTCCTCATTTTCGAAAATTTCAAAGATTCCAAGGAATGAACTCATGCTTGAAAATTCAACATTAAACTACTCATAGGTGCTAGATCTAACGTAATATCAAGAAATAATCGAACAAAACATACTCCTTCAAACATACTCAAAAGGACCGAAAATTAGGAGCCTCTAAACTTCATGATTTTCGAAATTTTAAACCATAAATGCGTTCTAGAGGTGTAGATCTACCTTTTTGTGAAGACGGATCGTGAATCCATCGGTTAGATCTTCATAGAAATGAGTTTGAAAATTTTTACACCTTGCAGTGTGTGTTTGTGTGTGTTCTCGAAAATTTTGTGAAGAATGGAGGAAAATAGTGTGTTTTGGAAGCTAAACACATATATATACCCTTATACTATTCATGTCTTCTTTAATAAGCCACAAGTTTTCTAGAATTTTCCCTAGCTTATTACATAAGCTTTAAATGGCTTCTTCGTAAGCCTTAAATTCTAGAATTCTCCTTAGCTTATTATATGAGCTTAAAAATAAGGATATAACCTATCTTTGAAATTATTAACTCAATATAAATCAAATAGAAATATATGAATTTCTAATGAGTTGAAATCTTCATAATTACCTCTTTCTAAAATAAACATCATATATGACTATTAAAAGCATTTTTTGTCTCAAAACCATTTTGAAAAATTTGCTCTCGATCCGATTTCATTGAGCAAACACATATATTAAAAAGATGAAAGACTCTGAAATTCTATGACTATAGGATCAAAACTTCTATGAACACATATCTTATCATTTCAAGACTCTTGAAATCTAGATCTTCTCATGCTAATAAAGACTTAAGAATCTTATCTCAGATTCTTTCTCGAATCTATCTTAGATTCTATCTTCTCGACTCAAAGCTTAACATAAAAGCTTTTAACTTAAATAACTCTTTCTTAAGGATGCAATGCCCTTCTTATAAAGCTCTTAATCAGGAGCAAATCTTTGCTACAGGAATACGGGGTATTACAGAGGATTATTGAGGAGATGGTTTACAATAGTTATCATTGGCCTATTGTCACATACCCTCAATCCTAAGTACGATTTAGAAGGATTGTAACTCTAAACGGGTATAATTAAACAGGGAATTCTCCTTAATAAAAGCCGTAATTCATATGACAAGCATGTCCTCGACTTTAGTACATAACTTAAGTTCGCAATGAAAACATGTGATATGTACATATGACGATGTACTATCAAGGTATAAATCTTTCAATGACAATATTCCTATTGCTCAACACCGCCCATGCATCATCCGCTCAACCCGCACATTTAAAACAACATGCGGGTCGAGTACAAGAATGCACTCGGTGGACTCATGCCAAAACATTTGATAATTTAATTACATCGCCAATATCGGGGTAAGACACAAGCGGTTTTAGTCGAAAGGCCTCAGGCTTACTAAAACATTTTCGTTCAGAACATCGCCGCCAGCATTTTCGTGTGTATGATCCGTATCTTATAGTAACAGTTCATAACAAGATAAGAATTAAACGTCGGAGGAGGCCTCCCATCTACGACGCCGTGACCGGTCGTAATCCCGACAAAGACACAAATACTCACAAGCATATGTTAACATAGCAATAGTTCCAACCTTCACGCCAATCCTAGCTGTGCATTTATCATCCCGCATAGACCCGACATTAAAAAGGTTGGGCGACCCAAGTGACATAACTCGTCATAATATAGTTCCAACTATCGCCACAATTTCTACCCGGCATAACAGATAGGATCCATACACAAAAGTAACATTTTTGGCGTGTAATGTAATAAACATTTAACAATTGCAAAATAAGCATAATAAATAAATTCATTTGTAAAGAGTAGCAAAGTCGCTTTTGTTTGAAAAGAGAGCCCATATTTTGAAGATAAGAAGCCCACCTGGACTATGGTTCATCCTAACTTGAGTTTTAAGTTTGATTTCTCGTCAACGCCGGTCGTCGCGTCGCGGCCCACACCTTTACGTAAAAGCGATGTTTTAGTACATCGCTCGCGTTTCTCGAGACTCTCAAAGTCAGAATAAACTTCGATATTCTACATCGATATAAACCGAATTCCTTAACGAATTCAATACACTTTTCAATTACGTATTTCAATTGAATCTGTTCTCGCTCTTCGAGACACGCTCAATTGTATCGCTTTAACCTTCCGCTTAAACGCTCAACATATTTATACGTTTCTCGACATACGGATTTTTAATAGTAATTTCTTACTAATTATGTTATAAATCGATTTCCAATCGATTTCTTTTCAGAAGTCCTATTTCTCGATTTGTCACGTAAATCGATGAACTTTATTAATATTTTTCTTAAACATTAATCCATTTATCCATAATCCTTATTATTCAATTATAACGTTTACTAAATAAAACGTTTCGTTATAACATAGTGATCCATGTTTACAAAATTTTATAAATTCCCAATATGTCTAAAATAATATTTAGACATATAATATATTATCACTCCTAATTAAAAAGGATTTAAAATCCTTATAGTTCTTTTAATGCTCTCGGAAATTCTTAAAATTACCAACGGATTTCCAAGAATTTTTATAAATTCATATAGTGTATTATTATACACTTATGGTCATTAATATGTATTAATATCATCCATGTATCAATCGATCATCACCATATTCATATAAGGCATATTTCACCTAGGGGAGTTCCAACACTTAGTCAAATTTCAAGTATTTATTTTTCAGCAAAACAGCTTAAAACAACCCAAGTGTCATACTTTGACGATTTATAACTCTCGACTCAAAATACGTATGACCGTACAAAGACACATTCTGAAAACCTCTAAACATGTACTATAAGTTCTAAGAAGGAAGTCGACCCAAAAGAGTCGTGGTTCTGGAGATATAGGATCTCAAAGTGGGCAACTCGAACTGACTTCTATACTTAGAATATTTTTCAGGATTTCCAGATTTAGCTTAACGACGAGGGAGTTTGCGAGGCTCGTAACTTTTGACTCACAATACAAAAATGACCGCAAGATACCATTTTTGAAACCTTGTAAAAAGAACTACATGTTTCATGAAGACCATACTGGAAAATATCTGATGCATCGATAAATACGTAAGTTCAAAGTTGACTAGTTGGAAAGGACAACATTCAAGTAGGTGACTTTGGGTCAGTGAAAGGTATACCTATAAGAGTTGGTTTGGGATGAAACTTTCCAGATCACAACTAGACATGGTAAGGAACATTGCTTATGAAGAAACCCAAGTCAAATTCGGACTACAAATGGCTTGAACATCTCACGCAAAAGTCGGACTCGTAGGGTTCATTAACAAAGGAAATAGACTAAGGCAGTTTTGACAAAAACACCTACTGTAATGCGTCAACTTTAAAAATTCACTGAGGGCTTATTAAAACGAATCTAATAATGAAACCTATCATATTGAGAAGCCACTTAAGTCTAGTTTAATCCAGAAAAAGCCTAACTCAATGATTCAAAATATATTGGGAGATAAAAATATTTTACCACAAGCTATCACTCCCGTGACAGTTTTGTGCAGTTAGCTTGTAAAATATGGAATAAATAGTAAACATTTTTGGAAAATTTTGAAAATTTACATAAATATTCTAGACATGCTAAGTTATGTTTATGAAAATTTTTAGAGTTTTACCATTAGCCAAACTCGAAACGAAAGCCACGGACCGTGGGTGATGAACACCGAAATTTTACAGATTTGTGCAGTGTTTTTGAAAAATAGAATTAAAATAGCAAATCTAGTTGGATTGACTTGAAATTGTACAGAGTCGTAATAGACATGTTTACTTTCAACATAGTAAAATTTCACCTTCATCTGACCACTTTAACTTAGTCAAATAATTTTATTAAGTTACTGTTTTCGTAACATACTTTCAGTTTTCAATTTTAAGCTTATTCTTCTTGTATGTATTTCGTATAACCACGAAAATGGTGAATCATCACCCCAAATCACCACCAAGATCATCAATCTAAGCATGCTAGTTTGATTTAGTCATGTCTAAGAGTCATAGGAGGTAGTTATACCTTAGCCACGAATTTGAAGATGAATGAGAGAGATGGAGCTTGAGCTTTCTTCCATGGTGGGAATGGTGTAGGAGAAGAAGAAGAGAAGAAGGAAAATTTTGAAAATGAGAGAGTGTTGCTCTCGGTTTTGGCAGAAAAATGAGAGAGTGAAGTGTGTTGTGTGTGTTCAAAAATGCTTGGAGAGAGTATAATGAGTAAAGTGTATTGAAAGGGGAAGAGTCCCCCTATTTCTCTCTCTCTTGTACACGGTTACACACACACACAATGATGAGATTGCAGCAAATTTTTGGGGAGTAGGAGATGATGACCGAGGAGTGTAAAGGAGCTCTTCATGCATTGGGTGTTTAAGGAGGTGACAAGCATGCCTTGTCAATCCATGATGGCCTAAGGTTTAGGGGTCCAAATAGGTAGGATTTATTTTATTTTTGTACATTAATACAATATATATATCATACATGATCATAGGTGTAAAATACAAGTCATAAAATAATTAAATCACCTCTTAGGCATATATTTGAAATTTTCGAGAATAATAATGAAAATAGGATAAAAATTATAATTCACACCTATTATTGATACTCATGTCAATCTTGATCAAAACATACTCATATATATCATAATATATGATTTAGATAATAAATAATAGCATAGGATAAATTAATAGCACATTTCATGCACACAAAACCCTAATTTCGAAAATTAGGGTTTCAAAATTATTAAATACACAATACCGAGTTTTAATGCTTAATAATATCCATATATATCATAACATATAGTTTAGATACCATAGGATAATTTAATGTTATCATTTCATGTGTTAAACCATAGTTTATATAATTGTGGTTTTCAAAATCCATTTCAAAATTATCGAATTTTAAACGCTCAAAATTCAATTTTAATATTTATTAATACTGTAATTATATAAAATAATAATAGAAAATTAAATAATAATAATTTCGAGCATTAAACTCATTTTTCAAAACGCGTCTCAGACGTTGACGCTCAAAACGCCTCAAACGCTCAAAATCGACTCATCTCAAAATGGTCATAGTAAGTTCGTGATTACTTAATAAATATATTCCATTTAATATAAGAATTAAGATGGAAATTAATTCCAAGCTTTATCGCTCAGAAATTCCATAAAATACCGACGCTCGATACGCTGCTCGACGTTAAAATATATCGACGAATCATTTCGTAATAATTCAATTCCTTAATTCACAATCCTTAGTGAATATAAAAGGAATTCGTTATAATAATACTGAATCGAAATCACACTATTCGATGTCGTAAAAATAATATACGATAAAACTCTAATTCACGGGTTTAAATTACCGTAATCATACGTTCGTTTCTTTGGAATATTACACCTATGGAGAGACATCTAACAAGAAGTGTTGCATCTGTCACTGACGATAGAGTTGATGACTTGGAAACATAAGTCACGTTTCTCAAGCGTGAATTCGAGCAGAAGGCTAAGGTGGAGGCTCAGGCACATGTGGTGCAACAGCAGCAGTCAGATGTTGTTGATTTGAAATACACCGAGGATGCAAATTTTGTCAATCAACGAAACTTCCACAACAGTCACCAACAATATCAAGGACATCAGGGGGGTAACATGGGTTATCATCTGAGCCATACGAGTCATCCCAATTTCTCCTACAAAATTCCAACAACATCCAACAATCTCCACCGGATTTCTTTCTGTGTCTAATGGAGTGATGACCGAGCCCAATAAGATATCTATGGAGAAGATGATGTAGCAACATATGACTTTATAGGTCAGATGGGGCAGAAGGTGGTGACATTGGAAGGTCCAATTTCTGCTCTCTCCAAGCTGGTCAAAATGATTGAGGTGTAGGTTAGCCAAATAGATAACCAGATAGTTGGACAGCACAAGTAGGGCCAATTTCCAAGCAGCACAAAGATCAACCCGAGTGTCAGTTGATCACTAATATTGCTACCAAATAAATGATAGTAAAACAACAAGTATATTGTATCCTATCCACAGGGACTGCGACTCGAGAACACAACAATTAATCAACACAGAATCTTGATTATTATTCAGGCAATAATTTATCAAGAGAGAAATAATAATAAAACTAGACTCAAAATATAAAAGGAATAAAATCAGATATAAAATACTGACCCTAGGGATGTACTTAACCTAACCAGATTCACACAATTAACCTATTAATTTGTTTACCAATTTAATCCGCATTCATATGAAGGATCACTAATGTAACTATAGTTTCCGCCAGGACAACCTATAGTAGTAGGTTAGCCTAAACTCTATCTCCGTCGGGTCTCAAGAGAAGTAAGCTAATTACCAAAAGTACACAAAGATTTAACCTCCTACAGTTCACCTATCTCCGCCAGGTCTCAAGGTAAAAACTGTATTATAAATTCAAGAAATCGATTATGCAATTAATTCCGCCAAGACATCAATCACATAACTAGCATGCATTAATATTGATCAGATACCAACACAATTATAAATCATGAATGAGAAGGCAAAACAATATCAACATATCAATCATATAAATCTAGTCAGACATACAAACCCTAGGATCAATACGGAATTTAGCTACGCATAATTAAATTACTAAAGCAATAAATAAATAAAAATAACATAAACCTGAAATAGATAGATAAAACCGTAATATTCCACGATGAACAATGTAGCACTTGAATCCTAAATAAATCAACTCTCGGAACAATAAATACTAAACTGGAATCAACAAGGAATTGATAACTAAACAAAAGAACTATGTTCTAATCAACTAAAATATACGAAAACGAGTAAAAGAGGTGTTCTGTTGTTTTGTGAATGAAAAACTCTTCTGGAATGAATAATAATTCAAGTCTCGTGTGATGTAATGTGTTATATGCGCAACCCGAGGTGCCCTAGCTAGCGAGAATGGCTCGCGAGAAATTCTTGCGAAAAAAGGTTGCGAGCCTTGAAATATGCGTGATTCCATTGATTCTTGCGAGTTTGCCTCGCGACCTTCGGTCACGAGCAAAACTCGTGAGCCGTGTTTTCCCACGGCTGTGCATTGCGCGACTTCGCTGTTTCGCTCCGTTCTCTCTCGTCCTAACTCCGAATTATGATCCGCTTGCGCCTATGGTCTCTTATCGAGATGCTCTTTAACATAGTAAACTTTTACATTCATCTTTGTCATATCCATTTCATCATATTTATCGTCACATCTAAACAGATATTCTTTGCACGAGCTCGCGATCGGGCTAGTTAATTCCTCTTTATCGTGATCCACCTTTTTGACATCAAAACCTGTGCTAAAATGACATGAAACACACACGCATAATATCTTCCAAGGTAAACATAAATATAACAAAAGACAACTCAAAAGATCACTTATCAATTATAAACTAAACGAATATAGCCTTATAAATCAGGTAAAAATGAGGCTTATCAACTCTTCCAAACTTAACCTTTTGTTTGTCCTCAAAAAAATCAGAACAAGAGAGAGATGACCAAAGACAGGTAAAGAGTCGAACGATAAAAGCAATAAGCCTCAGAGCAAAGAGCAATAAAAGATTCACATCAAATGAATAAAATCACAACATCTTTCGTTAAACTCAACATATCATAATACTCATAAGCACAAGCCTTCTTAAACTTGAATCCTCACTATATGGATATATATATAAGAAATTTCAAACACTCAAGTGTATCAAGGAGGATGTGTATACTCTCAAAGTTTAAAAACACTTGGAATCTACCATAAGCTTGCAAATCGTCTAATTCTCCATTGCTCAAATATGTGCTCAAGAACTAAGATCAAAAAGATCTTATAAGAGGTTATAATGTAGGCTCTTTGGTAAGGTAAGATAAATTTAGGCTAAGTGACTCATAATCCCATAATGAAAAACACCATAAGTATCACAAGACACAATTCCCAAACTTTCACAATTTATTTCAATTCTCCATACCAAGAAGTCATTTTTTCTAAGAATTCCACACTTATTATATAAGTGATATACTCATCTCAAAGCACTAGCTACTTACCCATTTATGTTCTTTTCACACACTTGTGTCAATTTTTTTTTTTAACTTATATGGGTAAGCAACTATTTTTAATTATCACTTTCACATTATCTATTTTCTTTCTTTCCTTTCTTTTTCTCAACTCTCAATTCAAGCAACTAAAAATTCACACTAACAACATAACCCAACCCACGACTATATGAAAGAATAAGGTAGGCTCAAACGGGCTCATCAAAGGATAATAAAATAACAGGTTAGTGTTTAGATAGTGTATAGGCTAAGAAAAGAATGCTTAATATCATCTCATAATTCTTAAGCACATCAATGCAATCTCGAAAAAGAACCGGAACAAGTTCTAGAGAAATGATAAACGCGCATTTTACACGTTTATTGTTGATTTTTAAAGATGATTTTAGATCGATAAAGTGCGTTTATGTCTTGGATCTCAATACTTTTATATATTTTTGGAAGATACTACTCTTGGGTTCCTCTTTGGTGTTTTGTAGGCTTATAAGACGATAATCGAAGCATGGAACGAAGCACGAGCGAAATAAGGGCAAAACCAGGGCCTAGCGACCACCTTCGCGGCCGCTAGCCAGAGCGCGAGCCGCGAGAGCAACGCAGACTGATGTCTCGCGACCAGCCTAGCGATCGCTAGGTCGGATGCGAGGAAAATCCACACGACGCGGCCACACCCGGCGACCGCGAGACGTGACCGCGAGCTACCCGACGTGCGAAGCCTTTGAAAAGAGCTACTGCCCAATTTCTCGCGACCATACCTAGCGACCGCGAGCCAGGTCGCGAGGTAAGCCAGCGAGCGCGTGTCCAGCCGAGAAACCGAAGGAAGCCCAGGCGAGCAGATCCCTCGCGACCGCGAAGCTCGGCCACGAAGCGTGTCGGTAGGGCCCAAAATTAGGGTTTCACCCTATGCCTATAAATAGGGCTTCACCCCCTCGTGCCCCAAGCTGCTCCAGACCGATTTTAGACGTTTTTCCTCAGTTTTTCATTATTTTTCATACTTTTGCACTCTAGTCTTGATTTAGATTCATTCTAGCATTAGTTTTTCATTGTTTCACATTAGGTCACGACAGACGCTTTGGAACGTTTCGTCCGAACAATTTTCGTGTTTATTCCATTTTCCGCTTGGGTTCGATACGAACCCAACCATTGTTCTTCCGATCAATTACGGGTTTTATCTATTTAATTTCGCTTCCATGATTAATTCGTATTTTTTTTCGTTTATTATGTCTAGCTAATTTCCGTTCTAATCCTAGGGTTTGCATGATTCTATCATAAATGTTGTGATTCCTGTCATTGCTATTTACCTTCCAGGCATTGATTTATGATTCTTGATGCTTAATTATATGTGTTGATTTCTGATCAATCTTGAAGCATATCATAGTTTCCAGTTAATTACTTAACCGTTTTAATTGTCAATCGATCTTGAATGCATAATACGAATAATCCTTGAGTCGTAGCTGAGATAGGAACATTCGTAGGAAGCATATTCTTTGTGATCTGTTCGGAGTTACTTATTTTCACCTAGAGACGTAACAGTAATAGGGAAAATTAGTAATCAATTGCCACAATTGTCGTAACTGAAATTGTTGGTTACATATGTGATCTTCCATCTTGTCTAGATTAAAATTGGTTGATAGGAAGCAGGATAAACATACGTTGTGGGTAGGATTAATGCATCCCTAGGGTTAGTCTTTCTATCTTGTTATCTATTTGGGTTTTTATTGTTTTAGTTTATTTTCAAGTTGCTATCTTTGCTTTGGATTTAATATTCGAAGCCCTAAAAGCTTTCAAATCAAATTCTGTTTCTTGGATAATGATGAATTATTGTTGAGCTAGCTTCTGTGTTTTCGTGTTACAATCCCTGTGGATACGATACTCTGCTTACCTTTATACTTGCACGTTTTCGTGTTAGAAAAGTGAGCGATCAAGAAACACATGCTATTTCAAGCTATTCACACAGAAAGAAAACAAGACTGAAAAGATATGACATGCAAAAGCTCAAGTCTCACAGGTTTCAAAAGTGTGATCAAGTTCTCAAAGGCTTAATACTCACAATAATCATGACATGCTCCATCTCACAAAATCAGTTGCAATCAAATTTTCTAATAAAAACAATTCTCATCATCGGCTGCTCGTCATTCAACTCAACCCAAAACAGACACAAAACCCAAACAAGAAAAACAAAACAACACAAAACGAAAGCAAAACAAAAACGAAAACAAAACAAAACAAAACAAAACAAAACAAAACAAAGGGAAACATTGGGTTACCTCCCAACAAGTGCTAAATTTAAATGTCTTTAGCTAGACCAATACTAACCTCGACCAATCTGGCGTTTTGGCAGCAGACTTCTTCCCAAATCTATGCTTGCCTCCATATTTTTCATTGACCGCAGACCACCACTGAGTGTGGACGTGGCCTCCCCCAAACTTGAACGAATCACTCGGGGTTCCATACCGAGTCCAACTCTTCTTTGTAGCATCCTCATCGACTGGTCGGTTAACATCCAAGCGCGAGACTTGTCTAGTTGTGGCAGTGGTGATCGAATAACATTCCTAGTGCTCTGAACTATCGTGTCGCGGGATGACATCATATATTGAAATTTTCAGCTCCTCATCGTTGACACGAAAAGTAAGATCACCTTCCTGCACATCAATTAAAGTACGACCAGTTGCTAGAAAAGGCCGACCTAAGATTAGTGGTTGATACTTGAATTCAGGTATGTCTAAAATAACGAAATCAGCTAGGAAGATAAAATCCCGAATTCTTACCAACACATCCTCAACTACGCCCTTAGGATATGAGACTGACCTGTCAGCCATCATTAATGAAATTAAAGTTGGCTTCATTTTGCCCAGCTCCAAGCGGTTGAACATATATAAAGGCATCAGGTTTATGCTCGCTCCCAAATCACACAACACGTTGGGAAATGTGTGCTCTGCAATCTCGCACTCTAATGTGAAGCTCCCTGGATTTTCCTGTTTCAGTGGTAATTTCCTCTGTAAAATAGCGCTGCATTCTTTAGAAAGGTTAATTTTTTCAAATTTACCCAACTTCTTTTGCTTGCACAACGCATCTTTGAGAAATTTGACGTATCCGGCATATTCCCGAGTGCATCAAAGAGAGGTATTGTGATGTTGACTTTTCGAACATCTTCGAATCGGGCGAACTCCTCATCGTATTTCGTCTTCCTGATTCGCTGAGGAAATAGGGCATTAGCTACTGGGGGCGC
The DNA here is from genome assembly GCA_036937905.1 of Salvia rosmarinus. Taxonomy (NCBI): domain Eukaryota; kingdom Viridiplantae; phylum Streptophyta; class Magnoliopsida; order Lamiales; family Lamiaceae; genus Salvia; species Salvia rosmarinus. The sequence goes on along the minus strand of CM072815.1, from coordinate 70,465,306 downwards.
TGGATGGCTGGCCTTCTCTCGCGATGTTGAGTCGCGAGACTCCCTCGCGAGATCTCCTCCGTGCTGCTTCGCGAGTGTCTCTAGCGACTTGTGCTCGCGAGGCAAAGTCGCGATGTCTTCTCCGTCTGTCTTCGCAGGTTTACCTCGCGACTCTTGCTCGCGAAGTAAGGTCGCGAGGCGAGATCCTTCATCTGACGAGGCTTTCTTCGCGGGATGCCCTCACGAAGGAATGTCACGAGGCGTGACTCTGTACGCTGCCCGTCTCTCGCCGTGTTCCCTCGCGACTGGTTGTCGCGTGGATTTCTCGCGAGGTGAGAATCTGCGAATTTGTTTTCCTCGGCGCTTTGCTCATCCAACTCTTCCCCTTCATGATTCAGATGATTAGTATAGGATGCTCCGCTCCTCAAATAAATTGCATTACACTGATTCAGAGGCATATGATTCTTAGATTCTGCTCGGTGTTGCTTGGGAATTGCCTCGCTCGTGCATCCCAAAATTCTCTCATTAGCCATCCGCCCCACTGGTTCTCTAACATCTTTACTTATTTTCCAAGGGCTATCACCGTATTGTTGATGGCGCTGACCGCACTCTCCGTGAGTGTTTAGCCTATTCTCGAGCCATCAATCAATATTTTGTCGAGCCACAATTTGTTGGTGACTCATTCGTTATTTTTGATTGCTCGCCAACACTTGTTGCATCATATCTTCGAGGTTCGCTTGGGCTCCACAATCATTCCATTATTAACAAAGAAGACCGGTGGTAGTTGTCGAGCATTCTCGCGCATCGACATAGGAAAATTGGGGTGATTCCTATTATCGACGATAGGTGGTTCCCACCGATTTCTCGCCATTACCCTTTGGTTCACATATCAACCTCCTCCATTCTCGCCACGGCCATAGTCATCCGCCTTTCTCTCGGCTTCATACTCCTTTGCAGAGATGTAAATTTTCTACGAGATCATCATATCTGTCAATCTCTGCAAAGAACAACTTTTCTTATCGGTCGCCTCCATCGCCATCGATAATCGTTGATGTCACACCCCAAAACTTAAAGAAATATAAATGGGAAACGACGGAAGCCTTACTCATTCGTGAGAAAATAGGAAAATAAATCCCAAAATTGACAAAACCTATTTTTGAGAAAGAGAAATAATAGGTAATGTCATTTCAGATAATAACATAAAGCTAGTTTCAAGATCAAATGTTTAGTTTCGTACTCTGATAACAACCAAACAAAAAGGGCATCAAGCTAAATAGAAAAGAAGAATTAGGAGTTCAAGCTCCACATAAAATGACATTAGATAGTATAACATAGCCTTATGTTTTGGAATATTTAGAAAACGAGATAGTGGCTAGTCATTCAGCGGAAGTCAAGATTTTGGAGTAAAACCTCAGCCTCGCCTCCTGTCACAAGACCAACCGATTAACCCGAAAATATTTGAAAATATTTGGCCGAGTACTAATGTACTCAGTGGCATTGCATTTTATAAACAGTTTAAAATTTTCAAACATATTATCCATGCTCAACAAGATGACTTAGAAGGTTTTAAAACCAAAAGCCACTTCTATGCATACAAAATATTCTTTATTTCGTGCACGCTTTACACGTTTCATGTTATTTTTATGATCCCGACCTCTAGCCACCGTCGATCCATTATCTCTCATTATTCGACCCCGCACTTAAGCCCGCAGTCGAATTCTAACGCTATCCAACAGTCACATAATTGAAACCATGAAACCGTGCTTCGAACACATCCACCAAGCACCCTTATAACTCCTCTTTCTTTAGTTAGCACACGATGGTGATCAACCCACCGCTACCAACAACGTACACAATCCTCAAACGACGCTTTAGGTCGGTTTGAGAATCTCGATCGATCTTCAAAGAGCATTAAATGATAGAGACGTGCATAAAAATATTTTCATGGATAATAAGCGGCTCATAAAGCATTTAAGAGTTTATATAACTCAAATACATTTATGAAAATAAAGCCCACCTCGACAGCCAAAGCCTCAAGAATCAATCATAAATTTCGCCTGGGAAAATCAACGCTAATCCCTCGTCAACAATGCCTACAAGACAAACTAATCTTAATAGGTTTCATAAGTCTAACCTTAAGTCTAAGGTAACTAAGGCTACTATTTCGATCACTAGCCCGGTTTTCAAAATTCCAAATTAAACTGAAAACAAATTTCTCGACTCAGGCACCAACAATACACTTGCTCGCCTTTATTTGAAAACTTAATTTGATTTTGAAAATCAAATTATCAAAATACATTTATTGCAAAAGTATATAAACTTTAGTTTAATTCAAATAAACTACCTCATACGTAAAACATATAAACAAGTAATACATAAACGTAATAATACTTATTACAAAATTCATAAATCATGAAATTTTATTCATCGAGAGTCTATTAATTTCTAAGATAATTAATCCAAATGAATTTAATGTTCTCATTAATCAACAAATAATATAATCACTTTAATAATTTCAAAGTTAATTAAACCAAAATTTAAGCTTCAAGTTAACAACTTATCATAATTAAATAATTTCACTAATTAAGCTCAACATAATTAATTAAACAAGCATGTGAATCTAATTAATTCAAACCCATCACCAAATAATTAAAACCCAATTTGACTCCCTTATGAACCCCCTCTACACTATCATCCTTCTCCTCCCTCAATTTGATTCTCTCTACGTAAAACAACTCCCCATTTCTCTTAACTCATTTCTTTCTCTCTCTCTACGCTTTGTACCCTCCGTAAGACCCAAAACAAATCCTTCTCCTTCTCCTTCTTCTTCACAACGCCGCCACCGCCTCCTCCTCGGGCGGCCGACCGCCTCCCTCCCTCTTCTTCTAGGCTCTCTCTCAATTATATTCTCTCGAACACAAACCCCTCCATTTGTTCTCATGTCACCATCTCGCACCACCACCGCCGCCAACCGCGATGCAGCCAAGAACGGTGGTCGCCGCCATCGAGCCCCTTCCCCGACCTCTCGCCGCCGGATTCCGGCGACCCTCGCGCCGACCAACCACCTTCCTCTTCATCTCGCGGCACTCTCTCTCTTCCTCGCACTCCATTTCTCCTACTCTCTCGATTGCTGCTCTCCACCGCCACAATCCTCGACTCACCCACAACAACAATCACAACACCACAGAAGAAAAACAAGTGTAATATATATATATATATATATATATATATATATATATATATATATATATAAGTCTTGGTTGTATGTATTGCATGTAATATATATCATCCATTTCCATTTTTTTTCTTTTTGTTCCTATTAGCTAATCTTGTAAGTTCACATCTTTGTAGATTCTCGCAAGAGTAATTCTATCTTTGTCCATATTTAAGTTGGTCTTTGCTGTGGAATCGTGTTTATATGAGTCAAGAATTTGTGTGTGATACTTAGTTTGGTTTGTTTGTGAGAAAATAAATGTATATGTCTTCAAATTTGTGGTTTATTGTGTGCTTGTAAGCTTCCGCCTAAGAGTGTTATTATGTAGAAGCGAGAGAGTTGATGGTTTCACCTTTGAAATTCGAATGAATTTGGGTCATTGCTTGTTTATCATAAAAATAAGCATAGATAGGTTATTACTTGTTGACATTGTGAAAGAAACAGAGTAAAAGATGTGGTGGATCTAGCAAAACCTTGAGAAATTAATGGGTTATGATGTTGCCGCTCAGGGACTAATCAAGCCAAATTAGAATATAAACTTGTTACTCGCTTATTTGTTGGAGGATTGAGCAAAGATTAGAGTGCAAGGTTGGGGAGTTTTGAGAGAAGAAAACCGAGTTGGGGATCGAAATTTTCTTTTGGGCAAAGTTACATTGCCATAGCCCATTTTTATAGGGAAAATGTGATAACGTGGCTGAAAAAGAGACCATAAATTTTAGTCTCACTTAAGGCTAATTAATCAATGATTATAAATTGATTAATTTAATTATCAAAATATCTCAGAATGAAGGAGAAAAACAAAAACACTGGCTTCTATATTCATATAAAAGAAACTCACCACATATTAATGGGACAAGTCCAATTACTAATTTAAAAGCCCAATAGTTAATTTTTGTTTTATCTTTACGTCTATATATGTAATTAATTACTAAGTTTAAAAATTAAATTTTTAGTCATCAAATAATCTTTAATTTAATAAGCAAGTATACAAATTTAAAAAAAAAAAAATTCTCGTAAACTTAAAATCCATTACAAAAAAAAAAGTTCTCAAATTTTTCTCCGGGCGGGAGTCGACTTAGTAAAATTCTGAATTCAATATTCTTCGTAATATTCTAATTAAAAAAAAAAACCGGATATTACATCCCTCTCTCCTTATAAAAATTTCGTCCTCAAAATTTAGGTACTTTGATCTCTAACTCAAGTTACTAGATTTTGTACTATCATTCACCACATGTGACCACATCCATCTTATGATGATTCCACTTTTCTCGCTCACGCTAATCTATTCTATATATCTTTAATCTAGAACAATCTATTTTGTTCTAATAAAATCATGATCTTATGATCGAATATCCTCATCAATCTCTTCCCATAGCCTAAGTCTTAACTTAAGGCTACATCATTATGCTTGTTTTGTGTTACTCAAGAAATTACTTATTTCTAAAACACCGCCACCGAGGGCATCGACCTAAACTTTCTCGTGCTATTTTTGAAATAAGGAGTGAGATGCTCTCATATCATGAGGCTATAAAAGGTAAGATAGACATGTAGTCACACATGGCAGTCACCTGGTCTTGTGTCGCTCTTGTCGGTTTAGGCATAAACCCTAGCTTGGTACGACGGTCCGTGGTCGACTATCCGCCTTTAGTTCTCGTTGTTTTTATTCTTCGCTCCTCCTCGGGTTTGGGCATGCTATGGCGGCGTCCAAATTGTCCGCAGCTTGTAACAAACGCTCAATCCCTTCATGCATTCCCTCGAGTGTGGCTTTCGCACTTCAAACATAGGAGTTTCGCTTATTTTGAGATTGTTGCCATCGTTATACTTTGGTTTTGACTGGGTCTCCAAACAAAGGATTATTTCCATTGCCGATGTATCCTTTATCACTATCTTTAGCGATGATCTTGTCAAAACTACGTAGGAGCTTTCATTTCTCCTTTGGTAGTAACAACTCAATGGTGAAAGTTCGCTTAACGCTTGTGCATAGGTGAGATCCCTTCGACTTGCTAGGAAATCGATAGCTTATGGCATAGTCCATTTGAATTCTCTCGTGTTTCTCCCCGGTGTTCACCAAACGTGGCGATGTCACTTTCTCTATCTTTGCAACGATATGATTAAAGATCTGTTCCTCTGCTCGTATCCATTTTTCCGCGTCCGTAGAATTGCCCAGTCCATAAAACGTTGGTGGTTCCTTCGAAATTTTTTTTTTTGATGTGATTATCATTCGGTGCTACTTGTTGTATTGACTCTTCGAGAATAAATCTCTTCCCACCACGCTCACGCCCCCGACCTCGCCCTCTTCCTTGTCTTCCATCACGCCCCGCATATCTGCCTTCCATTATGTGTCAAAGGTTTAATTGGTTAATAAAGCTTTTGACATTGTATGTGTATTCATGGAAATAGCTAAAGCGTGTTACTAGGAAGAGAACAAGAATAACACGCATCAAGGTATGAGCATAATATTTATATATAATATGCCTTAAAAATAGGACTTTCATTGTTTCAAATGACATAATTTCTTTCCAGTATGACTCTTGAATACATAAGAAAAATACAATAGCTAACTGAAGGATTGTGTGCTCACAAATAGTCTAGGCTATACACAAAAGAGCATGACTACAACTAAAAGAGTTGGATGGATCCGATATAAAGACGAGCTATTTCAATCATTCAAGATCATAAAATTCTGACACATCCATCTTGATTCGTTATGCTAATAAATAAATAATAATAATAATAGAAAGTCATATAGTCGCCTTTTTCTAAATCTCCTTTGATAGCTTCCTCGAGATCATCATCATGGTCTTCATCACGCGACATGGTTCGGGCGGTTACGTGCATTCTCATACATCCCCGACTCTCCGTGTTATCTCCTGGGTAGGCGTTATGTAATGGCTTTACTTTGTCGTTGTCATTGTCGTTTTAATTCAAATCTTTCCAGCAAGGCTATTGTATTTCCCTCAATGTGCAACTTTAACTCGATCGAGTCAATTGTAGTCGCTCAAGATTTGAGATTACCATGGCGGTGTCCCAAACGTGTTCCAAATGATTCCAAAACGATTGGTCACCTCTTAAAAGACGTTATTTATTTGTAATATGTCAAGAATTAAATGCCTAATTACGATATTTAAATTGTAAATTAAGGTTTCACGAAATATCAATTAGTAATTTATCGAATAATGATTTCGATTAATTACTAGATAATGAATTCTATTTTATATTCACTAAGGATTGTGAATTAAGGAATATAAATATATGTCACACCCCACAATCCTAAGAACGGATTAACAGGACTATAACTCTAAATAGGGATAAAATACAGGAGACTCTTTTAACAATAAACGACATATATGTCATTTATGTTTTGGACTATATTACATAAATTAGGTTCTTGCAATGAAGACATGTGATATGTACATATGACGATGTACAATCAAGGTATAAAACATTTCAGCGACAATATTCCTATTGCTCAACACTGCTCCATCCATCATCTGCTCAACCTGCACATTTAAAAACAAACATGCAGGGCTGAGTACAAGAATGCACTCAGTGGACTCATGCCAAAAACATTTTATCATTTGTAGATTACACTGCCACATCATGGTAAGACACAAGGGTTTTAGTTGAAAATGCCTTGTGCTTACTAAAATCATTTTCATCATTTCTCAAAATCATCGCCCGCCGTGCATTTTCTCGCGTGTATGATCCATATCCTTAACATCATTTCATCATGTCATCATAGTCGAACGCCGTGGAAGGAGGCCTCCTCACGACGCCGTGACCGCCGTGAATTGTCCTTACAAAGACACAATCACCTTAGTGTACACGTTAATCCTAGCTGTATTGTCCTTCCCAAGATAGATCCGATATCGATTATTCATAAGTTGGGAGTGACCCAACAACATTCATAACATTTTATAACATCTCATAACATCTCTTCGATATGATACATACACAAAATATAAACATTTTTGGCGTGTAATCATGTAAACATTTTATCAACAGTTGAAATAAGCATCGTAAATAAATATTTCAAAAGTATTTTATTTTGAGAGAGTAAAGCCCACCTGATCGTAGATCGTCTTAATCCCATTTCGTGAAAATATCGTATCATGATGTTTTATCATAATTGCATATCTTATAATGCTCTATCGCACTCTTGCGACATAACATAATGAATGCATCGATTAATAGCATGTTAGTCACATAAGGCATACTTCACATAGGGTTTCCAACACTTAGTCAAATTTCAAGTGTTTAATTTCAGCAAAACAGCTTGAAACAACCCAAGTGACGACTTTGACGATCCATAACTCTCGATTCAGAATACGTATGGTCGCACAAAGATACATTCTGGAAACCTCTAAACATGTACTACAAGTTCTAAGAAGGAATTAAATCCAAAAGAATCGTGGTTATGGAGATATAGGTTCTCAAAGTGGGCAACTCAAACTGACTTCTATACTTAGAAAAGTTTTCAGAATTTTCAGTTTTAGCTTAACGACGAGGGGTTTTGCGAGGCTCGTAACTTTTGACTCACAATACCAAAATGGCTGCAGGCTACCAATTTAGAAACCTTGTAACAAGTACTACATATGTCATGAAGACCACACTGGAAAATATCTAACGCATCGAGAAATACATAAGTCCAAAGTTGACTAGTTGGAAATGGATAGTTTCCAGTAGGTGACTTTGGGTCGATGAAAGGTATACCTATAAAACTTGGTTTGGGATCAAACTTTTCAGATCATAACTAGACATGGTGAGGAACATTTCTTATGAAGAAACCCAAGTCCAAATCGGACTACAAATGGCTTGAAGACCTCACGTAAAAGTCATACTCGAACAGCCTATTATATGAAAAATTTACTAAGGCAGTTTGTCCAAAACAACTTACTGTAATGTATCAACTTTAAAAATCACCGTGAGTTCATTTTAAGGAATCTGGAAATAAAACCAATCATATTGAAAAGCCACTTAAGTCTAGTTTTATCCAGAAAAATCCTCACTCAATGATTCACAATAGATTGGGAGATAAAAATATTTTACCACAAGCTATCACTCCCGTGACAATTTTGTGCAGTTAGCTTGTAAAATCTGGAATAAATAGTAAAGATTTTTAGAAAATTCTGAAAATTTACAGGAATCTTCTAGACATGCTGAATTATGTTTCTGCCAAATTTCAGAGTTTTATCATTAGCCAAACTTAAAACGAAAGCCACGGATTATGGGTGATGAACACGGCGATTTCGCAGATTTGTGCAGTGTTTTTGATAAATACAAATAAAATATCAAATCAAGTTGGATGGACTTGAAATTTTACAGAGGAATACTAGACACATATAATTTCAACATATCAAAAATTCACAATCATCGGACCACTGAAACTTAGTCAAATAAATTCGTGAAGTTGTTGTTCGTCCAGGAAATCAACATGCAATGATCAAAAGTATTGAATCTACCTATTAAATCAACATGCAATCACTTTCAAGCATATACCCAACACATTTAAGCATATTGATGAACATGCATGTATATCTTGATCATCCCTAGGATCTAAGGAGATGGTATCTACCTTAGCCACGAAATCGAGAGGGATGAAGAGGAAGGACGGCTGTCCATCTTGAGCTAGGAGCTTATGTCCCCTTTTTGAATGGTGGAGTGGCTGATCTTGGAGCTGTTCTTGGAGGGGATGGACGAAAATGGGGGAAAAAGATGAATGAAATCTGATTTTGGGGGGGTGAGAGAGGTATGGGATGTGTGTGGGGTGCTTATGGGTGACAATTGTCACCCTTAATACATGTAGTTGACACCTACACACACTTCTACCTACACATCACACACATGCACGAAAATTACATATATATATGTATATATATATCAGATTTTAATAGTGTAGTTAGGATATAATTAATCCAATGTCACTTAGATACATGTAATAGATAAATCAACAAATAAGTGCTTAGTATATATGTGTATATAGCTCTCGGCTATTACACTATGCCAAAGGGTCCAAATTTTATTTTCCATGCCAAACATTGATATATGTTATGACATATAGTTTAGATGATAAATAATATCATAGGATAAATTAATGGCATCATTTTATGCGATAAAAACGAATTCAAAATTAGGTTTTTCAACGTTTGAAAAGTTGATCACTATCAAATCTTGATGATCTAGCATTGATTTAATGCTAAATAATACTGTAATTACATATACCAATCATAGGAAATTAATTCCTATAATTTCTTGATCGATTAAAACGCTGCTTCATCTCAAAACATTAACGTTTGAAAACGTTGCAAAACGCTCATTATCGACTCATCTCGGTGGTCATCATCACTTTGTTAAATTATTCCATTAATAATGGAATTTAATTCTGCTTAATTGCTTAGAAAATATCATGAATTTTAACTATCGATACGCGATCGACGTTAAAATAATACCGCCGATACACTTTATAACATTCTATTCTTCGATTCACAAATCTCGGTGAATATAAAATAGATTTCATTCCTTCGTAATTAATCGAAATCATTATTCGATATCTTATGGATTGAATCATCTCATTTAATTTCTAATTTATGTGTTTTAAATACCGTAATTGGGCATCTAATTCTGCGGGGTATTACAATATATAAAGTGTTTCGGCAGTATTATTTTAACGTCGATTGAGTATCGATAGTTAAAATTTCGTAGAATTTTCTAAGTGACGAAGCTTAGAATTAAATTCCATTATTAATGGAATGATTTAATAAAGTGATTACGACTTTATTACGATAATTTTGAGATGAGTCGATAATGAACGTTTTGAGACGTTTCAAACGTCAACGTTTAGAGACGATTGGAAAAATGAGTCTAATGGTCAAGGAATTATAATATTTAAATTCCTATGATTATTTTATGTAATTAGAGTATTAATTAGCATTAAAACAATGCTAGAGAATTAAGGTATAGTTATTGAATAGAATTAGCAATTTCGAAAACCCTAATTTTCGAAATTAGGGTTTTCACACATGGAATGATACCAATAATTTTTCCTATGATATAATTTATCATCTAAGGCATATATTATGATATATATCTATAAATAGCATTAAAATGAAATGTGTATCAATTATGCTATGAAATAGCCGTGCCTATTGTTGGTTGTAACAATATTTACGTGAGAAATTTTGCATTGAATTGCTATGTTGTGATTAAATGAATCAAATAGTATTGTACACTCTTATCAAGTAAATTAAATGAAAGGAATCAAGTGGATTGCTTTGTAAGAGTGATGGATGGCTATTGTGTCCAAATTCAAAGGAATTGTTTTGTTTTGTTCAAAGGGTGTAAGACACATTAACTATGAATGATGATTAAAGTGCATTTGGCTTTGTGTAGATAATAGATATCTTGTATAAGACAAATAAAATAAAACTCCTCCCTTGAAGAAGTGTAATGGCCGACGGTAGTATCAAGTGAAGGATCCTTTTTGTGTTCTTTCAATGTTTGTGTAAGATGTAATTATTTTAGTGAGTCACCAAATTAAAGGACATGTCTTGCTTTAAATTAAATGGGAGCATGACATTGTTGACTTAAGTGAGAAGACTTTATAAAACTCCTCCTTTGGCTTCAAGATAGCCGGCGCATGTGGTGTTCTAAAGTAAGGATTTGATTCCATTCAATTAAGACAAGTGATGTAATTAAGTTGATGAGTCATAAAGTAGACTATTTGTCTTGCATTGTAGGTTGTGTGAGAGCCGTGAGATATATGAGGTGTAAGTTGTTTATTCCTTTAATATTTGTTTACTAATAAGTATTAAGTGATAATATATGCTACATCAACCAAACATCTCTCTCATTCTCACCACTGCCGTGAACAATAGAAAAGAAAAGAAAGAGAGTTCCTCTTTTTAATAGCCCTAAACCTTGATACAAAAATCGACGCCGATAAAAAGGTTAGGAATCGAACGATCTTTAATTATACGTTAAGGTTTTCGATTTCTAACGGTTAAATTTATATGTATATGCTTGGGTTCATAATGTTACAAATGTGAAGGATTATGCTATCATGTTAGTGGTTTGCAAATATTGTTGATTATGATAAGTATGAGCATATATTGTGATTTAAATTGCAAACTAATTATGTTATGAAGTTAGTGGAGGTGATCGAAAATTTCTAGTGTTCAAAGTATTAATAGAATTATGATATATGATGATAGTTAAGCTTATAGTGATTATTTGAAAATTTTGGAAATCATATGCAAATTAATTTGTAATTACCGAAAATGATAGAAGGTTTTATGTTGATGTATAAATTATGTTTAAGTAATATTATGGCATATTAATGTTGTAAAGCCTAAAGTAGGTGCTACATAAATTTATTAGATTTTTTAGAACACATGTGTTCATATTTTTAGGGAGGCCGAGAGCTTGTGAGTTGGGAACATGATGTATAAGTTGTGATTGTTGAATATTATGATATATTAATGATATAGAAGGATGATTAAGTATTGTGGAATTTAATTGAAATTTTAGAAAAATGTTTGGTATAATTGTGAAGAAATTTCGAGAGCTATAAGCTATAGGAAATTGATGTTCAATTTTCCTATAGCTAATGTTAATTCATATTAGTGATCCTATAATGATATAGTACACTATATGAATTTAGAAGAATTTTTGGAAGAAGATTGAAAATTTAAGCTTAAAACCGTAAGCTTTAGAATGGTTATATTAAGGATTTTAATTCCTTAATATCAAGAAAAATAATACATTATATGTCTAGAAATTATTTTAGACATATTAAGAATTTATGGAATTTTATAAACATAGTATACTATGTTTATGGAGAAACGTTATATTAAATAACGTTAGAAATGAAAAATAATGTTTAATGAATAAGTTAATTAATATTTAAGAAAAATATTAATAAAGTTTATCGATTTGCGTGAAAAATCGAGAATTAGGTTTTATGAAAAGAAATCGATTGAAAATCGATTTATATTGAAATTAGATATTAAATATATGAATTATTGAAGAATTTATAAAGAAAAGTCAAAATTGTTGACTTTTGAAATTAACGTATGAAATACGCTCGATAAATACACTAATACGTGTAAAACGATTAATTTTATAACAAAATCTCATTGGTGAGAAAAGATTTCATAATTGAAATCTTTATATCGAAAAACGTTAGAATACGTTGAACGCTTAACCTAAAAGGTTAAATGAAATAGTTGAACATATCTCGCCTCTATCAAGCACGAGAAATGTTTAGTTAAGATACGCGATCGACGACGATCAATTCGTTAAGGAATTCAAATTATTATAATATAAGTTATCAAAGTTTATTTTAAACTTTGAAAATCTCGAAAACGTGATGACGCATCAAATCGCTTTTACGTAGTAGCGAGACGCGGATGCGATCGTTGGCGAGAAAGAAACGAATTAAGAAAGCTTACGCACTGTGGGCTTCTTTTCTTATCCTCAAGGATAAAATGCTCTATTTATGATGCTTTCTTCAAATGAAAAGTAATTATTTATGATGCTCTTTCGAGAAATGATTATGAAATGATGATGAAATTACCCGCCCAAAATATTTATGTTTTATGTATGTATCCTATCCATGAATGAATGAATGATGAATGTTGTTGGGTCGCTCCCAACTTATGAATGAAATCGATATCGGATCCTATGCCCAAGGCTTATACCGCTAGATTAACGTGTACACCTAATGGTGATATGTGTCGTAAGGACAATTCACGGTCGGTCACAACGACGTAGAGGAGGCCTCCTTCTACGGCGTAAATGATAATGTTATGATGAGATGAAAGGATATGGATCATACATACAAGGAAAATGTCCGCCGCATTTAATGTTTATGAAAATGATGAAAATGTTTAGTAAGCTCAAGGCCTTTAAATAAAACCCTCGGTCTTACCATAATGGGGCAAAGTAATTTAAAGATGATAAAATGTTTTCGCATGAGTCCACCGAGTGCATTCTTGTACTCACCGCATATTTGTTTTAAATGTGCGATTGAGTCGGTGATGCGATGGAGCAAAGTGTTGAGCAATAGGAAGGTTGTCGCTGAAAGTTATACCTTGATAGTACATCGTCATATGTACATATCACATGTTTTCCACTGCAAGAACATAAGTTATGTAGTAAAGTCCAAAACATACTGATATATGTATTACGCTTTAATGTTAAATGGTCTCATTGTTTATTCATCCCTGTTTAGAGTAATAATCCCTGCTAAATCGTACTTAGGATTTAGGGGCTGTTACAGAGTGGTATCAGAGCGGTTCGCTCTTTGAACCCAAAATTTTCCTTTGAGGTTAAGTCTAGATTGAGTCACTAGACTTCTAAAGGTCAGCTGACAATGCTCAACACTCCATCACATCAAGCTCAACCGAAATGAGGTAAATGATTCCTTTTCAAAGTTTTGAAATGAAAAGTTGAAAGAGCAAAAGAATCGAGATGATTTTTTTCAAAAGGAATGAAAGATGTGAAAGATGAATGATATGAAATGGAAGTTATGAATAATGTTGAGAATGAAAGTTATGCAAAGTGATCAAGTTAGAAATGAATGCTTATGATTGATAATGGGCAAATGTGCCAAGAATGAAATGTTGAAATTGCAAAATTCAAGTAATACATGCATTCAATAAGTATGTTATGAAATTGAACAAAATTTTCAAGTTTTCATAACCAAATTCGTTCAAATTTCAAGATTATGTATCATGAATGAATATGCTTGAAATGAACGTGAATGGCCAAAGTTGGAATGATGAATTCTTCAAATTCAAAGAAATGTGCATGTATAAATGAACTATGTTTTCATTATTTGAAACTTTAGTTTCAAATCTCAAGATTTATTATGACAAATGATATGTCATCTCAAGAAAACATAGACTATATAAGAAGCATGATCACGATTGCAAAAGAACATAGAAGTACGAACTTCATTCCCTTACAAGAACAAAAGAATGATATGAAGAACGAAAGTAACGATAACCTCGAGCTCAAGGCAAAAGACGAATGTGAAAAACGAACACGACACGACTTCGACGCATGTGCGACCGACTTCGACTTCGACCGGCATGTGCGACTCGACACGACCGGCATGTGCAACCCGAACACGACGGCATGTGCGACCGACTCGATGTGCGACGGCATGTGCGACCGAACACGACGACCGCATGTGCGACCGACGACCGGCATGTGCGACCGACACGACGGCATGTGCGACCGAATACGACCGGCATGTGCGACCGACCGACTTCGACATGTGCGACTCGACACGACTCGGCATGTGCGACCGACCGACCGGCATGTGCGACCGACACGACTTCGGCATGTGCGACCGACTCGACCTCGGCATGTGCGACCTTGACTTCTACTCGCATGTGCGACCGCCGACTTTGACGGTAATTTTATAACATCGACTTTGACATGTCGACCTTGGTAGTATATACTACATCGATGTCGGCATTAATCTGTACCACCGGCATCGGTAACGGCATGCACGACCTGGTGTCGGCATCGCCACGATCTCGGCGCGAGCGAGCGAATTTTTCGCACCGCGCAGTGATTTTGTTTTGACCTCGCTCTCCTTCGCTTGAACTCCGATTTACGTACGGTTTTCACCTACGTGCCCCTAATGCACTGTACTTTATTTTCTATGAAGGACCGAATCCCTGATTCCTACTCCAGAATTTACGAGAAACAGTTGAATTTGGTTCTATGATTTTTATAGAATGAGAATGTTATAGTATGATAAGAATCTTAGAATGTTACTAAGAAAGTAAGATTTTCAGTAATACAAGTAGAGCCATGACCTACATGAGAACCTTTGTTGATGACCTATTACGAGTATATAAGGTTTCAAATTATATTCATTACCCAATTTCTGTCATTGAGTTTAACTCTATGACCTAGTTCCAATTGAGAAATCATTTGAGTTTCTCACTTTTTCTGAAGGAAATTTACAACCTGAAACCTTATAAAGTGTCCTTTGAAACCAAGCCTTGTGTGATCGAGAAAATAATTGTGACGGTCCGCCAGCCCATATGACCAAAGAAATCTCAAGAGTCGCCATTCGGTCTTCGGACCCTAGATCCCAATTATTCATTCAAAGAGGATATAGATTCAATCATTAAAAGATGTTATTTCGATTTGTGAGACAAGACTATTGTAAGTAGTCGTGATAAATTCTCCTCGATTCTTGAAACCATCAAGTATGATGAATGTCGACTTACCTTGTCACCTAAGTACGAATTAGTAAAGCGATAAACATCGTGCATGATATAGGTCGACTTATTTCACCACCTAAAAGTTTCGCATCAAGAAAGTGATAGACATCAAGAAATTATGATGTAAAGAAAATCTCGATGAGACGAGATATTTTCCTATGATACACATGGATGTGATGACCCTTGATGGGCTTTACAAAGATTGATAACAGTGAAGTTATACCTTCATATGACTGTTATGATAATAAAGTTATGAATAAGATACTCTTTAGCATTGAATGCAAGAGTAAAAGTAAAGAAAAGTATATGATATCCGTGGGATATAATTTCCCCTCATTATGTCATAACGAGAGAGATTACAACTTATCTTTAAGATAGTTGTTTGTCCCTAAAACCTCGTTAGTAGGTTGGACATGTTTAAAAGAATGAAGATGCATGCAAGATATTCTTTTCAAAGAATATATATATAAAGAAATGATAGCATCTCATAAAATAGATCTCTCGCTTTATAATTAATCAATGAGATTATGCTTGAGCATAATCGATTCCAAGTAATTGAAACTTGGTTAAACAAACGATAATGAGATTGAGGAATCATAATCCTTGAGATTGTGTGAACGACTAGGATAGCCCTAGTATGTAAATCAAGTATGGAGAAAATATCTCCAAAGCCAAGACATGGTAATAAGATGCTTGGAATTTAAGTCATGGTGTACGAATGTACTACCTTACCAAGCCATACGACAATAATGACGGTTCTAACCCTGAATGTGAGAACCGAAGTATAACGAAAGTAATATTACTTTCAGATACCATGTTCAAGAAAAAGGGACAAAAGTCAAAATAACTGAAGAAACTATGAGCTATACAATTATAAGATAGCCCACGACATGATATAAGCTTCAGAGACATATGACTTCGATAAATAAGGATTTCCCTTGAAAAGAGTTAAAGTAAGGATATATGAGAAATATATTCCTAAGATCGATAAAGTGAAAAAGAGAATTGAATCATTCATACTGGATTAGGAATGAATGATAGTGATAGAGACATGACGATCTCTACGATAAGATTTAATTATCGAAATATCAATATCAAAGGATAGGTTGATGTAGACCTAACCACAAAATGCTATTGGTAAAAGCATAACGGTACTGATACCCGAGAAGTATGGGGTGAATGAGGCAACAGAAGGCCATAGCAAGGGAACATAATGTCCCAATGGAAAGGACAATGACATATGAAATAGATGTTTACTTGAATAGACGGGAACACCGTAGACCAAAGCCTATACTTCACACCAAAAACTGAACGAACAAAACCAAGAAGGCCTGATAGGTATGAGAAAGATTTCTCAGCATACCTATAATATTTTTCTTTACCTATAATATTTTGTTCGATATGGGTGCTTCATGTTCTAACATCGCACAAGTATGTGTAGAAACGATAGAACCTAATTCGGGATAAACGAATCAAGAAATGAAAATTTCTTCACCTATATGAGAATTATGGTCGTCGCAAGTATTGTAAAGGCTTAGAATTGAACCTAGAATCGCCTAAGGTTCTATCCAATGATTTGGATCATTATATCTATATGGAACGTAGATATAATTCTAGAAACAAGAAGTTTCGGAAATGGATGTCATTCACGTGATTAGTGACCTGGGCCTAGTCTCTTCGTTAGAGATTTTACGCGACAGGATATTAGTACCCACTATTTGCTTATGCGAATAAATTTAGAGCGATATACGACTGATGGTGTAAAACGTAAAATGAGTGATAAGATAAGTGTCATGAGTCGTGTCGTAAGTTGTCTACAAGTTATATATGTCTTAAAGTGTTTAATTCTTTAAGAGATCCTTCTTGTTTAAAATTTCCTCTATTGCTTTGATTTAAGTCCGACTTATCTAGAAATATCTCGCTTACGATGGCGTGAAAAGGAAATAATACGGTAAGAAGATAACCACAGTGGCCTACAAGCTTAGAACTCACACAGGCGATCGGCTCTTTTATTACAAACCGGGCATGGATTTAGGACAGCTTTTGAGGAATTTCGCACCTTTGAAGGATGCTCGTAACTATGGAGTTACGGATGAGGATGGTATCCAAAGGCTTATTCGTCGCTTGCCAACAGATCGGCAAAAGTTTGCAAAAGAAGTATCAAGAGAATATCTTCGCATGTAGAAAATTCCAAGACTTGGGCGACTTACCAGATTTGTCAACCGCTCAAGCATACATATTATGCGATGGGAACGGCACCTACTGAGCACTTGTCCCGGTCCCCGCAAGTTACCCAAGATGGTACAAAGGAATGGTTGTACTTGATGTTCCAAACGCCGCCCCACGCCCCGTGTCGTCAATTATACCGAAAGGGATGAGAATGGAAAAGGACATGATCTTACCGCCTCATGGATTAGGAGAATTACCGCTACCAACTCAACCATACTTTCGATAAAAGTAACACAAACTTCGGTATTGAAGAAGAAACAGGAGCAGCTTGACCCCCCGCTCTCGAAGGAGATAGATCATCGGAGTATGAAACAAAACGCACTGGAGAAAGGCAAGTTCCCAAACGAGGAGTACGATTCGATGAAGGCCACTCGAGACATAGAATCTAATGATGATATGAGACTTATATGTAGATAATGGTTTATGTTGAAAATGGTGTGGTTAGAATATGTAAAATAAACGTAGTTTGGAGTATTTTGTGAATATGTTAAAATGGTGTCAAAATTTTGAATGTAAAAAGAACTAGATGCCATGTAATCAGTCGGCTTGATAGACCGACCCTCGTAATTAATGTATGAAAAGTCCTCACTGAGGCATTTTGATGTAATATATTATATGGTTTTTGTAGAATGGTATCCGAGATACGACAACGAATTGTTCCGAATAAGATATGGCCACTATGAGATAATAGTTATGCCATTCGACTAACAAATGCACCAACCCTGATCATGAACCTCAAAAATCGAGTGTTCCACACATACTTAGACAATTTTGTCTTAACCTTTATGAATAACGTTCCTATCCATACGAAGAATGAGAAAGAACATAAAGAACGTCGAAGGACTGTTTTACGAATTTTAAGAACGGGCAAATTTTGCCAAGAACAAGATTGTGAATTTCGCTTAAAGAAATATTCCTCGTGCACATAGTGTCTTTAGAAGGAATCAAAGTAGATTGGCAAAGGATAAAGCAATTAAGAATGAAAGTCGTCAATGACCTAAAATGAGATCGTGAATTTCTAGATTAATTGACTACTATCGAGATCCATGAAGAACTCTCTAAGGTAGCAAGGCCGATAACATAGCTACCCCAAAAGGAATCAAATTTACATGGATTAATAAAAGAAAGGCTATGTATTAATATGAGAAAGATAATAGCTTACGATCACAATGACTTAGGCCACATGAATAGAAATTCCCAACTCACGACTTGAAATAGTAACAATAGTATAAGTACCAAAGTCTTTGAGACATCACTCCTATGACAATAAGTTAAGAATCCTTCACAGATTACAAAAGTTTGAATTAATTCTTCGAGCAAAGAGACTTGATACGGATAGAAAAGATGGCTCGAATCAGTAAAAAAAAAAATTACAATTGTGATATAAATATCACCTACGGAAGGTTAATGTAATTTCTAATGCCCTAAGTTATAAAATTCAGTCTAAATTATGATATGTCCTTATAGAAAAGGAAAACTCATTGAGAGTTTAAGAAAATGAAAATGTAAATAGTCGGGCAATCGTGAACGAACGTAAGTTGTATTCTCACGCCAAGGTGACATATGACTAAAGAAAAGGATGATAAACGAAAGGAGAAAGGATGAAATGGGAATAGAATACAAATTAAGATAAGGAAAGAAGAGTCAAGGATTTTAAGAAGACGGACAATGTTATATTGTCTCGAGAAAGGTTATATATATATATATTTCAAGCAATAATAAGCTTAGAAATGAAATCATAAATGAAATTCATGACCCTTCTCATACCGCCCAACCAGCAAAGATTAAGAGATATTATGATTTACGAGAAAAGTTAGATAGTAAGGAATAAAACGAGATATAACCATATTGTCGAGCAAAGGTCTCGTTATCAACAAGTGAAGGCATTGTATCAATGACCTTATAAGAGGTTATAATCTCTAAAGATACACAAATGAAAATGGAATGACATAGCAATGGATTTTATGACGGTTTTGCCAAAGTCATAAAGAAGTAACACTACTATATGGGTAGTAGTGGATTGACACACCAATTATGTTCATCTCTGCCTATTCAGATGACTCATAGATCTGATAAGTTAGCTCAGTCGTACATAAAGGAAATCGATATTTACAGAGGGTACCAAAACCTATCATTTCGTGATAGAGACTCTAAGTTTACCCCTAGATTTTGAACTAACTCACAAAAGGAGTTAGACACGAGATTGAACCTTAACATAGATGTCCACCACCGATAGATGGACGTTAAAAGGACAATATGGACGTTTAAGAATACGATAGAACATTAATGTTAAATCAAGGTGCAAGTGGGAACGATTGTACCACTTGTTAAGTTCACGCACGACCATAGTCGCAAGCAATGATCAATATAAATTTTATGAGGCATTATGTGGAAAGAAATATCGACCACCACTTTATTGTAATAAAGTAAGTGAGAGAAAGTATAAGGTCCCGACAATGTAAATGAAATGATTAAGATATCCGCCAAATGAGGCAAAGAATAAGAAAAGCTCGTGATGATAAAAGTCTTACCGATACGCCAGAATCCGAATCGCATTTTAAATGCGAATTAAAGTTTCTTAAGATTTCTCCATCGAGGGAAATTATAAAGTTCAGATACAAGAATGTTGAGATCACGTTTTATAGACCCACGAGCTCCTAGTAATGATAGGCCCAAAGAGCTATAGATTGGTACTTCCACCAAATTTGGGAACGACGTAATGTTTTCCACGTGTCACAGTTAAGGAAATACGAAAATGACCCAAATCATGTGATCCGCCATGATGACGTGATCCTTAACTCAAATATGAGTTGTGATGAAAATCTACGACTATTTTGATCGTACGATTCAACGATTAAAGAATCAAGTTTGGGTCTTTAATGAAAGTCCAATGAAGGAATCATGGACAAAAAGAAATCACGTGGAAAATTTAAGATATTATGATGCAAAGATACCCCATACTTTATGAGGAATGCAAATTTCGGGACGAAATTTCTTTTAAGGGGTAGAATGTAATATCCCGAAGAATTAAATGCCTAATTACGATATTTAAATTGTAAATTAGGTTTCACTAAATAATTGAATTAGTAATTTATCGAATAATGATTTCGATTAATTACGAGATAATGAATTCTATTTTATATTCACTAAGGATTGTGAATTAAGGAATATAAATATATAAAGTGTTTAAAGAAGAGTATTTTAACGCCGATCGAGTATCGATAGTTAAAATTTCGTAAAATTTTCTAAGTGACTAAGCTTAGAATTAAATTCCATTATTAATGGAATGATTTAATAAAGTGATTACGACTTTATTACGACCATTTTGAGATGAGTCGATAATGAACGCTTTGAGACGCTTCAAACGCCAACGTTTAGAGACGAATAGAAAATGAGTTTAATGATCAAGGAATTATAATATTTAAATTCCTATGATTATTTTATGTAATTAGAGTATTATTTAGCATTAAAACAATGCTAGAACATTAAGGATTAATTATTGAATAGAATTAGAATTTTCAAAACCCTAATTCAAAATTGTGGTTTTCACACATGAAATGATACCAATAATTTTTCCTATGATATAATTTATCATCTAAAACATATATTATGATATATATCTATAAATAGCATGAAAATCAAATATGTATCAATTAAGCTATGAAAATGCCGTGACTATTGTTGGAAGTAACAATATTTACGAGAAATTTTGTGTTAGTTTTGCTATGTTGTGATTAAATGAATCAAGTGGGCATTGTACACTCTTAACCAAGTAAATTAAATGAAAGGAATCAAGTGGATTGCTTTGTGTACAATGGTATATTGTGTCCAAATTGAAGGAATTGTTTTGTTTTGTTCAAAGGTGTAAGACAGATTAACTATGAATGATGATTAAAGTGCATTTGCTTTGTGTTTGATAATAGATATATATTATAAGACAAAATTAATAATTCATTCTCTCCTTGAACAAGTGAGCCGACGCACTTAGTATCCAAAGTGTGAAGGATTTTTTTGTTTTTTCAATGTTTGTGTAAGATGTAATTATTTTAGTGAGTCACCAAATTAAAGGACATGTCTTGCTTTAAATTAAATGGGAGCATGACATTGTTGACTTAGTGTGTGAGAAGACTTTATAAAACTCATTCCTTGCTTCAAGTATAATGAGCATGTGGTGTTTAAAGTAAGGATTTGATTCCATTTATTAAGTGTGATGTAATTAAGTTGATGAGTCATAAAGTCACAAAGACTTTTTGTCTTGCAATTGTAGGTTGTGAGCCGTGAGATATAGAGAGGTGTAAGTTGTTTATTCCTTTAATATTTGTTTATTCATTTGCTTTAAGTGATAAGTATATGCTACATCAAACACATCACTCTCATTCTCTCAACTCCAATTACCAGAGCAAAAAGAAAAGAAAACCTTGAGTGTTCTTCATTTTTAATCACCAAAACCTTGATACTAAACCTTGCACACAAAAATCGAAACCGTAAAAGGTTAGGAATCGAACGATCTTTAATTATACGTTAAGATTTTTAATTTCTAATGGTTAGATTTATATGTATATGCTTAGGTTCATAATGTTACAAATGTGATAAATTATGCTATCATGTTAGTTGTTTGCAAAATATGTTGATTATGATAAGTATAAGCATATATTATGATTTAAATTGCAAACTAAGCATGTTATGATTTTTCTATGATGATCGAAAATTTCTAGTGTTGTTTTATTGATGGATTTATGATATATGATAGATAAGGAAGCTTATAGTGATTATTTGAAAATTTTGGAAATCATATGCAAATTAATTTGTAATTACCGAAAATGATAGAAAGGTTTTATGTTGATGTAAAGATTTATGTTTAAGTGATATTATAGCATATTAATGTTGTATGGCCTTAATTAGGTGCTATGTGAATTTATTAGAATTTTAGAAAATGGTTGTGCTCATATTGGGAAATGGCCGAGAGCTTGTAAGAGTTGAACATGATGTATAAGTTGTGATTGTTGAATATTATGATATATTAATGATATAGAAGGATGATTAAGTATTGTGGAATTTAATTGAAATTTTAGAAAATGTTTGGTATAATTTGAAGTAAAAACCGAGAGCTATAAGCTATAGGAAATTGATGTTCAATTTTCCTATAGCTAATGTTAATACATATTAGTGATCCTATGATAATATAGTACACTATATGAATTTAGAAGAATTTTGGAAGAAGATTGAAAATTTAAGCTTAAAACCGTGAGCTTTAGAATGGTTATATTAAGGATTTAATTCCTTAATATCAAGAAAAATAATACATTATATGTCTAGAAATTATTTTAGACATATTAAGAATTTATGGAATTTTATAAACATAGTATACTATGTTTATGGCGAAACGTTATATTAAATAACGTTAGAAATGAAAAATAATGTTTAATGAATAAGTTAATTAATATTTAAGAAAAATATTAATAAAGTTTATCGATTTGCGTGAAAAATCGAGAATTAGGGCTTTATGAAAAGAAATCGATTGAAAATCGATTTATATTGAAATTAGATATTAAATATATGAATTATTAAAGAATTTATTAAGAAAAGTCAAAATTGTTGACTTTTGAAATTAACGTATGAAATACGTTCGATAAATACACTAATACGTGTAAAACGTATTAATTATATAAGAAAATCTCTTTGGTGAGAAAAGATTTCATAATTGAAATCTTTATATCGAAAAACGTTAGAATACGTTGAACGTTTAACCTAAAAGGTTAAAATGAAATAGTTGAACATATCTCGTCTCTATCGAAGTACGAGAAATGTTTAGTTAAGATACGCGATTGGACGACGTATTGAATTCGTTAAGGAATTCAAATTATATTAGTATAAGTTATCAAAGTTTATTTTAAACTTTGAAAATCTCGAAAAACGTGACAGACATACTGAAATCGTTTTTACGTAAAGGTGAGACGCGGATGCGATCGTTGACGTAGAAGGAAAACGAATTAAGAAAGCTTACGCAGTCGTGTGGGGGCTTTTCTTATCCTCAAGGATAAAATGCTCTATTTATGATGCTTTCTTGAAATGAAAAGTAATTATTTATGATGCTCTTTCGAGAAATGATTATGAAATGATGATGAAATTACCTGCCCAAAATGTTTATGTTTTATGTATGTATCCTATCCATGAATGAATGAATGATGAATGTTGTTGGGTCGCTCCCAACTTATGAATGAAATCGATATCGGATCCTATGCCGGAAGGCTTATACCTGGCTAGGATTAACGTGTACACCTAATGGTGACTGTGTGCTGTAAGGACAATTCACGGCCGGTCACAACGACGTAGAGGGAGGCCTCCTTCTACGGCGTAAATGATAATGTTATGATGAAATGAAAGGATATGGATCATACATACAAGGAAAATGTCTGGCGCAGACGAATGTTTATGAAAATGATGAAAATGTTTAGTAAGCTCAAGGCTTTTAAATAAAACCCTTGTGTCTTACCATGATGGGGCAGTGTAATTTAAAGATGATAAAATGTTTTGGCATAAGTCCACTGAGTGCATTATTTGTACTCTCACCGCATATTTGTTTTTAAATGTGCAGATTGAGCTGGTGATGCGATGGAGCAGTGTTGAGCAATAGGAAGGTTGTCGCTGAAAGTTATACCTTGATAGTACATCGTCATATGTACATATCACATGTTTTCCGCTGCAAGAACATAAGTTATGTAGTAAAGTCCAAAAACATACTTGATATATGTATTACAGTTTAATGTTAAATGGTCTCATTGTTTATTCATCCCTGTTTAGAGTAATAATCCCTGCTAAATCGTACTTAGGATTTAGGGGCTGTTACAGAGTGGTATCAGAGCGGTTCGCTCTTTGAACCCAAAATTTCCTTTGAGGTTAAGTCTAGATTGAGTCACTAGACTTCTAAAGGTCAGCTGACAATGCTCAACACTCCATCACATCAAGCTCAACCGAAATGAGGTAAATGATTCCTTTTCAAAATTTTGAAATGAAAAGTTGAAAGAGAAAAAGAATCGAGATGATTTTTTCAAAAGGAATGAAAGATGTGAAAGATGAATGATATGAAATGGAAGTTATGAATAATGTTGAGAATGAAAGTTATGCAAAGTGATCAAGTTAGAAATGAATGCTTATGATTGATAATGGGCAAAATGTGCCAAGAATGAAATGTTGAAATTGCAAAATTCAAGTAATACATGCATTCAATAAGTATGTTATGAAATTGAACAAAATTTTCAAGTTTTCATAACCAAATTCGTTCAAATTTCAAGATTATGTATAATGAATGAATATGCTTGAAATGAACGTAAATGGCCAAAGTTGGAATGATGAATTCTTCGAAATTCAAAGAAATGTGCATGTATAAATGAACTATGTTTTCATTATTTGAAACTTTAGTTTCAAATCTCAAGATTTATTATGACAAATGATATGTCATCTCAAGAAAAACATAGACGATATAAGAAGCATGATCACGTATTGCAAAAGAACATAGAAGTACGAACTTCATTCCCTTACAAGAACAAAAGAATGATATGAAGAACGAAAGTAACGATAACCTCGAGCTTCGAAGGCAAAAGACGAATGTGAAAAACGAATACGATTACGACGACGATTACGACTTGGCATGTGCGACGATGCATGCTTCGACTCGGCATGTGCGACCGATTACGACTTCGCATGTGCGACTCGAACACGACTCGGCATGTGCGACGACATGTGCGACCGGCATGTGTGCGACCGAACGACCGCGACTCGCATGTGCGACTCGACGACTTCGCATGTGCGACTCGATTACGACTCGCATGCGCGATGCATGTCGACTGACACGACTCGCATGTGCGACCGACACGACTCGGCATGTGCGACTCGATTACGACCGGCATGTGCGACTCGATTTCGACTCGGCATGTGCGACTCGACTTCGACTCGGCATGTGCGACTCGACCGACCGACCGGCATGTGCGACCTTGACTTCCGACTTGGCATGTGCGACCGTCGACTTTGACTTGGTAATTTTATAACATCGACTTTGACATGTCGACCTTGGTAGTATATATACATACATCGGCATTCTGCATCGGCATCGGCAACGGCATGCACGACCTCGGTGTCGGCATCGCCTACGATCTCGGCGCGAGCGAGCGAATTTTTCTGCACTGCGCAGTGATTTTGTTTTGGCTCGTTCTCGTTCGTTTGAACTCCGATTTACGTACGGTTTTCACCTACGTGCCCCTAATGCACTGTACTTTATTTTCTATGAAGGACCAAATCCCTGATTCCTACTCCAGAATTTACGAGAAACAGTTGAATTTGGTTCTATGATTTTTATAGAATGAGAATGTTATAGTATGATAAGAATCTTAGAATGTTACTAAGAAAGTAAGATTTTCAGTAATACAAGTAGAGCCATGACCTACATGAGAACCTTTGTTGATGACCTATTACGAGTATATAAGGTTTCAAATTATATTCATTACCCAATTTCTGTCATTGAGTTTAACTCTATGACCTAGTTCCAATTGAGAAATCATTTGAGTTTCTCACTTTTTCTGAAGGAAATTTACAACCTGAAACCTTATAAAGTGTCCTTTGAAACCAAGCCTTGTGTGACTGAGAAAATAATTGTGACGGGTCTGGCCAGCCCATATGACCAAAGAAATCTCAGTAGTCGTCATTCTGGTCTTCGGACCCTAGATCCCAATTATTCAGTCCAAAGAGGATATCGATTCAATCATTAAAAGATGTTATTTTTGATTTGTGAGACAGTACCTCTTGTAAGTAGTCGTGATAAATTCTCCTCGATTCTTGAAACCATCAAGTATGATGAATGTTGACTTACCTTGTCACCTAAGTGCGAATTAGTAAAGCGATAAACATCAGGCATGATATAGGTTGACTTATTTCAGTCACCTAAAAGTTTCAGACCAGTAAAGTGATAGACATCAAGAAATTATGATGTAAAGAAAATCTCGATGAGACGAGATATTTTCCTATGATACACATGGATGTGATGACCCTTGATGGGCTTTACAAAGATTGATAACAGTGAAGTTATACCTTCATATGACTGTTATGATAATAAAGTTATGAATAAGATACTCTTTAGCATTGAATGCAAGAGTAAAAGTAAAGAAAAGTATATGATATCCGTGGGATATAATTTCCCTTACTATGTCATAACGAGAGAGATTACAACTTATCTTTAAGATAGTTGTTTGTCCCTAAAACCTCGTTAGTAGGTTGGACATGTTTAAAAGAATGAAGATGCATGCAAGATATTCTTTTCAAAGAATATATATATAAATGAAATGATAGCATCTCAGAAAATAAATCTCTCGCTTTATACCTCAATCAATGAGATTATGCTTGAGCATAATCGATTCCAAGTAATTGAAACTTGGTTAAACAAACGATAATGAGATTGAGGAATCATAATCCTTGAGATTGTGTGAACGACTAGGATAGCCCTAGTATGTAAATCAAGTATGGAGAAAATATCTCCAAAGCCAAGACATGGTAATAAGATGCTTGGAATTTAAGTCATGGTGTACGAATGTACTACCTTACCAAGCCATACGAAAATAATGACGGTTCTAACCCTGAATGTGAGAACCGAAGTATAACGAAAGTAATATTACTTTCAGATACCATGTTCAAGAAAAAGGGACAAAAGTCAAAATAACTGAAGAAACTATGAGCTATACAATTATAAGATAGCCCACGACATGATATAAGCTTCAGAGACATATGACTTCGATAAATAAGGATTTCCCTTGAAAAGAGTTAAAGTAAGGATATATGAGAAATATATTCCTAAGATCGATAAAGTGAAAAAGGGAATTGAATCATTCATACTGGATTAGGAATGAATGATAGTGATAGAGACATGACGATCTCTACGATAAGATTTAATTATCGAAATATCAATATCAAAGGATAGGTTGATGTAGACCTAACCACAAAATGCTATTGGTAAAAGCATAACGGTACTGATACCCGAAAAGGATACGGTAAACGAGGTGATAGAAGACTATAGCAAGGGAACATAATGTCCCAATGGAAAGGACAATGATATATGAAATAGATGTTTACTTGAATAGACGGGAACACCGTAGACCAAAGCCTATACTTCACAC
This sequence comes from Salvia rosmarinus, assembly GCA_036937905.1. NCBI lineage: Eukaryota > Viridiplantae > Streptophyta > Magnoliopsida > Lamiales > Lamiaceae > Salvia > Salvia rosmarinus. Next base: position 70,437,479 of record CM072815.1, on the reverse strand, counting down.
CGAAAACTGAACGAACAAAACCAAGAAGGCCTGATAGGTATGAGAAAGATTTCTCAGAATACCTATAATATTTTCTTTACCTATAATATTTTGTTCGATATAGGTGCTTCATGTTCTAACATCGCACAAGTATGTGTAGAAACGATAGAACCTAATTCGGGATAAACGAATCAAGAAATGAAAATTTCTTCACCTATATGAGAATTATGGCCGTCGCAAGTATTGTAAAGGCTTAGAATTGAACCTAGGATCACCTAAGGTTCTATCCAATGATTTGGATCATTATACCTATGTGGAACGTAGATATAATTCTAGAAACAAGAAGTTTCGGAAATGGCCGTCATTCACGTGATTAGTGACCTGGGACTAGTCTCTTCGTTAGAGATTTTACGCGACATGATATTAGTACCCACTATTTGCTTATGCGAATAAATTTAGAGCGATATACGACTGATGGTGTAAAACGTAAAATGAGTGATAAGATAAGTGTCATGAGTCGTGTCGTAAGTTGTCTACAAGTTATATATGTCTTAAAGTGTTTAATTCTTTAAGAAACCTTTCTTGTTTAAAATTTTCCTCTATTGCTTTGATTTAAGTCTGACTTATCTAGAAATATCTGTTTACAGATGGCAGGAAAAGGAAATAATACGGGTAAGAAGATAACCACAGGGCCTACAAGCTTAGAACTCACACAGGCGTATCGGCTCTTTTATTACAAACTGGGCATGGATTTAGGACGGTTTTGGAGGAATTTCTGCACCTTTGGAAGGATGCTCGTAACTATGGGGTTACGGATGAGGATGGTATCCAAAGGCTTATTCGTCGTTTGCCAACAGACTGGCAAAAGTTTGCAAAAGAAGTATCAAGAGAATATCTTCTGCATGCAGAAAATTCCAAGACTTGGGCAGACTTACTAGGATTTGTCAACCGGCTCAAGCATACATATTATGCGTATGGGACGGCACCGATGAGCACTTGTCCTGGTCCCCGGCAAGTTACCCAGTATGGTACAAAGGAATGGTTGTACCCTGATGTTCCCAACGCCGCCCCACGTCCTGTGCCGTCAATTATACCTGAAAGGGATGAAAATGGAAAAGGACATGATCTTACCGCCCTCGCGGATTAGGAGAATTACCGCTACCAACTCAACCTTACTTTCTGATAAAAGTAACACAAACTTCTGGTATTGAAGAAGAAACAGGGAGCAGCTTGACCCCTGGCTCTCTGAAGGAGATAGATCATCGGAAGTATGAAGCAAAACGTACCTGGAGAAAGGCAAGTTTCCAAATGAGGAGTACGATTCCGATGAAGGCCACTCAGAGACGTAGAATCTCATGATGATATGAGACTTATATGTAGATAATGGTTTATGTTGAAAATGGTGTGGTTAGAATATGTAAAATAAACGTAGTTTGGAGTATTTTGTGAATATGTTAAAATGGTGTCAAAATTTTGAATGTAAAAAGAACTAGATGCCATGTAATCAGTCGGCTTGATAGACCGACCCTCGTAATTAATGTATGAAAAGTCCTCACTGAGGCATTTTGATGTAATATATTATATGGTCTTTGTAGAATGGTATCCGAAATACGAAAACGAATTGTTCCGAATAAGATATGGTCACTATGAGATAATAGTTAAGCCATTCGGACTAACAAATGCACCAGCCCTGATCATGAACCTCAAAAATCGAGTGTTCCACACATACTTAGACAATTTTGTCTTAACCTTTATGAATAACGTTCCTATCCATACGAAGAATGAGAAAGAACATAAAGAACGTCGAAGGACTGTCATTACGAATTTTAAGAGCCGGGCAAATTTTGCCAAGAACAGTATTGTGAATTTCGGCTTAAAGAAATATTCCTCAGGCACATAGTGTCTTTAGAAGGAATCAAAGTAGAGCTGGCAAAGGATAAAGCAATTAAGAATGAAAGTCGTCAATGACCTAAAATGAGATCAGGAATTTCCTAGATTAATTGACTACTATCAGAGATCCATTGAGAACTCTCTAAGGTAGCAAGGCCGATAACATAGCTACCCCAAAAAGGAATCAAATTTACATGGATTAATAAAAGAAAGGCTATGTATTAATATGAGAAAGAAAATAGCTTACGCATCACAATGACTTAGGCCACATGAATAGAAATTCCCAACTCACGACTTGAAATAGTAACAATAGTATAAGTACCAAAGTCTTTGAGACATCACTCCTATGACAATAAGTTAAAAATCCTTCACAGATTACAAAAGTTTGAATTAATTCTTCGAGCAAAGAGACTTGGATACGGGATAGAAAAGATGGCTCGAATCAGTAAAAGATTACAATTGTGATATAAATATCACCTACGGAAGGTTAATGTAATTTCTAATGCCCTAAGTTATAAAATTCAGTCTAAATTATGATATGTCCTTATAGAAAAGGAAAACTCATTGGAGAGTTTAAGAAAATGAAAACAGAAATAGTCGGGCAATCAGGAACGAACGTAAGTTGTATTCTCACGCTCAAGGTGACATATGACTAAAGAAAAAGGATGATAAACGAAAGGAGAAAGGATGAAAATGGGAATAGAATACAAATTAAGATAAGGAAAGAAGAGCTGAAGGATTTTTAAGAAGCACGGGACAATGTTATATTGTCGAGAAATATATTATATATATATATATTTCAAGCAATAATAAGCTTAGAAATGAAATCATGAATGAAATTCATGACCCTTCTCATACCGCCCAACCAGGCAGCATTAAGAGATATTATGATTTACGAGAAAAGTTAGATAGTAAGGAATAAAATGAGATATAACCATATTGTCGAGCAGTGTCTCGGTTATCAATAAGTGAAGGCATTGTATCAATGACCTTATAAGAGGTTATAATCTCTAGAGATACACGAATGAAAATGGAATGACATAGCAATGGATTTTATGACGGGTTTTGCCAAAGTCATAAAGAAGTAACACTGCTATATGGGTAGTAGTGGATTGACTCACCAAATATGTTCATCTCTGCCTATTCAGATGACTCGTAGATCCGATAAGTTAGCTCAGTCGTACATAAAGGAAATCATATATTTACAGGGGGTACCAAAACCTATCACTTCAGATAGAGACTCTAAGTTTACCCCTAGATTTTGAACTAACTCACCAAAAAGGAGTTAGACACGAGATTGAACCTTAACATAGATGTCCACTCACGGATAGATGGACAATTAAAAAGGACAATATGGACGTTTAAGAATACGATAGAACATTAATGTTAAATCAAGGTGCAAGTGGGAACGTGTTGTACCACTTGTTAAGTTCACGCACGACCATAGCTGTCAAGCAATGATCAATATAGCCTTATGAGGCATTACGTGGAAAGAAGTATCGACCACCACTTTATTGTAATAAAGTAGGTGAGAGAAAGTATAAGGTCCTGACAATGTAAATGAAATGATTAAGATATCTGCCAAATGAGGCAAAGAATAAGAAAAGCTCGGTGACGGATAAAAGTCTTACCGACACGCAGAATCTGAATCGCATTTTTAAATGCGGAAATAAAGTTTCTTAAGATTTCTCCATCGAGGGAAATTATAAAGTTCAGATACAAGAATGTTGAGATCATGTTTTATAGGACCTTACGAGATCCTAGTAATGATAGGCCCAGTAGCCTATAGATTGGTACTTCCACCAAATTGGGGAATGTACGTAATGTTTTCCACGTGTCACAGTTAAGGAAATATGAAAATGACCCAAATCATGTGATCCGCCATGATGACGTGATCCTTAACTCAAATATGAGTTGTGATGAAAATCTACGACTATTTTGATCGTACGATTCAACGATTAAAGAATCAAGTTTGGGTCTTTAATGAAAGTCCAATGGAGGAACCATGGACAAAAGAAAATCACGTGGAAAATTTAAGATGTTATGATGCAAAGATATCCCATACTTTATGAGGAATGCAAATTTCGGGATGAAATTTCTTTTAAGGGGGGTAGAATGTAATATCCCGAAGAATTAAATGCCTAATTACGATATTTAAATTCGTAAATTAAGGTTTCGCCGAAATAATTGAATTAGTAATTTATCGAATAATGATTTCGATTAATTACGAGATAATGAATTCCTATTTTATATTCACTAAGGATTGTGAATTAAGGAATATAATTTTATAAAGTGTTTCAAAAGAGTATTTTAACGTCGATCGAGTATCGATAGTTAAAATTTCGTAAAATTTTCTAAGTGACGAAGCTTAGAATTAAATTCCATTATTAATGGAATGATTTAATAAAGTGATTACGACTTTATTACGACCATTTTGAGATGAGTCGATAATGAACGTTTTGAGACGTTTCAAACGTCAACGTTTAGAGATGAATAGAAAAATGAGTCTAATGATCAAGGAATTATAATATTTAAATTCCTATGATTATTTTATGTAATTAGAGTATTATTTAGCATTAAAATAATGCTAGAACATTAAGGAATAATTATTGAACAAAACATAAATTTTGAAAACCCTAATTTAGAAATTAGGGTTTTCACACATGAATGATTCTAATAATTTTTCCTATGATATAATTTATCATCTAAGACATATATTATGATATATATCTATAAATAGCATTGAAAAAATCAAATGGTACCATATTTTGGTAAAGTGCCGTGAGTTTATGTCTTAACAATTATTTACGTGATTTTTTTGCTATCTTATATGTTGTGGTTTTAAATGAATCAAGTGGGATATATTGTACACTCTAACCAAGTAAATTAATAGGTGAATCAAGTGGATGCTTTGTGTAGCTTTGTGTAATAGCCGTGTAAATGGAATTGGAGTAGGAAGAACTATTGGAACTCTTGATTTGACTTTGCATTTACACATAGTGTAATACTAGATATTATATGTGTAGTATAAGACAATTAAAACTCATCCTCTTTTGCTGCATGATGGCCGACTTCTTTGTGAGAAAAGGTGAAGGATTTGTTTCATGTATTAAGTGTTGAAGTGATGTGTTTTTACTATGAGATTAAAGAGTGATGTATTATTTTGTGAGTCACCAAATTAGTCTTGCTTTAAATTAATTGTAGCATGATATTGTTGACTAATTAAGTGAGAATAAATATTAAAACACTTTCCTTGTGCAAATTGAGACATAGCCGACGTCTCTTTGTGAAATAAAGTGAAGACTTTGTTTCATGTACTTAGTTGAGGTGATGGATATTACTATGGCTAAATAAGTGATGTAATAAAGTTGAATGAGTCATAAATCAAAATTTGTCTTGCAATTGTTTGTGTGTGACCGAGAGAGAAAAAGGGTTTAGGGGTAATGCTTGAGTTATTCCTTTAACTATTTGTTTGTACTAAGTAATAAGAGCATCAAACAAATATCACTTCTCATCTCTCTCAAAACCTTCTTGCCGTGAGCATGAGAGAAAAAAGTAAGAGTGTTGTTCATTTTATAATCCCTAAACCTTGATATAGAAACCTTTGCACTAAAAAATCGACGGTAAAAGGTTAGGAATCGAACACGCTTTAATAATACGTTTAAATTTTCGAGTTCTAACCGTTAGATTTTAATATTTATGCTTATGTTCTTAATGTTACAAATGTGAAGGATTATGCTATCATGTTTAGTGGTTTGTAAATATTGGTTATTATGTTAAGTATAAGCATATATTATGATTTAAATTGCAAGCTAATTATGTTATGAAATTATTGGAGGTGATCGAAAATTTCTAATGATAATATGTTGATGGATTAATGATATATGGTAGTAATGAAGCTTGTATTGATTTATTTAGAATTTTGGAAATCATATGTTATACATATATAAACTACCGAAAACTTAGAAGGAACTATGTTGATGTAAAAATTGATGTTTAAGTGATTTTAAAGTATATAAATGTTGTATGGCCTTAATTAGGTGTTATGGGATTTTATTAGATTTTTAGAAAAATGGTTGGATCATTTTTGGGAAAGGCCGAGAGCTTGAGAAGTTGAACATGATGTATAAGTTGTGATTGTTGAATATTATGATATATAAATGATATAGAAGGATGATTAAGTATTGTGGAATTTAATTATAATTTTAGGAAAATGTTTGGTAATTTTTGGAGTAAAATTCGAAAGCTATAAGCTATAGGAAATTGATGTTCAATTTTCCTATAGCTAATGTTAATACATATTAATGATCCTATGATAATATAGTACACTATATGAATTTAGAAGAATTTTTAGAAGATGTTTGAAAATTTAAGCTCAAAACCGTGAGCTTTGGAAGTTATATTAAGGATTTTAATTCCTTAATATCAAGAAAAATAATACATTATATGTCTAGAGATTATTTTAAACATAATAAGAATTTACGGGATTTTATAAACATAGTATACTATGTTTATGGCGAAACGTTATATTAAATAACGTTAGAAATGAAAAATAATGTTTAATGAATAAGTTAATTAATATTAAAGAAAAATATTAATAAAGTTTATCGATTTGCGTGAAAAATCGAGAATTAGGGCTTTATGAAAAGAAATCGATTGAAAATCGATTTATATTGAAATTAGATATTAAATATATGAATTATTAAAGAATTTATTAAGAAAAGTCAAAATTGTTGACTTTTGAAATTAACGTATGAAATACGTTCGATAAATACACTAATACGTGTAAAACGTATTAATTATATAAGAAAATCTCTTTGGTGAGAAAAGATTTCATAATTGAAATCTTTATATCGAAAAACGTTAGAATACGTTGAACGTTTAACCTAAAAGGTTAAAATGAAATAGTTGAACATATCTCGTCTCTATCGAAGTACGAGAAATGTTTAGTTAAGATACGCGATTGAACGACGTATTGAATTCGTTAAGGAATTCAAATTATATTAGTATAAGTTATCAAAGTTTATTTTAAACTTTGAAAATCTCGAAAAACGTGACAGACATACTGAAATCGTTTTTACGTAAAGGTGAGACGCGGATGCGATCGTTGGCGTAGAAGGAAAACGAATTAAGAAAGCTTACGTACCAGGTGGGCTTCTTTTCTTATCCTCAAGGATAAAATGCTCTATTTATGATGCTTTCTTCGAAATGAAAAGTAATTATTTATGATGCTCTCTTTTGAGAAATGATTATGAAATGATGATGAAATTACCTGCCCAAAATGTTTATGTTTTATGTATGTATCCTATCCATGAATGAATGAATGATGAATGTTGTTGGGTAGCTCCCAACTTATGAATGAAATCGATATCGGATCCTATCTTGGGAAGGCTTATACCAGCTAGATTAACGTGTACACCTAATGGTGATTGTGTCGTAAGGACAATTCACGGCCGGTCACGCGACGTAGAGGAGGCCTCTTCACGGCGTAAATGATAATGTTATGATGAAATGAAGGATATGGATCATACATACAAGGAAAATGTCCGCCGGAGCGAATGTTTATGAAAATGATGAAAAAGTTTAGTAAGCTCAAGGCTTTTTAATCAAAACCCTCGTGTCTTACCATGATGGGGGGGCGAGTAATTTAAAGATGATAAAATGTTTTGGCATAAGTCCACCGAGTGCATTATTTGTACTCACCGCATATTTGTTTTTAAATGTGCGATTATGTATTAGCTTGGTGATGCGATGGAGCGGTGTTGAGCAATAGGAAGGTTGTCATTGAAAGTTATACCTTGATAGTACATCGTCATATGTACATATCACATGTTTTCATTTATGCAAGAACATAAGTTATGTAGTAAAGTCCAAAACATACTTGATATATGTATTACAAGTTTAATGTTAAATGGTCTCATTGTTTATTCATCCCTGTTTAGAGTAATAATCCTAATTGTGCTAAATCGTACTTAGGATTTTAGGTCATGTAGCTCAAAGAGACTCATCATGACAAAATACTTTGCTTGACATAAGGGCTTGTCGCCCAAATGATATCCATCTTTATAAGCATAAACAATAAACATTTGGCATATGTAAAATACCAAGCCTTTTGCGCACACATTTTTCAGAATCATTTGGAAACTTTAAAAGTACCTTTGCTGAGACAGGTGACGGCGAAATGAGGGTTCTTGAAATACTGTGGGTCAGAGGTACTATTCTAGACTCAATGTAAAGAACTGAGGGTTATCAGATGCACGAAAGAAAACATGTGCTCTGATACCATTCTGTCACACCCAAAACTTAAATAAATAGAAAATGGGAAATGACGGAAGTTCTTTACTCATTCGTGAGAAAATAGGAAAATAAATCCCAAAATTTGACAAAACCCTATTTTTGAGAAAGAGAAATAATAGGTAATGTCATTTCAGATAATAACATAAAGCTAGTTCCCAAGATCAAATGTTTAGTTTCGTACTCTGATAACAACCAAACAAAAAGGGCATCAAGCTAAATAGAAAAGAAGAATTAGGAGTTCAAGCTCCACATAAAATGACATTAGATAGTATAACATAGCCTTATGTTTTGGAATATTTAGAAAACGAGATAGTGGCTAGTCATTCAGCGGAAGTCAAGATTTTGGAGTAGAACCCTAGCCTCAGCTCTGCCCCGTCAGCACCAGCCAGTTAACCTGAAAAATATTTGAAAACATTTGGGCTGAGTACTAATGTACTCAGTGGGCATTGCATTTTATAAACAGTTTGCAAAATTTTCGAAACATATTATCCATGCTCAACAGTATGACTTAGAAGGTTTTAAAACCAAAAGCCACTTCTAAGCATACAAAAACATTCTTTTATTTCGTGTGCACGCTTTACACGTTCTACTGTTACTCTTTATGATCCCGGACCTCTAGCCACTGTCGGATCCATTATCTCCCATTATTTGACCCCGGCACTTAAGCCCGTCAGGTCGACCGAACGCTATCCAACAGTCACATAATGAAACCATGAAACCGTGCTTGAACACATCCGCCCAAGCACCCTTATAACTCCTCTTTCTTTAGTTAGCACACGATGGTGATCAACCCACGCGCTACCAACAACGTGTACACAATCCTCAAACGACGTTTTAGGTCGGTTTGAGAATCTCGATCGATCTTCAAAGAGCATTAAATGATAGAGACGTGCGTAAAAATATTTTCATGGATAATAAGCGGCTCATAAAGCATTTAAGAGTTTATATAACTCAAATACATTTCGAAAATAAAGCCCACCTCGATAGGCCAAAGCTCAAGAATCAATGTTAAATTTTGTCTTGGGAAAATCAACGCTAATCCCCTTGGTCAACAATGCCTACATGTAATACCCCGCAGATTTAAATGCCTAATTACGGTATTTAAAACCCGTAAACTAGAGTTTAGCCGAGTTATTCAATCAATAAGATATCGAATAATGATTTCGATTGTTTACGAAGGAATGAATTCCTATTTTATATTCACTGAGAATTGTGAATTAAGGAATAAAAGTATATGAAGTGTATCGGCAGTATTATTTTAACGTCGATCGCGTATCGATAGTTAAAATTCATGATATTTTCTAAAGCAATTAAGCTTAGAATTAAATTCCATTATTAATGGAATAATTTAATAAAGTGATGACGACCATTTCGAGATGAGTCGATAATGAACGTTTTGCAACGTTTTCAAACGTTAACGTTTTGAGATGAAACGAAAAGCGTTTTAATCGATCAAGAAATTATAGAAATTAATTTCCTATGATTATTATATGTAATTAAAGTATTATTTAGCATTATATCAATGCTAGATCATCAAGAGTTGATAGTGACCAATTTTTCAAATGTTCGAGAACCCTAATTTTCGAACTCGATTTTTATCGCATAAAATGATGCCATTAAATTATCCTATGCTATTAATTATCATCTAAATCATATACTATGATGCATATATCTATGTTTAACATGAAAAATAAAATTTAGTCTATGTTTGGGCATAAGGGCCGAAAATGTTATATGTGAGTAACAAATGTATGTTAATCTTCCCACTTTTGCATATATCTACTATATGGCAATGTGATTAATTATATGTTCTAATTAAATGATTAAATATCAGATATATACATATACATATGTGTGTGCATCGTGTATGTGGGTGTGTGTGAAGAGGTGTGCATGTGTGTTGTTCCTATGCATGAACTAGGGGTGACAAATGTCACCCATAAGCAACCACCCCACCACCTACACCACTACCCTTTCTCAGCCTTTCTCCCACACGACACTCTCCCTCCCAAATTCAGATTTGCAGCCATAGCTCCACCCCATTTCACGTCTCTCTCATTGCTCCTAAGGGCAGCCATAGCTCCACCCCCTTCTCGGAAGCTAGCTGCCGCTTCTTCGTCTCTCTTAAAGGTTCATCTATCTATCTTGAATTCTTGCAAATTTCGTTCTTAATATGAGTAGCTACACCTTTGATCCTAGGAATGAGTAAATCCTATGCATGCATATATATATATATATGCATCTATGCTTGAAGTAGTTTAGATTGTGTGTATATGAGATTGCATGTTATTAATCTGGACGAACAGTGATTTTATAAAATTAATAGACTAAGTTACAGTGGTCCAATGTTTGTGAATTTTTAATATGTTGAACTTATATGTGTCTAATATGCCTCTGTAAAATTTCAAGTCCATCCAACTTGATTTGATATTTTAATCGTACTTTTCGAAAGCATCGCGCAAAACTGTGAAATTGCCGTGTTCATCACCCATAGTCCGTGGCTTTCGTTTTAAGTTTGGCTAATGATAAAACTCTAAAATTTGGCAGAAACATAACTCAGCATGTCTAAAAGATGTATGTAAATTTTCAGAATTTTCTAAAAATTTTATTATTTATTACAGATTTTACAATCTAACTGCACAAAACTGTCACGGAAGTGATAGCTTGTAGTAAACTATTTTTATCTCCCAATATATTGTGAATCATTGAGTGAGGATTTTTCTGGATTAAACTAGACTTAGGTGGCTTTTCAATATGATTGGTTTCATTCCCAGATTCCTTATAATGAACTCACGGTAAATTTTTAAAGTTGATACATTACAGTAAGCTTTTTGGACAAACTGCCTTAGTGAAATTTTTCATGTAATAGGCTGTTCGAGTATGACTTTTACGTGAGATGTTCAAGCCGTTTTTAGTCCGATTTTGACTTGGGTTTCTTCATAAGAAATGTTCCTTACCATGTCTAGTTATGATCTGGAAAGTTTGATCCCAAACCAAGTTTTATAGGTATACCTTTCATCGACCCAAAGTCACCTACTGGAAACTGTCCATTTCCAACTAGTCAACTTTGAGCTTATGTATTTCTCGATGTGTCAGATATTTTCCAGTATGGTCTTCATGAAATATGTAGTACTTGTTACAAGGTTTCGAAATTGGTAGCCTGCAGCTATTTTGGCATTGTGAGTCAAACGTTACGAGCCTCGCAAAACCCCTCATCGTTAAGCTAAAACTGAAAATTCGAAACATTTTCTAAGTATAGAAGTCAGTTTGAGTTGCCCACTTTGAGACCCTATATCTCCAAAACCACGACTCTTTTGGATTTAATTCCTTCTTAGAACTTGTAGTACATGTTTAGAGGTTTCAGAATGTATCTTTGTGCGGCCATACGATTCTAACTCGAGAGTTATGAATCGTCAAAGTTTGTCACTTTGGTTATTTCAAGCTGTTTTCTGAAATTCAACACTTGAAATTTGACTAAGTGTTGGAAACCCTATGTGAAGTATGCCTTATGTGACTAACATGCTATTAATCAATGCATTCATTATGTCATGTCGCAAGGTACGATAGAGCATTAATAAGATGTACGGTTGTAACAAAACAACACAACATGATATTTTTACGGGAGACGCCTAACGTGAACCATTTGAATAGGTGCTTCCACATGCTCAATTGAGTGTATATCATACCTTGATATACACTATAGTAGAAATATGGGTTCTAAGACTCGATGGATAGTTTCTACCCAAAACCTCAAGGCGTGAATAGATAGGCTAAGCACAGGGACTTACGATCCAAGAAATCGATTTAGACAATCGATAGTCCGGTGGGCTTTACTCTACTTAAAATATAATGCTTCCAAATATTTAATTACGATGCTTATTTCAACTGTTGATAAAATGTTTACAAGATTACCTACCAAAAATGTTTATGTTTTGTGTATGTATCCTATCCATGAGATGTTATGAAATGTTATGAATGTTGTTGGGTCGCTCCCAACTTATGAATGAAAATCGATATCGGATCCTATGCCGGAAGGACAATACCTGGCTAGGATTAACGTGTACACCTAGGTGACTGTGTGCTGTAAGGACAATTCACGGCCGGTCACGGCGTCGTAGAGGGAGGCCTCCTTCACGACGTTCGACTATGATGATATGACGAAAGGATGTTAAGGGATATGGATCATACACACCAGAAAAATGTCTAGCCAGGCGATGATTTTGAGAAACGACGAAAATTAGTAAGCACAAGGCATTTTCAACTAAAACCCTTGTGTCTTACCATGATGTGGCAGTGTAATATACAAATGATTAAATGTTTTTGGCATGAGTCCACTGAGTGCATTCTTGTACTCAGCCCTGCATGTTTGTTTTTAAATGTGCAGGTTGAGCAGATGATGGATGGAGCAGTGTTGAGCAATAGGAATGTTGTCTCTGAAATGTTTATACCTTGATAGTACATCGTCATATGTACATATCACATGTTTTCCGCTGCAAGAACCTAATTTATGTACTAGAGTCCAAGAACATACTTGACATATGTATTACGCTTATTATTAATGAGAGTCTCCATGTTTATTCTTTCATGTTTACAGTTATAGTCCCTGCTAATCCGTAATTAGGGTTAAGGGGCTGTGACACTACAAGACAAACTAATCTTAATAGGTTTCATAAGTCTAACCTTAAGTCTAAGGTAACGGAAGGCTACTATTTCTTGATCACTAGCCCGGGTTTTCAAAATTCCAAATTAAATCTGGAAAACAAATTTCTCGACTAGGGCACCAACAATACCATTGCTCGTCTTTTATTTGAAAACTTAATTTGATTTTGAAAATCAAATTATCAAAATACATTTATTGCAAAAGTATATAAACTTTAGTTTAATTCAAATAAACTACTCTCATACAGAAAACATATAAACAAGTAATACATAAACGTAATAATACTTATTACAAAATTCATAAATCATGAAATTTTATTCATCGAGAGTCTATTAATTTCTAAGATAATTAATCCAAATGAATTTAATGTTCTCATTAATCAACAAATAATATAATCACTTTAATAATTTCAAAGTTAATTAAACCAAAATTTAAGCTTCAAGTTAACAACTTATCATAATTAAATAATTTGACTTAATTAAGCTCAACATAATTAATTAAACAAGCATGTGAATCTAATTAATTCAAACCCATCACCAAATAATTAAAACCCATTTTGACTCCCTTATGACCCCCTCTCTGACTATCATCCTTCTCCTCCCTCAATTTGATTCTCTCTCTACTGAAAACAAACTCCCCATTTCTCTCTTAACTCATTTCTTTTCTCTCTACGCTTTGTACCCCTCCAAAAGACCCAAAACAGAAATCCTTCTCTCCTTCTCCTTCTTCTTCACAACGCCTTGCCGCCGCCTCCTCTTCTTGGGCCGCCTCTCCTCCCCTTCTTCTTAGGCCTCTCTCAATTATATTCTCTCGAACACAAACCCCTCCATTTGTTCTCATGACACCATCTCTGCACCACCACCGCCAATCGCATGCAGAGAGACAAGAACGTGGGCCGACCGTCGAGCCCCTTCCCCGACCTCTCTCGGCTGGATTCCGGCGACCCTGCGCCGACCAACCACCTTCCTCTTCATCTTGCGGCACTCTCTCTCTCTTCCTCGGACCCATTTCTCCTACTCTCGATTGCTGCGGTCTCCACCGCCACAATCCTCGACCACCCACAACAACAATCACAACACCACAGAAGAAAAACAAGTGTTAATATATATATATATATATATATATATATATATATATGTAAGTCTGGTTGTAGCTGATCTTGTAAGTTCACATCTTTGTAGATTCTCGCAAGAGTAATTCTATCTTTGTCCATATTTAAGTTGGTCTTGTCTTTGTGGAATCAGTTTATATGAGTCAAAATTTGTGTGTGTGATACTTAGTTTGGTTTGCTATAGAAAATAAATGTATATGTCTTCAAATTTGTGGTTTATTGTGTGCTTGTAAGCTTCCGGTCTAAGAGTGTTATTATGTAGAGCAGAGAGTTGATGGTTTCACCTTTGAAATTCGGAATGAATTTGGGTTCTTTGCTTGTTTATCGCAGAAAAATAAGCATAGATAGGTTATTACTTGTTGACATTGTGAAAGAAACAGTGAAAGATTTGGGGATCTAGGCAAACCTTGAGAAATTAATGGGTTATGATGTTGTTGTTCTGTATGGACTAATCTGAAGCCAAATTAGAATATAAACTTGTTACTCGTGTATTTGTTTGGAGGATTGAGCAAAGATTAGAGTGCAAGGTTGGGGAGTTTTTGAGAAGAAAACGGAGTTGGGGATCGAATTTTCTTTTGGGCAAAGTTACATTGCCATAGCCCATTTTATATGGAAAGTGTGATAACGTGGTGAAAAGGGACCATAAATTTTAGTCTCACTTAAGGCTAATTAATCAATGATTATAAATTGATTAATTTAATTATCAAAATATCTGTAATGAAGGAAGAAAAACAAAAACACTGGGCTTCTATATTCATATAAAAGAAACTCAGTCCACATATTAATGGGACAAGTCCAACTACTAATTTAAAAGCCCAATAGTTAATTTTTATTTTATCTTTACGTCTATATATGTAATTAATTACTAAGTTTAAAAATTAAATTTTTAGTCATGAAATAATCTTTAATTTAATACGCAAGTATACAAATTTTAAAAAAAATATTTTCTCGTAAACTTAAAATCCATTACAAAAAAAAAAAAAAGTTCTCAAATTTTTCTCCCATGAGTCGACTTAGTAAAATTCTGAATTCAATATTCTTCGTAATATTCTAATTAAAAAAAAAAAAAACGGGATATTACAGATGTCATCTCCTCAATTATTCTCAATGCTTCATCGATTCCTCTGTTGAAAGGTGCATCCTCCGGCTGAATCATCTACAATGCTTGGTGTTAGCATTGAGTCCACTGTAGAATTGGGTCACTTGCTGTTCAAGTGAAAACCCATGTTGTGGACACTATGAGCAAGTTTCAATCTCTGTGCTTCAAATAACGATTCATCTCCCAATTGTGAAAAATGGGAGATCTCGGCAATGATTTTCGCGCGGCGGTGGGAAATATTTCGACAAGAACTCTAACAGAGCTGCCCCACGTGGTAATTCTCGATCCGTCTGTGCTCTTGAACCACTCTTTCGCCGACCGCGAAAATATGAACATCCACATCCGGATGGCATCACCGATACTCCATTCTCGCTGATAGTATCACATATATCGCGAATGCCTCTAAATGTGCGTTGGGGTCTTGATAACCCTCCACCAACCGCTCCGCCAGATTACACCGATGAGGCGTGCTTTAACTTAAAGTTGTTCGCTGACGCTCGCCCCCATCCTCCACCTCGAACCGATCCGTAGGTGGTCCGTACATGTGGTTGAGCGGTATGGGTCGTGCTCGTCCACCAATCTGGCCCATCTGATTATTCAACGCCAGTTGGCGTTTCATGGTAGCTAACATCTCCTCCATCTCGGCCATCCGATCATGGCCTTGAGGTTGTCTATATGTCATTGCTAGTTGTCTTCTTTCTCGGCTCTCTCTTTTATGTGATCTTTCAATCTCAATATCCAATGGAACAATTTCTTTCCTTTGGGATCTTGTAATCATGCACTGCACAGAGAGATAAAAACCAAATCAAATCTAAGAAGCAACACAGAAATAATTTTTTTTTTATTTTCTATTTTTTTTTACTTTTTTTTTAAAGCCTGGATTAATAACTACAAGTTAGAAAATTATCACTATGTAATCTAAACAGTTCCCGGCAACGGCGCCAAAATTTGATCACTAATATTCCTACCAAATAAATGATAGTAAAACAACAAGTATATTATATCGTATCCATAGGGACTGCGACTCGAGAACACAACAATTAATCAACACATAATCTTGATTATTATTCAGGCAATAATTTATCAAGAGAGAAATAATAATAATACTATACTCAAAATATAAACAGGAATAAAATCGATATAAAATATCGAATTCTAGGGATGTACTTAACCCAACCGTGATTCACACAATTAACCTATTAACCTGTTTACCAATTTAATCCGCATTCATATGAAGGATCACTAATGTAACTATAGTTTCCGCCAGGACAACCTATAGTAGTAGGTTAGCCTAAACTCTATCTCCGTCGGGTCTCAAGAGAAGTAAGCTAATTACCAAAAGTACACAAAGATTTAACCTCCTACAGTTCACCTATCTCCGCCAAGTCTCAAGGTAAAAACTGTATTATAAATTCAAGAAATCGATTATGCAATTAATTCCGCCAAGACATCAATCATATAAGTAGCATGTATTAATATTGATCAGATACCAACACATGAGAATTAAAACCAAGAATTATAAATCATGAATGGGATGGCAAAACAGTATCAACATATCAATCATATAAATCTAGTCAGACATATAAACCCTAGGATCAATACGGAATTTAGCTACGCATAGTTAAATTACTAAAGCAATAAATAAATAAAAATAACATAAACTGAAATAGATAGATAAAACCGTAATATTCCACGATGAACAATGTAGCACTTGAATCCGAAAATAAATCTGAACTCTCGCAGGAACAATAAATACTAAAACTGGAATCGACAAGGAATTGATAAACTAAACAAAAAGAACTATGTTCTAATCAACTAAAATATACGAAAAAGAGTAAAAGAGGTGTTCTGTTGTTTTGTGAATGAAAAACTCTTCTGGAATGAATAATAATTCAAGTCTCGTGTGATGTAATGTGTTATATGCGCAACCCGAGGGGCCCTAGCTAGCGAGAATGGCTCGCGAGAAATTCTTGCGAAAAAAGGTTACGAGCCTTGAAATATGCGTGATTCCATTGATTCTCGCGAGCCGTGCTTTCCCACGCCCGCATTGCGCCGATTGTTTGTTCGTTCTTCTCGTCCGACCAACCACGATCCGCTTGTGCTTATGGACTCCTATCGAGATGCTCTTTAACATAGTAAAATTTTCACACTCATCCTTGTCATATCCATTTCATCATATTTATCGTCGCATCTAAACAGATATTCTTTGCACGAGCTCGCGACCGGGCTAGTTAATTCGTCTTTATCGTGATCCACCTTTTTGACATCAAAACATGTGCTAAAATGACATGAAACACACATGGCATAATATCTTCCAAGGTAAACATAAATATAACAAAAGACAGCTCAAAAGATCACATATCAATTATAAACTAAACGAATATAGCCTTATAAATCAGGTAAAAATAAGGCTTATCATCTGTGCAATGCCATTAAGCTTAGGAATGACACATTTTATCAAAGCTATCCAGAGTGTGATGTGTAGACTATTCCAGAATACGTTCCCCAGGGGAACGATGGACTTGATGATTCATCTCCACCTAAGGAAGATCTTAAAGTTCCCATGGTTGTAGCTCTTAAGAAGTTTACACTATTGGATTTGTATACTGAAAGCAGATGTTGTGCTTGTATACAATGTTTCCTATTACCAGGGGTGAGCAAAATACCCGAAAACCGAATAATCGAACCGAACCAAACTGAAAAATCAAATTTGGTTCGGTTAATTCGGTTAAAATCGAATTAAAATTCGATCGTTCGGTTTTCGATCAATTCAGAATTTTTTTAACCGAAAACCGAACTATATATATATATATATATATATATATATATATATATTATTTATTCATTTATTTAGAATTATAATTTTAATATATCAATATCCTTAATACTATTATTTATCTCTCTCCCTATTATATCAATATATAATATTTGTAAAATATAATATTATTTATTTATTATATAATACTATCAATGTCACAAACGCTCTAATCCAAAGGACGATTAGAGAGGCTCGAGCTTGGAACAGTGAATACAAAACAATTGATAAAAATAATCAAAAGATTTCAGAATAACCTTTATCGAATTTCAATAATCAAACCTTATTTACAAGGCAAAAGTCATATACAAATGTAAAGGCTACGAGTTCCTTTTAACAGTAGGTTCGATAATTCAGACAGATACAACTGTCACAATAACATACAAAATATTCAGAATATGCAGAGGAAAGCATGTGAATGCATATATGACGATACGCACCCAAGGGTTCTTTCTTTCAAACATAATAAATACCAAAAGGCCCCCGACTACTCAACATCTCCGCCCATCACCATCACTGTACTCAATCTGCACATTTAAAACAATATGCGTATCGGTACAAATAATGCACTCAATGGCTCATGCGAAATAATTTGTCAAGTTTGAATTACTCGCCCATCACAAGAACACACGATGTTTTAATTTGAAATACTGTGCTTACTAAATATTTTCTCATCATTTTCAATAAATATTGCTCGCCAAGCATTTTCCACGTATGTATGATCCACATCCACCACAACAATCATTCAACAATTTTTCTCGCTACGGAGAGGAGGCCTCCTCTCACGACGCCGCGACCGATCGAGCACCCTTTCAAAGACACAATACAAAATAATCGGTCAAAAATCCAGCCATCTCAAGACAGATACGAATTCTCCATCATTCTTGGGGTACTTCCAAGAATACGAATTCAAGCATGTCATAAAGTGGGGCTACCCAACATTATGCATCAACAATCATGGATTGGATACATACATAAAACATAAACATTTTGGGCGTGTAATTAAATAAATCGCTCATAATTATTTGCTTGCAATAAAGCATCATAAATAAATCATTTGGTAAAATTCTACCGGTTTGAGTATAGTAAAGCCCACCTTTACTTTTGAACGCCGATTCTCGACACGTTTTCTTTTCTTGTTGCTTGTGAGCCACGTCCCACCTTTACGCAAAATATACGCTTAGTACGCTACACGCCGAGATTTTCAAAGTTCATTCAACTTTGATAAATAAATTAATAATTCAAGTTTCGATGATTCTTTATACGCCTTAATACGCTGAAACGACGCGTATATCAATAAAATAATTCTCGCATATAGAGACGTAATATGATCTACGCCTCATTTTAACCTTTAGGTTAAATAATTAACGATAATAACGTTATTCAATAAAATGATTTCAATTATGAAATCTTTTCTCTCAATTGAGATATTCGATAAAAGTAACACGTTTTTTCACGTATTAGCGTATTTAACGAACGTATTTTGTACGTTAATTTCGAAAGTCAACCATTTTGACTTTTCTTAATAACTTTTCAATAACTTATTTTTTTTTATGAATAAAATCAATATAAATCGATTTTCAATCGATTTATTTTCATAAACTTTAATCTCGATTTTTCACGCAAATCGATAAACTTAATTAATATTTTCTTTCAATACTAATTTTTAATACTTTAAGCATTATTTATGCTTTTAACGTTATTTAATATAACGCTTCTTCGTAAACATAATATTCTATGCTTAATAATTCTCGAAAATTTTAATATGTCTAAAATAATTTTAGACATATAATATATTATTTTCGATTAAAAGGATTTAAAATCCTTAATAAAATCACTATAGCTCACGGTTATGGGCTATAATTTCCAAACTTGTTATAAAAATTTCTAAATTCATATAGTATTTTATTTTACACTATGATCATTAATATGTATTAATGTCACTATAGAAAAATTTGAACTCACCTATATCACTATATAGGTCTCAAAATTCCCAAAATTATCAAATAACTTCCTAAAATTATAATTAAATTATAGAAGGCTCTAACCTTAATTTATAACATAATTATAACCTAAAGTCCATCATATTAAATTTCTACATTAATAATTATATTGTTCAAGGTCACGGTTTTATCCCAACTTAAACAAAACATTTTTATTAAATTCTAATTAATTTACACTATACTTATATACTATAGTATAGCACTAATACATCATAACATCAACTAAAAACAACTAAATCATGCCTTATCACAAGCTTATAGCTCTCGGCCATTTCAAATATTTGAGTATAAATCCTTCAAAAATTCTAGTAAATTCACAACTCACATAAACCATACTCTAGATCAACAATATGTTATAACATTTCTCAAATTAAAATTGTACATCAACCTAGCATTTTTTTATGCATTTTCGGTAATTTGAAAACTATAGCATAGGATTTTTATAAATTTCACAAAAATCACAATAAGCTTCTACTACATAATATATCATTAATCCAATCCTAAATCTTCAAGAAAATTTTCGTTACATATAACATAATTTTATAGCATGTCAAATTTAATTTTAAACATGCTATATGCTTAGAGATCATCCTAATACACATTATTAACAAACACATATCATGCTTAGCATAAATTTCATAATTATAATCATGCTCATAAAATAAGATCAAGCCTTTAGAAAATTAAAAACTTAGGGTATAATCGAAGCTCGTTCGATATCTAACCTTCTTAACGGCTTTGATCAGGTAATGACCCCTAATTCTCGAGTACGATTTAGCAGAGTTTATTACTCTAAACAGGGATGGATAAACAATGAGACCATTTAACATTAAACTGTGATACATATATCAAGTATGTTTTGGACCTTACTACATAACTTATGTTCTTGCAATGAAAACATGTGATATGTACATATGACGATGTACTATCAAGGTATAACTTTCACGACAACCTTCCTATTGCTCAACATCGCCCATCGCATCACTCACTCAATCTGCACATTTAAAACAATATATGTGGTGAGTACAAATAGTGCACTCGGTGGACTTATGCCAAAACATTTTATCATCTTTAATTACTCGCCCATCATGATAAGACACAGGGTTTTGATTTAAAGGCTCGAGCTTACTAAAACTTTTTCATCATTTCCATAAACATTCTGCTCTGCAGACATTTTCCTTGTATGTATGATCCATATCCCTTCATTTCATCATAACATTAACATTTACGCCCGAGAGCGAGGCCTCACGTCACGCGACCGCCGTGAATTGTCCTTACAAGACACAGATCACCATTAGGGTACACGTTAGTCTAGCTGTATAAGCCTTGGGCAGAGGATCCGATATCGATTTCATTCATAAGTTGGGAGCGACCCAATAACATTCATCATTCATTCATTCATGGATAGGATACATACATAAAACATAAATATTTTGGGCGAAAATTTCATCATCATTTCATAATCATTTCTCAAAGAGAGCATCATAAATAATTATTTTTCATTTCAAGAAAGCATCATAGATAGAGCATTTTATCCTCGAGGAAAGAAAGAAGCCCACCGCACGTAAGCTTTCTTAATTTTTTTCTTCACGTCAACGATCGCATCCGCTGCCTCACCTTTACGTAAAAACGAATTGAGACGTTTGTCGCGTTTTTGAGATTTTCAAAGTTTAGAATAAACTTTGATAATTTATACTAATATAATTTGAATTCCTTAACTAATTCAATACGCCGCTCAATCACAGATCTAAACTAAACATTTTCGTGCTTGATAGAGGCGAGATATGTTCAACTATTTCATTTTAACCTTTTAGGTTAAACGCTCAACGATTCTACATTTTTCGATACAAGGATTTCAATTATGAAATCTTTTCTCACCAATGAGATTTCCTTATATAATTAATACGTTTCACACGTATTAGCGTGATTTATCGAACGTATTTATACGTTAATTTCAAAAGTCAACAATTTTGACTTTTCTTTATTAATTTCTTTAATAATTCATATTTTAATATCTAAATTCAATATAAATCGATTTCTTTTCATAAAGCCCTAATTCTCGATTTTTCATGCAAATCGATAAACTTTATTAATATTTTTCTTAAATATTAATTAACTTACTCATTAAACATTATTTTTCATTTCTAACGTTATTTAATATAACGTTTCGCCATAAACATAGTATTCTATGTTTATAAAATTTCATAATTTCTTACTATGTCTAAAATAATTTCTAGACATATAATGTATTATTTTTCTTGATATTAAGGAATTAAAATCCTTAATATTCTTATTCAAACTCACGGCCCTTAAGCTTTAATTTTAAATCTTCTTCCAAATTTTTTTCTAAATTCATATTGTGTACTATTTTATCATAGTATCACTAATATGTATTAACATTAACTATAGAAAATTTGGACATTACCAATTTTATTCTTATAGGCCACGGCTCTTATCTTAAAAATTGTCCAATAATTTTCTAAAATTCTAATTAATGTATACAAGGCCCCAACATTAATCTATAACATAATTATAGCCTATAGTTCAACATTTTTAATTTCTACATCAAGGATTCATTGTTCAAGGCTCACGGTTTCTTCAAGAAAGATGCTTAACATTTTTGTAAAATCCCACAAAATTACACAAGACCTATACATTATCATATACCATCAATATATCATAATATTCACTAAAATCAACATAATCATGCCTTAATCCAAACATGGAGCTCACGGCTTCTTTGAAATTTGTTTGAGCAAACACATTCTAAAATTCTTGATAAAATCATGTAGTACATAATTAATGTCCTAGATCAACAATATGCTATAACATTTCTTAAATAAAAATTGTACACTAACTTAGCATTGTTCATCATTTTCGGTCATTTAGAAAATATAGCATAGGAATTCTTTTAAATTCTTAAAAAATCACTACAAGCTCCTACAATATCATAGATCATTAATCCATTCCTAAATCCCCCAAGAAATTTTCTGACTATAAGATAAATTTCATAGATGTTTAATTTAATTTTAAACATAATATATGCTCCTATAACATCTTAATACATATTATTAATTAACAACTATCATGCTTAGCATAATTTCATAATTTTTCATTGATTAGCATAAGCATATATCTTAAAATCGAACGGTTGAAAATCAAAAATTTTAACGTATAAATAGAGCTCGTTCGATGCCTAACCTTTTAATCGGCTTGGATTATTTGTGCAAAGGATTTATGTATCAAAGGATTGGGATTTAAAAATGAGGAACTCTCTTTCTTTTCCTCTCAAAATGCATACGGTAAAGTGAAGAAATGAGAGATGGTGTCTTGTTTGTTCTAAAGTTAATACCTTATTACTTTTGTTTAAAACTTAAGGAATAATAAAGTAATTATCACACATAACTTCAACCTACAATTCACGGTTATGCTCACACACTTTGCAAAACAATTACTTTGGTGACTCACGCATCTCATCATCATGAATTAAATGAAATAAACATCCTAACCTTTATCAATTTTGGACGTCGGTCACCCTCTCAACAATGCAAGCCTTTCATTATTATGGTGACTCATCTTAGTAATACATCATTTATTCCTCTAATAAATGCACATCTCACTCACAATTAATTGAAGCAAAATCCTTTGCTTTTGATCAACATTACTGTCGGCACTCTCAATGCCAAAGGAATGAGTTATAAATTTTTATTTTTATTTTATTACACAATACATATAAAAACTCCTACACTTTATCATATGTAATTAATTAATCAAGTGTTTTGAAATCTCTTCCTACCTCTTTGGTCAAGCTCACGGTCCACTCATCCTCAACAAGCAAGAGATATTTCATTTTGCTTTATGAGTCACTAAGGTAATACATCATCACTTCCAAAACATTTACTACTCTTACACAATTTTTTTGAACAACACAAAATGAATCCCACTTTTGTTGATCCTTCTTGCCGTCGTTTATCACACGGCAATCACACACAATTCACTCACACTTGATCACTCTCATTTAATTTACTTGATTAGAGTGCAAAAGATCCCACTTGAATTATTAAAACACATCATAGCAACATGAAAACAAATTTCACGTAAATCATGTTACACACTCACACAAGTCACGGCTATTTCATTATATAAATGATACATATTTTATTTTCATTCCATATATATATATATATATATATATATATCATAATATATGTACTAGATGATAAATTTTATCATAGGAAAAATTATTAGTATCATTTCATGTGAGAAAACCCTAATTTCGAAAAATTAGGTTTTCAAATTACTATCTTTGTTCAATAATTGATCCTTAATGATCTAGCATTATTTTAAAGCTAAATAATACTCTAATTACATAAAATAATCATAGGAATTTAAATACTATAATTCCTTGATCATTAAACTCATTTTTCTATTCATCTCTAAACGTTAACGTTTGAAACGCCTCAAACGCTCATTATCGACTCATCTCAAAATGGTCGTAATAAAGTCGTAATCACTTTATTAAATTATTCCATTAATAATGGAATTTAATTATAAGCTTCGCTCTTAGAAAATTTTACGAAATTTTAACTATCGATACTCAATCGACGTTAAAATACTACCGCCAAACACCTTATATATTTATATTCCTTAATTCACAATCCTTAGTGAATATAAAATAGAATTATTATCTCGTAATTAATCGAAATCATTATTCGATAAATTACTAATTCAATTATTTCATGAAACCCTAATTTACTTAATTTTAAATATCGAATTAGGCATTTAATTCTTCTGGATATTACATTCTACCCCTTAAAAGAAATTTCGTCCTAAATTTGCATTCCTCATAAAGTAAGGGGTATCTTTGTATCATAATATCTTAAATTTTCCACGTGGTTTCTTTTTGTCCATTATTCCTTCATCGACTTTCATTAAAGACCCAAACTTGATTCTTTAATCGTTGAATCTTACGATCAAATTAGTCGAGATTTTATCACAACTCATCCGAGTTAAGGATCACGCCATCATGGCGGATCACATGATTTGGGTCATTTCGCATTTCCTTAATAGCGTGATACGTGGAAAACATTACGTACATTCCCCAAATTTGGTGGAAGTACCAATCTATAGAGCCACTGGGCTATCATTACTAGGAGCTCGTGAAGGTCCTATAAAACATGATCTCTACATTCTTGTATCTGAACTTTATAATTTCCCTCGATGGAGAAATCTTAAGAACTTTATTTCCGCATTTAAAATGCAGTTCAGATCTACGCGTATCGGTAAGACTTTGTTCGTCCGAGCTTTTCTTTTTTTCTTTGCCTCATTTGGCAGATATCTTAATCATTTCATTTACATAGTCGGGATCTTATACTTTCTCTCACCTTCTTTACTACAATAAATTAGTGGTCAAAACTTCTTTCCACGTAATGCCTCATAAGGCTATATTGATCGTTGCTTAACAACTATGGTCGACGTGAACTTAACAAGTGGTACAATACGCCCCACTTGCACCTTGATCTAGCATTAATGTTCTATCGTATGCTTAAACGTCCATATTGTCCTTCTTAACGGTCCATCTATCGTGAGTGGACATTTATGTTAGGTTCAATATCGTGTCTAACTCCTTTTGTGAGTTAGTTCAAAATCTAGGGTTGAAGTCTCTATCTCGAAACGATAGGTTTTGAGTATCCTCAGAATATACGATTTCCTTTATGTACGACTAAGCTAACTTATCGGATCTACTAGTCTTGAATAAAGAGACAAACATATTTGGTGAGTCCATCCACTACTACCCATATAGTAGTGCGACTTTATGACTTTGGTAAAACCCGTCATAAAATCCATTCTTTGTGTCATTCCATTTTCATTCGTAGCTCTAGAGATTATAACCTCTTATAAGGTCATTGATACAATGCCTCCACTTATTGATAACCGAGACCTTTGCTTCGACGATATGGTTATATCTCATTTTATTCCTTACTATCTAACTTTTCTCGTTACTCATAATATATCTTAATGTTTCTGGGTGGGCGGTATGAGAAAGGTCATGAGCTTCATTCATGATTTTTTTTTTCTAAGCTTATTATTGTTTGAAATATATATATATCCTTTCCTTAGACAATATGACATTGTCCAGCGCTTCTTAAAAATCCTTCACCTCTTCATTCCTTATCTTAATTTGTATTCTATTCCCATTTTCATCCTTTCTCTTTAGTCATATGTCACCTTGAGTGTGAGAATACAACTTACGTTCGTCCCTGATTGCCCAACTATTTCTGTTCTCATTTTCTTAAACTCTCCAATGAGTTTTCCTTTTCTATAAGGATATACCATAATTTAGACTGGATTTTATAACTTAGGGCATTAGATTCTACGTTAACCGTCTGTAGGTGATAATTTATATCACAATTGTAATCTTTACCGATTCGAGCCATCTTTTCTATCCCGTATCCAAGTTTCTTTGTCAAGAATAAATTCAACTTTGTAATTTGTAACGATTCTTAACTTATTGTCATAGGAGTGATGTCTCCAAGACTTTGGTACTCATACTATTGTTACTATTTTAAGTCGTGAGTTGGGAATTTCTATTCGTGTGGCCTAAGTCATTGTGATGCGTAAGCTATTATCTTTCTCATATTAATACATAGCCTTACTTTTATTAGTCCATGTAAATTTGATTCCTTTTTGGGGTAGCTATGTTATTGGCCTTGCTACTTTAGAGAGTTCTCAATGGATCTCTGATAGTAGTCAATTAATCTTAAGAAATTCCTGATCTCATTTTAGGTCATTGACGACTTTCATTCTTAATTGCTTTATCCTTTGCCAGATCTACATTGATTTCTTCTAAAGACACTATGTGCCAGAGGAATATTTCTTTAAGCCGAAATTCACAATGCTATACTGCAAAATTTGCCGGCTCTTAAAAGTCGTAAGACAGTCCTTCAATGTTCTTTCGCTCTTCGTATGGATAAGAACATTATTCATATGATTAAGACAAAGTTGTCTAACTATATATGGAACACTCGATTTTGAGATTCATGATCGTGGCTGGTGCATTTGTTAGTCCGAACGGCTTAACTATTATCTCATAGTAACCATATCTTATTTGGAACAATTCGTTGTCGATCTCGGATAATCGTTCTTCAAAACCATATAATTTATTACATCAAAATGCATCAGCGAGGACTTTTCATACATTAATTACGAGGGTCGGTCTATCGTCGATCGACACAAGCGTCTAGTCCTTTTACATCCAAAATTTGGACACCATTTTAACATATTCACAAAATACTCCAAACTATGTTTATTTTACATATTCTAACCACACCATTTTCAACATTGATCGCTCCCTTTTCACACGAAAAGGCGATATAGAAGGTAAGTCAGTATCGTATCCACAGGATTATAATACGAAAACACGTGGTTAGCTCAACGATAATTCATCATTATTCGCCACGTAATGGGTGATGATATAACAGGCTTCGAAATTAATCCAAAGCGTATGTAACCATGCGTAAATATAACTAAAGCAATAAAATCACGGATGATAAAACAGATAGAGAGACTAACCCTGGGATGCATTAATCCTATCCACAACATATGTTTATCCTGTCCTATTAGCCAATTTTAATCCGCATAAGATGGAAGATCACATATATAACCAACAACTTCGCCATTTACAATTGCGGCAAGAGATTACTTAGTTTTCCTACCATTCTAGGTGAAACAAGTAACTCCAAAAGGATCACTAAGAATATGCTTCCTACGAATATCCTATCTCAGCTACGACTCAAGGCTTATTCGTATCATGTATTCAAGATCGATTGACAATTAATACAATTACGTAATTAACCGACAACTAGATATGCATCAAGATTGATCAGAAATCAACACATATAAATAAGCACCAAGAATCATGAATCAATGTCTGGAAGGTAAATAGCGATAACAGAAATCACAACATATAGGATCGAATCATGCAAACCCTAGGATCAGTACGGAATTTTAGCTACGCATAATTAAATTACCAAAGCAATAAATAATTAAATAAAACATAAATTAAGATAGATAGATAAAACCGTAAGAATCCTCAAGAACAATTGTAGCGACTTGAATCCGAAGAAATTTCAATTCTAATACTAAACTATGAAATTGGAATGAAAATACTTAAAGAAAAAGCTAAACTAAATTAAACGGGAAAAGAACTTGCAAAAGAAAATAAAGAAGAATTTGTGTTCTGCTCTGGAATGGTGTTGAATGGTGTTTTAAAACTACTGATCTATCTCCCTATTTATAATAAAACCCAAGCTCCCTTTTTTCATAAATTCCCCAATCCTATTCTGACTCTGATTCAATCCTATTCTGACTTTGATTCAATCCTATTCTTACTCGGATTAGAAGTATACATGGACTAGGTGTCTCAAATTGCTGAAAATCCATGATTTCTCGCGAGTTTTGCCCTTGCGACCTTAGGTCGCGAGCAAAACTCGCGAATCGCCTTTTCTCGGCTGCACGCACGACACTGCTGTTCGCTCCGCTCTCTCTCGTCCGACTCCAAATTACAACCGCTTGCGCCACGAACCCTATTGAGATGCTCTTTAACATAGTCAACTTTGTACATCCATCCTTGTCAAATCCATTTCATCATATTCAACGTCGTTTTCAAACATTCTCAGCATGAGCTCGCGACCGGGCTATTGATTCCTCTTTATCGTGATCCACCTTTTGACATTAAAACCTATGCTAAATGACATGAAATACACACGGCATAATATCTTCCAAGGTAAACATAAATATATCAAAAGACAACTCAAAAGATCACTTATCACTTAGAAACGAAACGAATATAGCCTTATAAATCATGTAAAACGAGGCTTATCAAACATAAACCATTATCTACATATAAGTCTCATATCATCATGAGATTCTACGTCTCGAGTGGCCTTCATCGAATCGCACTCTCATTTGAAACTTGCCTTTCTCCGTGCACGCTTTTGTTTCATACCTCCGATGATCTATCTCCTTCGAGAGCCGGGTCAAGTCGCCCCTGCTTCTTCTTCAATACCGTAAGTTTGTGTTACTTTATCGAAAGTATGGTTGAGTTGGTAGTGGTAATTCTCCTAATCCATGAGGGCGGTAAGAGTTCTGTCCCTTGGCCATTCTCATCCCTTTCGTGTATAATTGACTAAGCACAGACTGGGGCGGCGTTTGGAACATCGTGGTACAACCATTCCTTTATATAATGTCGTGAAACTTGCCGGGACTAGGACAAGTGCTCGAGGTACGGTCCCATACGCATAATATGTATGTTTGAGTCGGTTGACAAACTCGTAAGTCTACCCAAGTCTTGAAATTTTCTACATGCGTAAGATATTCTCTCGATACTTTTTTGCAAACTTTGCCACTGTTCATAAACGATTTATATGCCTTTGGATGCCATCCTCATCCGTAACTCCATAGTTACGAGCATCCCTCCAAAGGTGTAGAAATTCCTCCAAAACTGCCCTAAATCCATGCCCGTTTGTAATAAAAGAATTGATACTGTGTGAGTTCTAAGCTTGTAGGCCCTGTGGTTATCTTCACCAGATTATTTATTTTTTTCCCGCCATCCGTAAAAGCAGATATTTCTAGATAAGCGGACTTAAATCAAAGCAATAAAGGAAATTTTAAACAAGAAGGATCTCTTAAAGAATTAAACACTTTAATGCATATATAACTCGTAGACAACTTACGCCACGACTCATGACACTTATCTTATCACCATTTTACGCTTTTACACCTTTAGTCGATATCGCTCAAAATTTATTCGACACGCAACTAGTGGGTACTAATATCATGTCGCAGTAAAATCTCTAACCAAGAGACTAGCCCAAGTCACTAATCACGTGAGTGGCATCCATTTCGAAACTTCTTTTCTAGAATCGTATCCACGCCCACATAGATATAAAGATCCAAATCATCGATAGAACCTTCAGGCGATTCTAAGTTCAATTCTAAGCCTTTACAATACTTACGACGGCCATAATTCTCATATAGGTGAAGAAATTTTCATTTCTTGATTCGCTTATCCCTAATTAGGTTCTATCGCTTCTACACAAATTTTGTCCGATATTTCGCTCGGTTTTGATTGTGAAGTATAGGCTTTGGTCTACGGTTTTTCCGCTCATTCAAGTAAACATCTATTTCGTATATCATTGTCCTTCCATGGGACATTATGTTCCCTTGCTATAGTCTTCTATCACCTCGCCATCGCACTTTTGGGTATCGCATCTGCTATGCTTTTACCAATAGCATTTTGTGGTTAGGTCTATATCAACTTATCCTTTGATATTGATATTTCGATAATTAAATCTTATCGTAGAGATCGTCATGTCTCTATTACTATCATTCATTCCTAATCCAAGATGAATGATTTAATTCCTTTTCACTTTATCTATCTTAGGAATATATTTCATATATCCTTACTTTAACTCTTTTCAAGGAAATCCTTATTTATCAAGTCATATGTCTCTTAAGCTTATATCATGTCGTGGGCTATCTTATAATTGTATAGCTCATAGTTTCTTGATTATTTCGACTTTTGTCCCTTTTCTTGAACATGGTATCTCGAAAGTAATATTACGTTATACTTGATTCTCACATTCGTGGTTAGAACCGTCATTATTGTCAGATGGCTTGGTAAGGTAGTACATTCAGATACCATAACTTAAATTCCAAGCATCTCATTACTATGTCTCGCTTTGGAGATATTTTCTCCATACTTGATTTACATACTAGACTATCCTAGTCATTCACACAATCTCAAGGATTATGATTCCTCAATCTCATTATCGCTTGTTTAACCAAGTTTCAATTATTGGAATCGATTATGCTCAAGCATAATCTCATTGATTGAGGTATAAGTAGAGATTTATTTTCCGAGATGCTATCATTCATTTATATATATATTCTTTGAAAAGAATATCTTGCATGCATCTTCATTCTTTTAAACATGTCCAACCTACTAACGAGGTTTAGGGACAAACAACTATCTTAAAGATAAGTTGTAATCTCTCTCGTTATGACATGGTGAGGGAAATTATATCCCACGGATATCATATACTTTTCTTTACTTTTACTCTTGCATTCAATGCTAAAGAGTATCTTGTTCATCACTTTATTATCATAATATATGAATGTATAACTTCACCGTTATCAATCTTTGTAAATCCCATCAGGGTCATCACATCCATGTGTATTATAGGAAAATATCTCGCCTCATCGAGATTTTCTTTACATCATAATTTCTTGATGTCTATCACTTTACTGGTCTGAAACTTTTAGGTGACTGAAATAAGTCAACCTATATCATGCCTGATGTTTATCGCTTTACTAATTCGCACTTAGATGACAAGGTAAGTCAACATTCATCATACTTGATGATTTCAAGAATCGAGGAGAAATTATTACGACTACTTACAAGAGGTACTGTCTCACAAATCAAATTAACATCCTTTAATGATTGAATCAATATCCTCTTTGATGAATAATTGGGATCTAGGTCCCAAGACCGAATGACGACCATCGAGATTTCTTTGGTCATATGGGCTGGCTGCACCGGCCACAATTATTTTCTCATCACACAAGGCTTGGTTTCAAATGACACTTTATAAGGTTTTAGGTTGTAATTTCTTCGAGAAAAGTGAGAACTCAAATGACTTCTCAATTGAACTCAGTCATGAGTTAAACTCAATGACGTAAATTGGGTAATGAATAGAATTTTGAAACCTTATATACTCGTAATAGGTTATCAACAAAGGCTCTCATGTACGCTATGGCTCTACTTGTACATCGAAATCTTACTTTCTTAGTAACATTCTAAGATTCTTATCATACTATAACGCTCTTACTCTATACAAATCATAGAACTAACTTCAACTGATTCTCTTAAATTCTGGAGTAGGAATCAGGGATTTGGTCCTTCATAGAAAATAAAGTACAGTGCATTAGGGGCACGTAGGCGAAAACCGTACATAAATCGAAGTTCAAACGAACGAGAACGAGCCAAAACAAAATCACTGCGCAGTGCAAAACAATTCGCTCGCTCGCGCCGAGATTGTAAGCGATGCCGACGCTAAGGTCGTGCATGCCGTTGCCGATGCCGATTCCGATGCCGATGCCAAGGCAGTACAGGCTACCAAGGTCGACGATGCCAAAATCGATGTTATATATTTCCAAAGTCAAAGTCGACTGTCGCACATGCCGAAGTGGAAGTCGAGATCGCACATGCCGAGATTGAAGTCGAGGTCGCACATGCCGAGGTCGAAGTCGAGGTCGCACATGCCGAGGTCGAAGTCGAGGTCGCACATGCCGAGGTCGAAGTCGCACATGCCGAGGTGGAAGTCGAAATCGAGGTCGCACATGCCGAGGTCGAAGTCGCACATGCCGAGGTCGAAGTCGAGTCGCACATGCCGAAGTCGTAATCGAGTCGCACATGCCGAAGTCTTAATCGAGTCGCACATGCCGAGATTGAATCTAACTTTCTTTTCGCTTTCATGTCATTCTTTTGTTCTCGTAAGGAAGGAAGTTCGCATTTCTATGTTCTTTTTGCAATACGTGATCATGCTTCTTATATTGTCTATGTTCTTCTCGAGATGACATATCATTTGTCATAATAATTGAGATTTGAAACTAAAGTTTCAAATAATGAAAACATAGTTCATTTATACATGCACATTTCTTTGAATTTCAAGAATTCATCATTCCAACTTTGGCCATTCACGCTCATTTCAAGCATATTCATTCATCATACATAATCTTGAAATTTGAATCTAATTTGGTTATGAAAACTTGAAAATTTTGCTCAATTTCATAACATACTTATTGAATGCATGTATTACTTGAATTTTGCAAATTCAACATTTCATTCTCGCACATTTTGCCCATTATCAATCATAAGCATTCATTTCTAACTTGATCACTTTGCATAACTTTCATTCTCAACATTATTCAGAACTTCCATTTCATATCATTCATCTTTCACATCTTTCATTCATTTTGAAAAAATCATCTCGATTCTTTTGCTCTTTAAACTTTTCATTTCAAAATTTTGAAAAGGAATCATTTACCTCATTTCGGTTGAGCTTGATGTGATGGAGTGTCGAGCATTGCCACCGACCTTTAGAAGTCTAGTGACTCAATCTGACTTAACCTCAAAGGAAAATTTGGGTTCAAAGAGCGAACCGCCTGATACCACTCTGTAATGTACCTCAATTCTCTAGTACGATTTAGCGTAGATTATTACTCTAAATGTGGATGGATAAACAACGAGACCATTTAACAATAAACCGTGATACATATATCAAGTATGTTTTGGACCTTACTACATAACTTATGTTCTTGCAATGAAAACATGTGATATGTACATATGACGATGTACTATCAAGGTATAACTTTCAATGACAACCTTCCTATTGCTCAACACCGCTCCATCGCATCACCAAATTCAATCAACATTTAAAACAATATGTGGTGAGTACAAATAATGCACTCGGTGGACTTATACCAAAACATTTTATCATCTTTTAATTACTCGCCCCATCATGATAAGACACAAGGGTTTTGATTAAAAGGCCTTGAGCTTACTAAAACTTTTTCATCATTTCCATAAACATTCGTCTCACAGACATTTTTCTTGTATGTATGAGCCATATCCTTCATTTCATCATAACATTAACATTTACGCCGTAGAAGCGAGGCTCCTCTCACGTCGCGTGACCGCCGTGAATTGTCCTTACAAAGACACAAATACCATTAGGTGTACACGTTAATCCTAGCTGTATAAGCCTTCCCAAGATAGGATCCGATATCGATTTCATTCATAAGTTGGGAGCGACCAATAACATTCATCATTCATTCATTCATGGATAGGATACATACATAAAACATAAATATTTTGGGCGTGCAATTTCATCATCATTTCATAATCATTTCTCAAAAGAGAGCATCATAAATAATTATTTTCATTTCAAGAAAGATCATAGATAGAGCATTTTATCCTCGAGGAAAGAAAAGAAGCCCACCTGCACGTAAGCTTTCTTAATTTGTTTTTCTTCTCGCCAACGATCGCATCCGCTGCCTCACCTTTACGTAAAAACTAATTCAAGACGCTTGTCACGTTTTGAGATTTTCAAAGTTTAGAATTAACTTTGATAATTTATACTAATATAATTGAATTCCTTAACTAATTCAATACCGCTCAATCACAGATCTAAACTAAACATTTCGTGCTCTGAGAGACGAGATATGTTCAACTATTTCATTTTAACCTTTGTGTTAAACGCTCAACGATTCACACGTTTTTCGACACAAGGATTTCAATTATGAAATCTTTTCTCACCAATGAGATTTCCTTATATAATTAATAACGCTTCACACGATTAGCGTGATTTATCGAACGATTTCATACGTTAATTTCAAAAGTCAACAATTTTGACTTTTCTTTATTAATTTCTTTAATAATTCATATTTTAATATCTAAATTCAATATAAATCGATTTCTTTCATAAAGCCTCAATTCTCGATTTTTCATTTAAATCGATAAACTTTATTAATATTTTCTTAAATATTAATTAACTTATTCATTAAACATTATTTTTCATTTCTAACGTTATTTAATATAACGTTTCGCCATAAACATAGTATTCTATGTTTATAAAATTTCATAATTTCTTAATATGTCTAAAATAATTTCTAGACATATAATGTATTATTTTTCTTGATATTAAGGAATTAAAATCCTTAATATTCTTATTCAAACTCACGCCCTTAAGCTTTAATTTTAAATCTTCTTCCAAATTTTTTCTAAATTCATATTGTGTACTATTTTATCATAGTATCACTAATATGTATTAACATTAACTATAGAAAATTTGGACATTACCTATTTTATTCTTATAGGCCACGGCTCTTATCTTAAAAATTGTCCAATAATTTTCTAAAATTCTAATTAATGTATACAAGGCCCCAACATTAATCTAGGATTCATTGTTCAAGGCTCACGGTTTCTTCAAGAAAGATGCTTAACATTTTTGTAAAATCCCACAAAATTACACAAGACCTATACATTATCATATACCATCAATATATCATAATATTCACTAAAATCAACATAATCATGCCTTAATCCAAACATGGAGCTCACTTCTTTGAAATTTTTTGAGCAAACACATTCTAAAATTTTAATAAAATCATGTAGTACATAATTAATGTCCTAGATCAACAATATGCTATAACATTTCTTAAATAAAATTGTACACTAACTTAGCATTGTTCATCATTTTCGGTCATTTAGAAAATATAGCATAGAATTCTTTTAAATTCTAAAAATCACTACAAGCTCCTACAATATCATAGATCATTAATCCATTCCTAAATCCCCAAGAAATTTTCTAGACTATAGCATAAATTTCATAGCATGTTTAATTTAATTTTAAACATGATATATGCTCCTATAACATCTTAATACATATTATTAATTAACAACTATCATGCTTAGCATAATTTCATAATTTTTCATTAATTAGCATAAGCATATATATTAAAATCGAACGTTGAAAATCAAAATTTTAACGATAAATAGAGCTCGCTCGATGCCTAACCTTTAATCGGCTTCGATTATTTGTGCAAAGGATTTATGTATCAAAGGATTGGGATTTAAAACGAGGAACTCTTTCTTTTCCTCTCAAAATGCATACGGTAAAGTGAAGAAATGAGAGATGGTGTCTTGTTTGTTCTAAAGTTAATACCTTATTACTTTTGTTTAAAACTTAAGGAATAATAAAGTAATTATCACACATAACTTCAACCTACAATTCACGGTTATGCTCACACACTTTGCAAAACAATTACTTTGGTGACTCACGCATCTCATCATCATGAATTAAATGAAATAAACATCCTAACCTTTATCAATTTTGGACGTCGGTCACCCTCTCAACAATGCAAGCCTTTCATTATTTTGGTGACTCATCTTAGTAATACATCATTTATTCCTCTAATAAATGCACATCTCACTCACAATTAATTGAAGCAAAATCCTTTGCTTTTGATCAACACTACTGTCGGCACTCTCAATGCCAAAGGAATGAGTTTTAAATTTTTTTTTTTTTTTATTACACAATACATATAAAAACTCCTACACTTTATCATATGTAATTAATTAATCAAGTGTTTTGAAATCTCTTCCTACCTCTTTGGTCAAGCTCACGGTCCACTCATCCTCAACAAGCAAGAGATATTTCATTTTGCTTTATGAGTCACTAAGGTAATACATCATCACTTCCAAAACATTTACTACTCTTACACAATTTTTGAACAACACAAAATGAATCCCACTTTGTTGATCCTTCTCGTCGCTGCTTATCACACGGCAATCACACACATTCACTCACACTTGATCACTCTCATTTAATTTACTTGATTAGAGTGCAAAGATCCCACTTGAATTATTAAACACATCATAGCAACATGAAAACAAATTTCACGTAAATCATGTTACACACTCACACAAGTCACTATTATTTCATTATATAAATGATACATATTTTATTTTCATTCCATATATATATATATATATATATATATATATATCATAATATATGTACTAGATGATAAATTTTATCATAGAAAAATTATTAGTATCATTTCATGAGAAAACCCTAATTTCGAAAATTGTGGTTTTCAAATTACTATCTTTGTTCAATAATTGATCCTTAATGATCTAGCATTATTTTAAAGCTAAATAATACTCTAATTACATAAAATAATCATAGGAATTTAAATACTATAATTCCTTGATCATTAAACTCATTTTTCTATTCATCTCTAAACGTTAACGTTGAAACGCCTCAAAACGCTCATTATCGACTCATCTCAAAATGGTCGTAATCACTTTATTAAATTATTCCATTAATAATGGAATTTAATTATAAGCTTCGCTCCTTAGAAAATTTTATTTAAATTTTAACTATCGATACTCAATCGACGTTAAAATACTACCGCCAAACACCTTATATATTTATATTCCTTAATTCACAATCCTTAGTGAATATAAAATAGAATTATTATCTCGTAATTAATCGAAATCATTATTCGATAAATTACTAATTCAATTATTTCGCGAAACCCCAATTTACTTAATTTTAAATATCGTAATTAGGCATTTAATTCTTCTGGATATTACATTGGTTGTAGGATGATTTAAGATCAAGGTTTTTGGTGAAGAAAGGAAGAAGAACACTTAGGGTTTTCTTAGAGAAGCTCTCGGTACTTTGGTGTGTTTGGAGGAGGAATGAAAGGTGTTATAAATGAGACTTAACACTTATGTAATGAACTAAATAATTTCCCACTTCTCTCACTCTCTCTCTCTCTCGGTCCTTCTCTCATTAAATACAAGACACAATTTATCAATTGTTAGTCAAAGATGATTATTTCATAGGTAAATATCTCTTACAACATATTAACTTCATTGCATGCTTTATAAAAGTTTTTGGGAATAACAAAATATATATTTGTCCAAGCCTTGCATGTTGCGTCGACTTCAGTGGTGGTGGGAAGAAAAATTTTCAGATTTTTGTTTGTTGTATCACAAGTGTATTAGATACACTCTTTCCCAAATATTTATAATACATCATCAAGCTTTCCAAGGTCAAATAAA
Organism: Salvia rosmarinus; assembly: GCA_036937905.1. NCBI lineage: Eukaryota > Viridiplantae > Streptophyta > Magnoliopsida > Lamiales > Lamiaceae > Salvia > Salvia rosmarinus. Next base: position 70,399,927 of record CM072815.1, on the reverse strand, counting down.
TCGGCTCTCTCTCACAATTTAATCCCACTTGCATGAATTAATACACAACATAGCATTGAGTACACAAAAATGGCGTGAACTAGTGCTCCCAAATAGCTCACGGCTATTTCATTTTTTTTGTGTGTTAATATTTGATTTTTCATGCCAATTACACATATATATCATAATATATGTTTTAGATGATAAATTATATCATAGGAAAATTTACTAGTATTATTTCATACAAGAAAACCCTAATTTTCGAATTAGGGTTTTCGAAAATTAGAGCATTGTCCAATAATTAATTCTTAATGTTCTAGCATTAATTTAATGCTAAATAATACTCTAATTACAAAAAATAATCATAGAAATTTAAATACTATAATTCCTTGATCATTATACTTGATTCTCAAGTCATCTCTAAACGTTAACGTTTGAAACGCCTCAAAACGTTAAATATCGACTATCTCAAAATGGTCATAATAAAGCTGTAATCACTTTATTAAATTATTCCAATAATAATGGAATTAAATTCTAAGCTTAAAACTTAGAAAATATCACGAGCATTTAATTATCGATACGTAATCGACGTTAAAATTATCTCGTTGAAATACGTTACACATTCAGTATTTTCAATTCACATTCATTCGTGAATTGTACATAGGAATTTATTATTCCAAAATAATCAAAATCGTTATTCGATAATTTATAAATCAAATTATTATAATAATATTCTAATTTACTAAATTAATATCGTAATTAGGCGTTTAAATAATCGGGTATTACATTCCACCCCCCTTAAAGAAATTTCGTCCGAAATTTACATACCCTCAGAAAAGATTGGGGTATTTTTCTTTCATTGCATCCTCAAGCTCCCACGTGGCTTCCTCTTGTCCATGATGCTTCCACAGCACTTTGACTAGTGGAATAGATTTGTTTCTCAATTGTCGAACCTTGTGGTCTAGAATGGCCGAGGTTCCTCATTATAGCTCATATCCGATTGAGGATTACGCCATCTTGATGGATCACATGCTTGGTCGAACACATATTTTCCGAGTGTGATACATGAAAGACGTTGTACGCTTCCCGCACTTGGCGGAAGAGCCAACCTATAGGCGATCGGGCCTATTCTTTCTAGGATTTCATAAGGTCCAATAAAACGGGTCTTAACTTTCCTTTACTCCAAACCTTATAATCCCTTTAAATGGAGAGACATTCAAAAGACTTTATCTCCATTTTCAAATGTAGCTCGACCTTCGCGTATCGCGTAAGATTTGTCTCATCTTGAGCTTCTTTTATTCTTTGCCTAATTTGGCTAACGATCTCAATCATTTCGCTTATAGCGTCAGCCCTAAGATTCTTCTTTCACCCACTTCATCCCAAAGAAAGCGGTGATCGCATTTTCTTCCATATAAGGCTCATATGGGGCCATATCGATCGTCGCCGATAACTATTATTGTAGGCAAATTCGATGAGAGGTAAAACCTCTTCCCATTTGGCACCTCGATCCAACACTACGATTCTCAACATGTCTTCGAGTGTTTGATCGTCCTTTCCGATTGTCCATCGGTTTGAGGGTGAAAAGTGGTCGAAATTTAACCGTGCCCAATTCCTTTTGCAAGCTAGTCCGTAATCTTGAAGTAAATTTTCAATCTCTATCGATGTGATAGTTTTGATACTCCATGCAAAGCGCATAATTTCCTTTACGCATATTGGGCTAGCTTATCGCACCGTGTGTAATCTGAATGGCGAGAAAATGTGCACATTTGGTGAGTCTGTCCACTACTACCCATATAGCGGTGTTCCTCTTTTAGACTTTGGTAAACCCGTAATGAAATCCATAGCTATATCTTCCCATTTCCACTCGGGTATTGCCAAAGGTCAGTAGCTCGTAAGGACGTTGGTGTAATGCTTTTACTTGTCGACAAGCAAGACAGCCTACAAAAGAGGCTATGTCTCTTTTCATATCTTCCCACCGTAACTTTTTCTTCAAGTCTTGGTACATTTTGTATCGCTGGATGGGTCAGTATAGGTGTGTCATGAGCTTCACTCATGATTTCATTCCAAGATTGTTGTTGTCTCGGGATACACAACCTTCCTTCAAATAATAAAGCATTATCTCGGTGCTTGAAAATTCTTCATCCTTCCGCCCTTACTCGCTCTTGCTTTTCTAACTTTTCCTCCATCCTTTGTCCTTCAATGATTCTTTTCCTCAAGTCGACGTCAATGTGAGTGTAGCAATACAACTCGCGATCGTCTCTGGTTGTTCAATCAATTCAATCTTCATCCTTTCAAACTCTTCAATGAGTTTTTCTTCATTTGTGAGGAGACATCCCAATTTGCTTTGACTCTTACGACTCAAGGCATCGGCTACAACATTCGCTTTGCCGGGTGATAGTTTATACCACGTCGTAGTCTTTACCAATTCGAGCCATCTTCTTTGTCTCGTGTTTAGATCTCTCTCGAAAAGTATTTTAAACTTTTATGATCTCAGAAGATTTCACATCTTACTCCGTGAGATGATGTCTCCATATCTTTAAGGCATGCACCATCGCCGCTAGTTCCGGATCATGAGTTGGGTAATTCAATTCATGCGGTCTCAATTGTCGAGATGCATATGCTATCACTTTTCCATTTTGCATTAACACCTGCCTAATCCATTTTTGGAAGATCTCAGATAGACCACGTTATCTCGCTTCGAACCGCTAATACAGGGCAAGTGGTTAACTTTTCCTCGAGCGTCTGGAAATTCGCCCACATTCATCACCCATGTGAATTTAATTCCTTTTCGAGTAGTTGGGTTATTGGTCTTGCTATCTTCGAGAATCCTTCGATGAATCTCCGATAGTAACTCGCCAATCCCAAGAAACTTCTAATTTCATTTTGTGTCCTCGCGATTTCCATTCTCGACCGCTTCTACTTTGGCTCGATCAACTTTAATCCCTTGGTGACATTAATGTGTCCAAGGAACATTACTTCCTTCAATTAAAATTCACATTTGCTAAATTTAGCAAAAGTTGTTCATTTCTCAAAGTTTGCGATCGTCCGAGTTGTTCCTTGTGTTCGTCTTCATCCTTTGAATAGATGAGGATGTCATCTATGAAGACTAAGACAAATTTGTCTAAAATGGGTGGAACACCCTATTCATGAGATCCATGAATACTTGTCGGCAAGATTGGTCAATCCGAATGGCACAACTATAAATTCATAGTGGCCGATCTCGCTCAAAAGAGCTTTGATACATCTTCAGGCCGACTTTAAGTTGGTGATACCGACTTGAGGTCGATTTTGAGAACACGCTAGCTCCTCTTAGTCGATCAAACAAGTCATCTATCCTTGAAGTGGATACTTATTTTGAGCGTCATTTTGTTCGGGCCTCTGTAATCTATACACATCCTCAAGGAACCATCCTTTTCTTTACAAATAACACCGGTGTTCTCAGCTAAACACTAGGTCCGATAAAACCTAGGTCAACAGCTCTTGGATTTGAATTTTCAACTCTTCCAGTTCTTTTGGAGCCATTTCAGACGGTGCTTTTGACATCGAGCCGATCCGGTTCCAAGTCAATGGTAAACTCGATTGTTCATCGAGGTAATCTGGTAGATTTTGAAAAAACATCCAAAATTCTCGCATAATATCTACATCTTCAACTTTTATCGTTGTTCGATCTTCTCCGATTCGGATAAACAAGAAATGCATGGCATCCTTTCTTGTTTATCATACTCCCGCCTTCGCGGATATAATCGGGATTTTCTTTCCCATACCGATTCCGTAAAAGCTTGTAGCTTCTTCCCGTGAAAATGGAACGAAATTTTCTTTCTTTACACGTAATCGTAGCATGATTTTCCGCTAACCAATCCATTCCCAAAATTATATCTACATCACCCATGGGTATTATGTTTAAGTTATTCGTCAGAACCTTAAGTGATCCTATGTTCAACTCTAGGTTTGAGCAAATGTGAGTAACAGTCATAATCCCTCCTATGGGTGAAGAGATGTTCATATCCTGGTTTGCTTTCTCAGATCTAAGTTCCAATAGATCTACACATGTTCTTGCTACAAAAGAATGTGATGCTCCGTGATCGAACAAAAGTATAATGTGCACGCTGAGAAGTGTTCCCATACCGCCGTGTTTCGGTTTTGTTCATTCTGCCTCCGGTGCAGAGCATATGCTCTGGCTTGAGCCGGCTGAGGCTGACGGGGCTGCTGTCTTTGTTGATTCTGTTGTGGCTGCTGCTGTTGGCGTTGCTGCTGATTACGCCGTTGTGGTGGTTGTCGTTGTTGTTGCTGTTGGGGCTGAAACTGAATCGCTCTTAGGGGTTGGGCGTTGCCGGGCTGATTCGGCCTTCCCACTGCCCCGTCGCATGCATTTCGGCAATCGTTATGAATGGCCCTTCATGCCACACTTGAAACAATTTACCAAATGACAAACTCCTTTGTGAAATTTCTGGCATTTTGGGCAAGGAGTTGTTCTTGCCTGATCCTGTGGTCCTCCTGTCTGAGGGTTAAAGACTGGTTTCTTCCATCCCTGTCCTTGCGGTACTGTGTTCCCTTGCCACGGCCGCTTGTTATTAGTATTCTCAAAACTTCCTCGGTTGTTATTCCTGCATTTCCTTCCCATTTTTTTCCCTTTGTCCCTCGTGTTCAATGTCCGTGTGCCGATCGACTTCTCTTCTGGCATAGCTGCCTCTATGTCCAAAGCTCGTCCGAGAGCTTCGGTGTAAGTCAGATCTCCATGGCTGGCTAGAGACATTCTTATCTCTGATCTCAATCCAGACTTGAATTTTTCTGCCATCTTCATATCCGTATTCACCTGATCAGGGGCATATCTGGACATATCACAGAAGATGCGATCATAATCTGTTACGGACATTTTCTCCTGTTTCAGATTATAAAACTCATGTTCCTTTCTCTTCCGATAACTCTTCGAACATACTTCATACAGGCCCTTTAAACTCTTCCTGTGTGAATTCATTCATGTGATCCTCGTCAGTAAAATCTTTCGTCAAGCTTCCCACCAAAAGTCGGCAGTCCGTCGGTTGAAAAGTAATACACGACTGCTCCTATGTTGCATCAAGAAAATCAAATATCCTTTCCATAGCCCTTATCCATTGCTCGGCATTATCTGGCTCCTTTCCATCAAATGATGGTGGGTTCTGTCTAAGAAATAATTCCTCGATCCCACGATCGGGTGGAGGTGGTGATGGTTGGGGTATATTCATGTGTTCGCACAGAATTCTTCCTCCGCCTACCTCTTCCCCTTCCCTACCTCTTGTGCGTGATCCCGTCTTGGCGGCATTCTCGTTGTTTAAACATACAATAAATATTGAAAATCATCTTCACAATTAACAAATATAATATCATCGTACAATTTCTTTTGTAAAGCGCCTTTAATTCAAGCTATTCATTCTTATCACAAAATCATTTCTCACAAGAAAAGCCCGTTTCGGTGTTATCATATATACATCAGAAATTTGTGCCTCAAGGAGGACTATTTTGTGCCAGATTAATACAAAAGAGATAATGTACAATAGATGGCATTTCAAAAGCTTAACCCGATTGAACAACATACTGAGTTACATGATAATACAAAATACAAGTGTTCACTTTCCTTTTCAAAATACATAAGCAACCCACACACATACCGACTATATACATATGGACTAAATTCTAACAAGGTCGGTCAACAGTGCATCACTGTCGTCGATCGATCCTCCTCGTGATCCTCCTCATCATCTCGAATCATCATCATCCGAATCATCGCCGTCCGAGTCGTCCTCACGGGCTCTGGGCATTCTGGACGGTCCCGCCCGTCATCCCCAACCATAGAATGTCGCGGATCGGACTAAAGTCATCGCGATCATCGAGACCCTAATCACGCCGTCTGCAGCCAGACGGCCTCAAGTGTGTTGATGCACGCTGTCATAGGCGGCAAGATAGGGAGTGGTGGGTGTATGGGGTGTCCAATCGACAATGGGAAACACCGGCATCCCCAATGCTCGGGCCGAGACGCCTCTACCTCTGCAAGCCCCGCCTCGCCCTCCGTGAACTGGGCACTACCGGGTCCACTCGACGAGGTAACCCAAGTAAAGCTATTCGAGTGACTCGTCACGCCACGTATACCCCTGGAGGAGGTACGGTCCTCTCGGGCTACCCGTGAGATATCAAGACGAGGTCAAATGGCTCACAAATCTCGGTGAGATCCGCTATCGTGTCATAGTCACCACCATATCGGTAGATGTAATCTCCGATATTTCCCATGCATAGTCTTCCCAACAATCGGTAGTCGCATCGAAGACGCCTTCACGCCATCGAAGTCTGTCACTCCATGCTCGTGTGCCTCCCTCCAACGACGAAGGTAGTGTATGAGGAACTCTCCAAGATCATCTCCCAAAGACATCCGATACTCGCGGTACCTATGAATAATCTCTCTGTGGGTGGCACTCGGTCCAAGTCTGCGTCTAGTGGTGTGTCGAGTCTCGCCATCCGTCGCGCATAAACGAGCATAAGACAACTAAATAAGGATAATCGATGCATAGATAAAAATAAACTTAACGCGTATGCTAAGCAAAAGAATAAACTGGACAGGTCTATAAAGCAGATAAACAATCCAACACCTCTGATAAATAGATAAATGTTATACGGAAATTGTTCTCATATACAACACACGTTGTAGCCTTCCTACCATACTAAGAAACTTATCATCTAGCAGCATAAACAAAATCTTATCATATAATCTAAATTCTAGTTCTATATAACTACGAGCTAGCTTCTACTGGCTCTCGTGATTTCTGGAGAAAGAAACAGGGGATCTTCCCTTCATAAGAAATTTATTACAGTCCGTTAGGAGTACGTAGGAGAAAACCGTGTGCATATTGGAGTCCAAACGAAGGAGAATGGACAAAAATAAAATCACTGCGCGAAGCAGTTCGCCTTTGCCGAGGTGAACTGTCCGGGGTGGACTGTACTGATTCTCGTAAATTTTGGAGAAGGAATCAGGGGTTCGATCCGTCATAACAAATAAATTAAATTGCGTTAGGAGTACGTAGGCGAAAACCGTTCGCAAATCGGAGTCCGAACGAAAAAGAACGGATCCAAACAAAAACACTGCGCAAAGCAGAAAAATTTTCTGCGCGTTCGCAGAGATCGTAGGCAATGCCGATATCGAGGTCGTGCATGCCGTTGCCGAGGCGGACTGCCGAGGCCGAGGTGACGAGGTGACTGAGGTCAGCTGGTCTGTCGAAATGAATCGCCGAATCTTGAAATAATGGTCGACACGACAAAGACGGGCTCGGCGTAATCGAGGTCGACTTCAAGTGGATTTGCCGAGGCAAAATACGGCCATGAATTGTCGAGATACAATCTTCAAACTCGAAGTGGATGTCGAGGTTGACACCAAATAAACTCCCGTGTCGATGCGTGGTGAATCAATTGAAGTCGCGCAATGCCGAGGCGCTCATCCGTCACCAGTCGAGGTAAACTCGGGTTGACTTCAAACGAGGTGGAAAGCCTTAGCCTTTCAATTTGAGTTCGATTTCGTTGTTCTCGAAAGAAATGGAGAAGAGTTTGTACATTTGTCCGTCTATGTTCTTTTCAAAGAGGATCATGCATCTTATTACGCCTATGTTCCATTCGGGATGACATAGGCATTAATCAAAATCAACATTGAGAAAAGATGAATAAATATTCAATATGACGAACATATTTCGTTTTAAACATACGCATTTCTTGAAAAATTTTCATCAATAAATCAATAATTCATGGTTATTTACAACCTTTTTCATTTCATTTGTCGATAATGTTCTATCAACACAAATCATTTGTCGATAATGTTCTATCGACAAATCATTTGTCGATAATGTTCTATCGACAACAAATCAAATTCATAAATCTCAAACTTTTCTTTTCAAGGACGAGGAAAATATTTTACCTTTTCCGGTTGAAATGGACGTGATGGAGTGTTGAGTGTAGTCGATGATTTCTAGAAGTCTAGTGACTCAATCTGACTTAACTTTAGAAAGAAAGTTTAGGTTCAAAGAGCAATCGCCTCGATACCACTGTTACACCGCCTAATCCGAAGGATGATTAGAGAGAATCGAGCTTCGAGCAGTGAATACAAAACAATTGATAAAATAATCAAAAGATTTCGAATAACATTTATCAATTTCAATAATCAAACCTTATTTACAAGGCAAAAGTCATATACAAATGTAAAGGCTACGTAGTTCCTTTTAACAAAGAAGTTCGATAATTGAGATGAGATACTGTTGTCACAATAACATACAAAATATTCGTAATATGCAATGAAAGCATGTGAATGCATATATGACTTATATGCACCCAAGGTTCTTTCTTTCAAACATAATAAATACCAAAAGGCCCCGACTACTCAACATCTCCGCTCCATCACTATCACTACTCAATCGCACATTTAAAACAATATGCAGGGCTGAGTACAAATAATGCACTCAGTGGCTCATGCCAAAATAATTTATCAAGTTTGAATTACTCGCCCCATCACAAGAACACACGAGGTTTTAATTTGAAATACTCGTGCTTACTAAATATTTTCTCGTCATTTTCAATAAATATTGCTCGCCAAGCATTTTCCACGATGTATGATCCACATCCACCACAACAATCATTCACAACAATTTTTCTACTGGAGAGGAGGCCTCCTCTCACAGACATCGCGACCGCCGAGCACCCTTTCAAAGACACAACAAAAATAATCAACAGCACAAAATCCAGCTATCTCAAGACAGATACTAATTCTCCATCATTCTTGGGGTACTTCCAAGAATACGAATTCAAGCATGTCATAAAGTGGGGCTACCCAACATTATGCATCAACAATCATGGATCGATACTTACATAAAACATAAACATTTCAAGGTGTAATTAAATAAATCGGCTCATAATTATTTGCTTGAAATAAAGCATCATAAATAAATCATTTGGTAAAATTCTACCAGTTTGAGTATAGTAAAGCCCACCTTTACTTTTGAACGCCGATTCTCGACACGCGTTTTCTTTTCTTGTTGCTTGTGAGCTTTCACGCTCCACCTTTACGCAAAATATACGCTTAGTACGTTGGCACGCCGAGATTTTCAAAGTTCATTCAACTTTGATAAATAAATTAATAATTCAAGTTTCGATGATTCTTTATACGCCTTAATACGCTGAAACGATGCGATATCAATAAAATAATTCTCGTGATATCGAGAGAGGCGTAATATGATCTCTGCCTCATTTTAACCTTTAGTTAAATAATTAACGATAATAACGTTATTCAATAAAATGATTTCAATTATGAAATCTTTTCTCACAATTGAGATATTCGATAAAAGTAACACGCTTTTTTCACGATTAGCGTATTTAACTGAACGATTTCAGACGTTAATTTCGAAAGTCAACCATTTTGACTTTTCTTACTAAATTTTCAATAACTCATTTTTTTTTATGAATAAAATCAATATAAATCTATTTTCAATCGATTTATTTTCATAAATCTTTAATCCTCGATTTTCACGCAAATTGATAAACTTAATTAATATTTTCTTTCAATACTAATTTTTAATACTTTAAGCATTATTTATGCTTTTAACGTTATTTAATTTAACGCTTCTTCAGAAACATAATATTCTATGCTTAATAATTCTGAAAATTTTAATATGTCTAAAATAATTTTGACATATAATATATTATTTTCGATTAAAAGGATTTAAAATCCTTAATAAAATCACTATAGCTCATGCTTATGGGCTATAATTTCCAAACTTGTTATAAAAATTTCTCTAAAATCATATAGTATTTTATTTTACACTATGATCATTAATATGTATTAATGTCACTATAGAAAATTTGGAACTCACCTATATCACTATATAGATCTCGAAAATTCCCAAAATTATCAAATAACTTCCTAAAATTATAATTAAATTATAGAAGGCTCTAACCTTAATTTATAACATAATTATAACCTAAAGTCCATCATATTAAATTTCTACATTAATAATTATATTGTTCAAGGTCACGGTTTTATCCCAACTTAAACAAAACATTTTTATTAAATTTAATTAATTTACACTATACTTATATACTATAGTATAGCACTAATACATCATAACATCAACTAAAACAACTAAATCATGCCTTATCACAAGCTTATAGCTCTCGGCCATTTCAAATATTTGAGTATAAATCCTTCAAAATTCTAGTAAATTCACAACTCACATAAACCATACCTAGATCAACAATATGTTATAACATTTCTCAAATTAAAATTGTACATCAACCTAGCATTTTTTATGCATTTTCGGTAATTTGAAAACTATAGCTTAGGATTTTTATAAATTTCACAAAAATCACAATAAGCTTCTACTACATAATATATCATTAATCCAATCCTAAATCTTCAAGAAAATTTTCGGTACATATAACATAATTTCATAGCATGTCAAATTTAATTTTAAACATGCTATATGCTTAGAGATCATCCTAATACACATTATTAACAAACACATATCATGCTTAGCATAAATTTCATAATTATAATCATGCTCATAAAATAAGATCAAGCCTTTAGAAAATTAAAAACTTAGGGTATAATCGAAGCTCGTTCGATATCTAACCTTCTTAACGGCTTTGAAATTTTACAGAGGCATATTAGACACATATAAGTTCAACATATTAAAAATTCACAATCATCGGACCACTTTAACTTAGTCTATTAATTTTATAAATTCACTATTTTCGTGAGATAACTTCCGCTTTTGCATAAGATTATAGTTCAACATGGAATCACATATACGTGTTCGATACTATTGAATTACCCACCTATACACATGCATGTATGATCTAGCCATGTCCAAGAATCATAGGATGTAGTTACCTCAGCCACGAAATTGGAAGAAGACGAGAGAGATGGAGAGGCGACGGAGCTCATGGCTTCGAGGTGCATCAATTGGTATCACAAGAGCTAGGAGCTTGAGTTCTCTCCTTCATGGTGGAAATGAGGCTGTTCTTGGAGGAAGGAGAGGAGAGGGGACAGCTGATTGAGGTGTGGGGTGTCTGTGGGGTGGTGTTGGGTGGTGAGAGAGGTATGGGGGGTGTTGGATGGTAGGCATGGGTGACATTTGTTACTACACTCCCATGCATCTACACTTGTCACACACATGCACAACACTCTTACACTCCCTCTCTACACACACACACATGCACGATTTTTATACATATATATATATAAATATCAGTATTTAATTGATTAGTTATGATATATAATTAATCACATTGCCACTTAATAGATACATGTAATAGTGGGAAGATTAACAACACACTTTGTAATAAGACTTAGGAGCTCTCGGCTCACACTTGTAATAGGTCAAATTTTATTTTCCATGCCATTAATAGACATATATATCATAACATATGGTTTAGATGATAAATAATATCATAGGATAAATTAATGGCATCATTTTATGCGATAAAATCGAGTTCGAAAATTGTGGTTTTCGAACGTTTCAAAATTGGTCACTATCAATTCTTGTTGATCTAGCATTGATTTATTGCTTAATAATACTGTAATTACATATACTAATCATAGGAAATTAATTCTATAATTTCTTGATCGATTAAAACGCTTTCGTTCATCTCAAAACGTTAACGCTTGAAAATGTTGCAAAACGCTCATTATCGACTCATCTCGAAATGGTCGCCATCACTTTATTAAATTATTCCATTAATAATGGAATTTAATTCTAAGCTTAATTGCTTAGAAAATATCATGAATTTTAACTATCGATACGCCGATCGACGTTAAAATAATCGCCGATATACTTCATATACTTTTATTCCTTAATTCACAATTTCGTTGAATATAAAATAGATTTCATTCCTTCGTAATTAATCAAGTCATTATTCGATATCATTCGATTGAATATCTCAATAAAGCTTGATTTACGTTTTTAAATACCGTAATTAGCATTTAATCATGGGTATTACATCCTACCCCCTTAAAAGAAATTTCGTCCGAAATTTGTATACCTCATAAATTATGGGTATCTTAACATCATAACATCATAACTTTCTATGTGCTTTTCTTTCATCCATGGTTCTTCCATTGACTTTCATTATAAGACCCAAACTTGCTTCTTTAATCGCCGAATCGCACGATCAAATTAGTCGAGATTTTCATCATAACCCATCCGAGTCAAAGGTCACGCCATTATGTTGGTTTTCGTGAATTGGGTCATTTCGTATTTTAATCATGACACGTGGAAAACATTTCGACGTCCCTCCCAAATGTGGTGGAAGTATCAGCTATAGCTACTAGGCCTATCATTGCTAGGAGCTCGTAAGGTCCTATAAAACGTGATCTCAAAATTCTTGTATCTAAAATTATAATTTCTCTAGATGGAGAAATCTTAAGAAACTTTAATTCCACATTTAAAATGCGGTTCAAATTACGCCGTATCGTAAGACTTTGATTGTCCTTAGCTTTTCTTATTCTTTGCCTTATCGATGATATCTTTATCATTTCGCTTACAACGTCAGACTTTATACTTTCTCTCTCACCTACTTTATTACAATAAAGTGGTGATCGATAACTCTTTTCTCGCATAATGCCGCATAAGGCTATATTGATCGTTGTTTGTGACTACGGTCCTATGTAAACTTAACGGTGGTGCTATACGCTCCCACTTTCATCTTGGTTTAACACTTATGTTCTATCATATCCTTTAGCTGCTCATCCTGCTCTTTTGATCGCCCTTCCTACACGTGAGTGGACATCAATGTTAAGGTTCATCTCGTGTCTAACTTCTTTGTGAGTTAGTTCAAAATCTAGGGTACTCTTGGTGTCTCTTATTTGCAACGATAGGTTTTGGTATTCCCCGTGAATATACGCTTTCCTATATGTATGACCGAGCTAACTTATCTGATCTACGAGTCATCCGAATAGGCAGAGATAAAACATAATTGGCGTAGTCAATCCACTACTAGCCATATAGTAGTGCGACTTCTTTATGACTTTGGTAAAATCATCATAAGATCTATTTCTATATCATTCTATTTTCATTCGTAGTTTTAGAGATTATATTCTCTTATAAGGCCTTTGATACAATGCCTTTACTTATTGGTAACCGAGACACCGCCGACAATATGGTTATATCTTATCTCATTCCTTCCTATCTAACCTTTCTCATAATTCAGCATGTCACTTAATAATGCCTGGTTGGGCGGTATGAGAAGGATCATGAACTTTATTCACGATTTCATTTCTAAGCTTATTGTTGCTTGGAAATATATGTATATATCTTTTTTTTTTTTAGACAATAACATTGTCCAACGCTCCTTAAAATTCTTCAGCTCTTCACTCCTTATCTTAATTTGTATTCCATTCCCATCTTCATTCTCTTCTCTTTTTTTTTGTCCAATAATAATGGAATTAAATTCTAAGCTTAAAAACTTAGAAAATATCACGAGCATTTAATTATCGATATGTAATCGACGTTAAAATTATATCGCTGAAATACGTTACATTCGTATTTCTCAATTCACATTCATTCGTGAATTGTACATAGGAATTTATTATTCCAAAATAGTCGAACGTTATTCGATAATTTATTAATCAAATTATTATAATAATATTCTAATTTACTAAATTAATATCGTAATTAGGCGTTTAAATAATCGGGTATTACAATCAATTATATTTTTTTTTGCAAAATATTTTGTATATATATATAACATATAAAAATATATTTTTTATATATAAATACCAATATATAGTATTATTTATATATTCATTAATATTTTTTTGCTAAAAATAAACCATTTTTTATATATAATATCAATATATAATATTATTTATTTATTCATCTGAAAAAAATATTTTTTTTTGCTAAAGATTTCGGTTCGGTTATTTTTTTAAAAATTTTGGTTAATTCGGTTCAGTTATTTTTTCGTTCGAAACTGACCGAATAACCGAATACTCACCCATACCTGTTACCACTATTACAATCTCCTATCTGAATTATTTACTTGATTACATATGTTTGTTCCATTATCTTATACAAAAGTTAGATCATACAATGTGTAGTAGATCAAAGAAGTATGTATGATTAATTGGTTAAGCTTTTTGAGATATAAAAAGGATCACAGTTGAGACAACTTGAGAACGAGTTGTCAGTATAGGCTGTAGTATAGATAAGAAGTGACTTGACTTGGTTGCTTGTCTATTCTGATACATCTTGACGTATTAATGGATCATAGTGAGATGAGTTCTTCTATTTGACCGTCATGAAGAACCTAGATCTTTGTTACTTTATGTTGATCTAAACATCGATAAGGTTTTAGGTGAGTATGAGTTACTGACCATCACTTTGATTTGTTATGAGTGAGGGTTACATGACATAACCCAAGATTCCCCGCATCTTGATTGGTGGCAGTGCTTGTATGTCATATTAGTTACCTGTATCGAGTCACCATATCGTTTAGGATGATGACGGCCCCTTAAGGAGCTCAAAAGGTTTATTGTATTAAACCCTGCAAGTTGAGTTAGCTCAAGTACAATAATAAGGTTGAGTGGTACTACTTAAGGATTTAAAGAGATTAATTATTTTAAGTAGTCAGAATACTATAAATAATTAATAGACGTGCAATATCTTAAATACGGGGATTCGTAAGTCTAAGTGTAAGTCCGACTCAACTTTGGTAATAAAGGGAAAAATCAATATTTATTCTCTAGTGGAATGAATAAATGTTCATGAATTAATTTATATTCTGGGCTGAACATAAGATAATTAATTCATTTTAGGCCCATCTTTATTCATTGCATTTGATCTATAGGTTGGCCCATCAAAGTCTAGAGCTGCTAGAATTTTCGCCCACTACCTGTAGAGTCCACTCGAACTCTATTCCGATTTATTTATTATTTTAATTCATCTCCAGATCTAGATAGATATTATCTGATATTATTAGATATCAAGAGATATTATCTGATATAATTATATATCAAGAGATATTATCTGATATTATTAGATATCAAGAGATAATTATTCTAGATATGATTTATCTGTAAAGATATTATTGTATTTATTAGATATGCAATGATCTTATCTTAATAGTATTCGAGGAATGCATTACAAATATAAGGTGAGAGAAAATCAGAAATAATCATATTCATTTGATGTGATTTTCGAAAATCACAGAGATCAAAATAGGAGGCAAATTTTTTACAGTGTTCTCCATAGATTGTTCTCACTCAGTATTGGAGAATAGGCATCCGGATTCAGTCCAGAAGATCAAAACTGGAGTCTGTCATTGATCTTATATCTGAGAAATTTGTAGGTAAACACGAGTAAACATCGACGTGTTACAATTAATTATATAGATGCATGCTAGGTATATAATCAATGTATGGTGAATTAAATATTAAAAATAGATCCTCGGGAAGAGGATAAAATCCGATTTCCCGACATACACCACCGAGACCAACTTACACTTCTACGGTTCCTTATCCGCGGAGGCTTGCTAAGCCAAAGTTAGATGAGAAGCTGTCACGGTTAATGGAGATGTTCCAGAAGATGAACATTAATATCACACTGCTTTATGTGTTGAAAGGTATGCCAGGATATGCCAAGTTCCTAAGGGTGATGTGTCAATGAAGAAAAAGCTTAGCAAGTTTGAGACGATCAATTCATCTGAGAAGTGCAATGCAGTCTTGTAGAATAAGCTACCACTGAAGCAGAAAAATTCGGGTAACTTCACCATAGCATGTGTGATTGGTGGTCTGATCTTTTCTAGAGTCTTATATGATTTGGGGGCTAGCATCAATCTGATGACTTTATCGATTTTTAATTGATTGGAGATTGGAGAGATCAAACCGACCACCATTGCTCTACAGATGGCGATCGATCAATGTCATATCCTAAGGGAATTGTGGAGGATGTTCTCGTCAAGGTGGAGGAGTTCATTTTTCCAATAGATTTTGTGGTTCTTGATATGTCGGGGGACAAGAACATTCATTTGATTCTTAGCCGCCCATTTTTAGCCACTAGACTCACACTGATTAATTTGCAGGATGACGATCTCATGTTTCAAGTGAATGATGAGAAGTTTACTATTTCCATATATGAGGTCATGCATAATCTAGGAAAGTCCACATTTGTTGAGTGCAATCTCATCGATTCTTTTGATGTCAGCTCAGACAACCCACCTACATATGCTGATTGATAAACGCGCATTTTACACATTTATTATTGATTTTTAAAGATGATTTTAGATCGATAAAGTGCGTTTATGTCTTTGATCTCAATACTTTAATATATTTTTGGAAGATACTGCTCTTGGGTTCCTCTTTGGTGTTTTGTAGGCTTATAAGATGATAATCGAAGCATGGAACGAAGCACGAGCCAAAGAAGGGAAAAAACAGGGCCTAGCGACCACCTTCGCGGCCGCTAGCCCGAGCGCGAGCCGCCAGAGCAACGCAGACTGATGTCTCGCGACCGGCCTAGCGACCGCTAGGTCGGCCGTGAGGAAAATCCACACGACGCGGCCACACCCAGCGACCGCGAGACGTGACCGCGAGCTACCCGACGTGTGAAGCCTTTGAAAAGAGCTACTGCCCGATTTCTCGCGACCATACCTAGCGACCGCGAGCCAGGTCGCGAGGCAAGCCAGCGAGCGCGTGTCCAGCCGAGAAGCCGAAGGAAGCCCAGCGTAGCAGATCCTCGCGATCGAGCTCATGATCATGAAGCTCGGCCGCTAGTGATCGCCTTTTCACACGTAAAAGTGTAAGTATAGGTGTTTAAGCATCGATCCACGAGATTGTATCACGAAAACATAGAAGCTAGCTCAACGATAATTCATCATTATTCGCACGTATAAAGGATGAGAGGTTTAGGGCTTCGTAACTTAATCCAAAGCAAAGGTAACCAAGCGTAAATATAAAATAAAGCAATAAAATCACTAAGATAACTATGAAGAAAGACTAACCCTGGGATGCACCAATCCTATCCACAACGATGTTTATCCCGCTTATTATTAACCGCTTTAATCCGATAAGACGGAAGATCACATATATAACCAACAACTTCGCCATTTACGATAATTATGGGTAGTTGATTACTAATTTTCCCTATCACAATTACGCCTCTAGAGGAAAATAAGTAACCCAAAAGGATCACTAAGAATATGCTTCCTACGAATGTCCTATCTCGCCATTTACTCAAGGATTATTCAGATCATGCATTCAAGATCGATTGACAATTAATACAATTACGTCATTAATCGGCAACTAGATATGCATCAAGATTGATCGTAAATCAACACATATAAATAAGCACCATGAATCATGAATCAATGCCCGAAGGTAAATAACAAAAGCAGAATCACAACATATAGGATCGAATCATGCAAACCCTAGATTAGAATGTAAAACTAGCCGCACATAATAAACGGAATGAAATACGATTTAACCATAAAACGGAAATTAAATATATAAAACCCGTAGGGAAGCGTTGATGAACAATGGTTGGTCTTGAATCCAATCCCAAGCTTAACGAACGGAAAACAACGGAAAACGATCGGACAAAACGCTCCGATCGATAACGAAACGATAAACTAAACTAGAACAACGGAAAACAATACTAGAATTAAACTAAATGAAGATTAAAGACTAAAAGTGTAAAAACCGAGGAAAACTGAATAAACCAGGTCCGGGACGGTAGGTCTGTTAGCGCAAGGGCTCTCGCCTATTTATAGAAAAGGTGGAAACCCAATTTGCGCCTCGCCGCCGCCGCGATCGCCGTCATGGTCGCTAGCTAGACCATGAGCCATCTCCTCTACGGCGCTTCTTCGTCATGTCCCTCCTTGCGCCAGATGGTACTCGCGACCGGCTAGCGGTCGCTAGCAATTCCGCACCGGTCGCGAGAAATCGCCCAGCTGAGTTCTCGGCGCTAGGCTAGCTCGCGTGAACGGTGTCGCGGTCGCTACTCCTCCGGGCGCCGGTTGGTTTGCTCGCGACCAGCCTAGCGACCGCTAGGCTGGTCGCTAGAAACCGACAGATTGTAATACTTTCTCAAGGCCGCTCCTTGCTTCGATTATCAACATATAAACCTACAAAACGTCAAAAGAACACCCAAGAGCAATATCTTCTAGAAATAGATAAAACATTAAGAAACGATACATAAACGCACATTAAACGAGCTAAACTCATCTTCAAATATCAACTATAAACGTAAAATGCGCGCTTATCAAACCCCCAAACTTAAAGCATTGTTTGTCCTCAAACAAAACCAAAACAGAAAGACACAACAAAAGATCAATGAGCGTAGCAAAGATGATAACCATTCTAGGCCTCGTAAACATATCAACGCCAAAACATTAGTGCACATGACGACGTTAGACAACTCAACACAAACAACCATCGAGGGCAAAACTCATTTTATTCAACCTTACAACGGCATGTGCGTAAAATATAAGATACACTCAACTCATAAAGAAATTAAGGACGGTAAACACTCACGATCAATGCAATGCAACATCTTACCATAGGCTTGCTGCTTTCTAACATCTCCACCGCACAAATGTGTTCAAATAAGGATCAAAGAGGTCTTTTGATAGGTTATAATGTAGGCACATTGGTTAAGGTAGGATAATATATGGCTAAGTGACTCAAGTATACCCAAGCACCACCATTTATACATCTCGACACATATGGACTTTGTCCATTTTCCTCTTCTCTCCCAACGTACTAAATCAACGCTTAATGCCATGTAGGTACCTATACTTTGATTAAAGACCCTTTATGCTCAACACTCAT
This sequence comes from Salvia rosmarinus, assembly GCA_036937905.1. Taxonomy (NCBI): domain Eukaryota; kingdom Viridiplantae; phylum Streptophyta; class Magnoliopsida; order Lamiales; family Lamiaceae; genus Salvia; species Salvia rosmarinus. The sequence continues at coordinate 70,381,122 of CM072815.1, read as the reverse complement.
AGTGAACTTAACATTTTTCTTTTCTTTTCTTTTCTAGAGCTTATAGGGTTTAATTTTCACGAACAAGGTACTATTCTTCACCACGTATGTATTTTTCTAAAAGAAACTTTTCTCGTCATAACTACATCAAAATTTCAACCCCTTTGATTCCCATATCCATCCTCACCTCCTATCATCCGTTAATCGAAAGAAAAGTCTTATAAAGGCTCAAAGAGGGCGACAAATGGTATATATCTTGGTTAGTGTTTGGGTGAATATGTGGTTAACAAAGATGGCCTTTATCCTTTCCAAATTCAAACACATATGCAGCCTCGATACGTAAAACGGCAAGTTCTAGAAGATAATCACATGCATGATATCACACAATTAGCGTAAACTATATCAAGATATGTATACAAATTGAAGCTCAAGTCTCATGTGATAAGCAAAAGGTGAAAACAAATGTTCTAAGCCATTTCAAGTCGTTCATGCGTCATTTTCTAACATATCATGTGCACTATCATTGAAATTCCACAAAATTTTCTATCGTCATGGCCACATGGATTAACACACTTCACTTAACTTGTTGATCGACTGCACACAACAACGAAAAGAAAAAAGCGTAAACACGACAAAAGCAACGCAAATGAAAGACACGACAAAACACGAAAACAAAAATAAAGAAAACGCTGGGTTACCTCCCAACAAGTGCTAATTTAACGCCTTTAGCTAGACCATCACTAACCTCGCTAATCGGGCGCTTTGGTGGCAAAGAACTCCTTCTCAACTCGTGGATCCTCCTAAACTTAGCATTTACGGATCTCCACCACCGACTATGGAAGTGGCCCCCCCCAAACTTGAACGATACACTCGGAGTTCCATGCCGAGTCCACTTCTTTCTTCTCACAGATTCCTAGATCGGTCGAGTACCCTCTAAATGCGAGACGTGAGCGGCAGCAGCAGTCATGATCGAGCAGCAATCTTCCGGCTTTCCAACGTCGTGTTGCTTGATGGCGTCGTATATGGAAATCATGAGCTCCTCATCGTTAACACGAAACGTGAGATTGTCTTCCCGCACATCAATCAACGCATCACCAGTTGCTAGAAAAGGTCTACCAAGGATTAGTGGTTGTTGTTTGAATTCGGAATATCTAGAATAACAAAGTCGGCAGGAAAACAAAATCTCAATTTACCAACACGCCTTCGACGATACCTTTTGATATGTGACCGACCGTCACCATCATCGCGAAATCTTCGCCGGCTTCATCTTTCCTAGGTGTAGCGGTTGAAAACGCTCAATGGCATCGATTGATGCTCGCCCCAAATCGCACAAAACATTTGAAAAGTCGCTCGGCGATCTCGCACTCTAACGTGAAACCGCCGGGATCCTTCGCTCAGAGGGAGCTTCCTTTGCAAGATCGCACCGCATTCTTCGGATAGGTAATTTTCTCAAATTTCCCAGCTTCTTGCTTGCAAGCTGCCTTTAAGAATTTCATGTATCCTAAGATGTTTCGCAGGCCGCTCAAAGAGAGGCAAATTTATCTCAACTTTTGAAAACCCTTTGAAACGAGCAAACCCTCGTCATATTTTCGACTTGACAAGTCGACTCGAAACGGGCCGGAGGAGTGCACGTGCGACGATTAGCTTCGGGGGCGCCTCGCGGTCGACCTCGCGATCACTGGAAGGTCACGAGGTATGCATGCTACTGACTCTTCTTCGCGGCGAAGCTATGGGCGCGAGCTCACAGGCTGATTTCTCGGCCGCCTCCTCCGCCTCGATTGCTCGCGGGTGGCATGCGGCCGGGTCGCCGCGAATAGCTCGCACGCGACACTCGATGGCTCGCGGTCGGGTGCTCGGCCGCGCTGCTCGGCCGGGCGTCCGCGTAAAAATCTTGTATTCTCGCGATCAGCTCGCGTCGCGAGCTCGGTCGCGAAGTTTCGCCCAAATGTGTTTTCAGCCTCTTCTTCGGTGGGGCTCTGCAAGCTCGCCCACCTCGTCTGGATGGCGAAGCATTGATTCTTCGGGTTCCCTCCAGACATTACTCGGAATTGGCCCGCCTTTTGTAGTGCATTCACTTGTACGGCTATTTGACCAATTTGATTTTCCAACATCTTCATATGCTTCCCCATAGCCATCACAAGGACTCCAAGTGATTTATCTTCCGCCGGTGTTGCTTATGAACGAATTCTGATTCGCTGCCAATTGTTGGTTGCTTACAACAAACTGCTGCATCATGTCTTCGAGACTTGGCTTCTTCGGCTCTTGAAACGAATTCTGAACATTGAAGCTTGCTGGAGGTTGTTGGAAATTCGGATGATTCCTCTGATTGATGTGGTCGACGTTCTCTCGTCTCAACTGACTCTTCAAAAGAGTGAATTTCTTCATGAGATCGCCATATTTTGAATCACTCAACAAGAAATGCTTTGAACGATGGCGCTCTCCGTTGGCTATTGATAGTGCTGGCGCCATCTCTTCTACAATACGGCTTGCCTCGCCCATCGGTCGGTTCAATAAGCAGCCCCGCCGACGCATCCACCATGCTCCTCGTCGCCATGTCACCACCGAGAACTGTGTGATTTGTTGCTCCTTGGAGAACCCATGTTGTGGACATCGCCTCAATAGACCTCTCAATCTCTCCCATGCCTCGAATAATGATTCGCCGTGGTTTTGGCAAAATGAGAGATTTCGCGATGATCTTCGCTTCACGCGTGAGTATTTCAAAGAAACTTCGCAAAGTTTCCCCAAGTGTCGATGCCGATTCGTCCAAACTTCAACCAATCTTTCGCTCGGCTACGCAATGAGAAACCGAACATGCGATCCGGATCGTGGTCTTATGGCACCCCATTCTGCTTGATGGTGTCACAAATATCGAGAAAAGTCTCGAGATGCGCATTCGGTCTTCCGTGACTCCTCCGCCAAACCGCTCTCCTTCGACCATACCGATCGTACGGTTTTAGCTCAAAATTATTTGCATCACGTGCGGGCCCCAACCGCCTCCTTGAACTGCTCGGTGGGATGTCGGACATGTGATTCGAGGTCTTCCTCCGGAGCAGGACAATGATTCCATATTCGCCATCCGACGCTGATCTCGCAAAGTCACCTAGCATGCGGCAACTTACTCGGGAGGAATGCCCCTGTTTCATGGATTGGCCGCCATTGCAGCCCGCCTCTTTTCTCGCCCTTTTCTCCTTTGAGAGCTTTCGATCTCGGATCTAATAATATTTCGTGAGGTCCCCGAGATCTTGTACGATAAACTACCCGAGAAAGAGAGAATTCAAAGACTAACAAAATAAATAAATATAATATAATAAATATAACTTGAATTAATAAATCCAAATCACAAATTATTCCTATGTGATCTTAATAATCCTTCGAACGGCGCCAAAATTTGATCGCCCATTTTCACACGTAAAAGTGTAAGTATAGGTAAGTTAAGCATCGATCCACGAGATTGTATCACGAAAACATAGAAGCTAGCTCAACGACAATTCATCATTATTCGCCACGATAAAGGATGAGAGGTTTAGGGCTTCGAACTTAATCCAAAGCAAAGGTAACCAAGCGTAAATATAAAATAAAGCAATAAAATCACCAAGATAACTATGAAGAAAGACTAACCCTGGGATGCACCAATCCTATCCACAACGATGTTTATCCCGCTTATTATTAACCGCTTTAATCCGCACAAGACTAAGATCACATATATAACCAACAACTTCGCCACGACAATAATTATGATGACTTGATTACTAATTTTCCCTATCACGCTTACGCCTCTAGAGGAAAATAAGCAACCCAAAAGGATCACTAAGAATATGCTTCCTACGAATGTCCTATCTCGATTACGGCTCAAGCGCTTATTCAGATCATGCATTCAAGATCGATCGACAATTAATACAATTACGTCATTAATCGGCAACTAGATATGCATCAAGATTGATCGTAAATCAACACATATAAATAAGCACCATGAATCATGAATCAATGCCTGAAGGTAAATAAAAATAGCAGAATCACAACATATAGGATCGAATCATGCAAACCCTGGATTAGAAATGTAAAACTAGCGCACATAATAAACGGAATGAAATACGATTTAACCATAAAATGGAAATTAAATATATAAAACCCGTAGGAAGCGTTGATGAACAATGGTTGGTCTTGAATCCAATCCCAAGCGAACGAACGGAAAACAACGAAAACGATCGACAAAACGCTCCGATCGATAACTAAACGATAAACTAAACTAGAACAACGGAAAAACAATACTAGAATTAAACTAAATGAAGATTAAAGACTAAAAGTCAGAAAACCGAGGAAAACCGAATAAACTAGGTCCTGGGGCGTGTAGGGTCTGTTAGCGCAAGGGCTCTTGCCTATTTATAGAAAGGGTGGAAACCTAATTTGCGCCTCGCCGCCGCCTCGCGGTCGCTAGCTCGACCATGAGCCATCTCCCGCGCTCTTCTTCGTCATGGTCCCTCCTTGCGCAAGATGGTACCGCGATCGGCTAGCGGTCGCTAGCAATTCGCGACCGTCGCGAAATCGTCCATGAGTTCTCGCGCCAGGCTTGCTCGCGGCACGTGCAGTGTCGCTGGTCGCTACTTCTCCGGGCGCCATTGGTTTGCCTCATGACCAGCCTAGCGACCGCTAGGCTGGTCGCTAGAAACCGACAGATTGTAATACTTTCTCGCGCCGCTCCTTGCTTCGATTATCAACATATAAACCTACAAACGTCAAAAGAACACCCAAGAGCAAGATCTTCTAGAAATAGATAAAACATTAAGAAACGATACATAAACGCACATTAAACGAGCTAAACTCATCTTCAAATATCAACTATAAACGTGTAGAATGCGCATTTATCACTAAGCGTAGCGGATAGGCCCAAAAATTAGGGTTTTCACCCTTGCCTATAAATAGGGCTTCGCCCCCTCGCGCCCCCAACGTGTTCCAGACCTCAAATTTACGTTTTTCTTCAGTTTTTCACTATTTTTCCTTCTTTTACACTCTAGCTTTGATTTAGATTCATTCTAGCATTATTTTTTCATTGTTCTACATTAGTTTTACGTATTATCGACGCTTCAGAACGCTTTTGTCCGAACAATTTCCGTGTTTTACCGTTTTTCGCTGAGGTTGGGATACGAAACCAACGATTGTTCCTCCGACGCTACACTACGGGTTTTATCTATTTAATTCCTATTACTATGATTATTTCGTATTTTATTTCGTTTATTATGTCTAGCTAATTTCCGTTCTAATCCTAGGGTTTGCATGATTCTAACCTAAATGTTGTGATTCTCCCGTTGCTATTTACATTTCGTGCATTGATTTATGATTCTTGGTGCTTAATTATATATGTTAATTTCGATCAATCTTGATGCATATCATAGTTGTCGCTAATTACTTAACCGCTTTAATTGTCAATCGATCTCGAATGCATAATACTAATAAGCCTCGAGTCGAATGAGATAGGAACATTCAGAGGAAGCATATTCTTTGTGATCCTTTTGGAGTTACTTATTTTCACCCAGAGACGAATAAAGACAAAGAATAGGAAAATTAGTAATCAATCGCCACAATTGTCGAATCGAAATTGTTGGTTACATATGTGATCTTCCATCTTGTCTCGGATTAAAATTGGTTAATAGGAAGCGAGGATAAACATACGTTGTGGGTAGGATCAATGCATCCCTAGGGTTAGTCTTTCATCTTATTTTCATCTTTGAGTGTTTATTGCTTTCGCTTATTTTTAAGTTGTTACCTTAGCTTGGATTTAATATTCAAGCCTAAACCCTTTTAAACCAAATCTGTTCTCGATAATGATGAATTATTGTCGAGTTAGCTTCGTGTTTTCAGACATAATCCCCGTGGATATGATACTCAACTTACCTTTATACTGCACGTTTCGTGTTAGAAAAGTGATCCATCCATGGATCATTGTATCTAAAAGTCTCTCTATACTTATTTTGATCTTGATGATGTTTGTGAGAATATTTTGGAATACATTGCAGCTTTGGATTCTATGCAGTCTCCTCCTCATGAGGTGGTGTCCTTCTTGGACATCCACAAGCCTGTGGAAGGAAGGAGTAGTTCAGCAGCTCAGACGACTTCAACCCTTATTGCTGCTGATGTCGTGCCTAAGGTGGAGTTGAAGCCTCTTTTTGATCATCTTCAGTATGCCTTCTTTGGTGATGGTTAGACGTTTCCTGTTATTGTGTCTTCATATTTGTCTTCTATTGAGCTTGATAAGTCGTTGAGAGTTTTGAGAAAGCACAAGTATGCTATAGGATAGTCCATCTATGATATTAAGGGTATCAACCCTTCAATTTGCATGCACCGTATTTTATAGGAGTATGATTATAGACCCAAGGTGCAGCCTTAGAGACATCTGAACCCAGCTATGTAGGAGGTGGTGACAAAAGAAGAGTTGAAGCTATTAGATGTTGGGATGATATATGTTATCTATGACAGCGAGTGGGTGAGTCCTACTCAAGTTGTCTCCAAGAATGGATGCATGATTGTGGTCAATGATGAGAGGAATAAGTTTATCACTACTAGACTCATCATCAGATGATGTGTCTGCATTGATTATCGTGCTTTGAATGCAACCACTCGTAAGGATCAATTTCTTCTCCTTTTTATAAATCAGATGCTTGATAGATTGATAGGATATGACTACTACTGCTTTCTGAATGGGTACTCTGGCTACAATCAGATTATGATAGCCTTGGAGAATCAGCACAATACGACATTCACGTACCCCTACGACGTTTTTGCTTTTAGGAGGATGTCTTTTAGTTTGTGCAATGCTCCTGTCACATTTCAGCGTTGCATGATGACAATTTTCCAAGGACTTATCGAGACTATCATGGAGATATTTATGGATGATTTTTCTATCTTTGGTACTTCTTTTGATTCTTGTTTGGGGAATTTATCTTAAGTATTACAGTGTTGTGAGGAAACGTGCCCATTGCTCATTTGGGAGAAAGATCATTTTATGGTCAAAAAGGGCATTGTTCTTGGGTACAAGGTGTCTGCTCATGGATTGGAGGTGAATCGAACAGATTTAGGATTCGTGCGTGGTGACACGACCTTGATGAGGTTAGACATGGCCAACATGATTCAGATGATGTGCGAGTTACACATTCATGAGTGGCCGTCACACTATCTACCACCTTGATTTTCTCGGGTGAGTTTGTACTAATTCTCCCACTTTCTTCTTTTTGCAAAATTATATGTGACTTTGTGATAAATAAGTTTGGGGGGAGTGAGAAGTGTGGTTGTCTTAGTCCTGTTTTAAAAGTTTTTTGTTTGTTTTCTTGAGTCTTGTTTTATCTTGTTTCCTTTGTTGTGTCTGAGCATGTGCTAATGGTTGTTGATGAGGCCGATGATGAGAACGAAAAAATTGATTTTATTTGGTGAATTCATGTATGTTGATATTTGTTGATTGATTGAGCATGAGTTCATAGGTGTTAATATGATAGCCTCTAAGAATGAATATCATGAAATAAGCCTATGTGAGATTTGAGCTTGTGACTATGATATTTTGATAATCTTATTTCATTTTTGAGTGAGATTGTTTAAACTTATGTGTACATATCTAGAACTTGTTTTGGTTTCTACTTTGAGGTTGCATCGTGTGCTTAAGAATTTTGAAATGATCTTAGGCATTCTTTCATCGCTATTTTCTTGATCTTAATCTTTGTCCTTACTTGTTGATAATCCTTTATTTGCCCCTTTGAACCTTGTTCGTTTCTTTTGATCAAACCAATGAGATGGGGTTAGAAATTGAAGTATTATTAGGAAGATGGTATGATGTGAAAAAGAAAGAGTTGTGAGAAATTGGCACGTGTGGTAGTAGCAAGTGTGGTAGTAGCAAAGTTTGAGAAATTCTCATAAGTTGTGATGTTTGATGTTGAAAAATCCAAATTATAGGCATAGTTGATGGGATGAGCTTGAATTGGTGAAAATTTTGGATATCATTGACTTGTTGAAGTGTTTGATGAATTATTTGAGAATAATGAGTCACTTATCCTAAGAACATCAAATCTTACCAAAGAGCCTTCATGACAACAAAAAATAAAGTAATTTTTTATCTTAATTCTAGAGTACATATTTAAGCGATGGAGAAGTTAGACGATTTGCAAGACTATAGAAGATGCTATGTGTAATTTGAATATGAGCGTAAACACACCCTTTTCTTATACACTTGAGAGTTGAGAGCTTATTTGATATATATTTCTATGTTGTGAGGATTTGATTTTGAAGAGGCTATTTATTGGTGCTTATTAATTTGTGTGACATTGAGATATGGATGTCACATGCGAGAATTCTTTGTGGAATTTTCAAAAGTTTCTGAGGCCATTTATCGTCATCAGTTTATTTAGCCATGTTTGTGTTCTGTCATTTGTTTTCTTTGTTTGAGGATAAACAATCGTTTAAGTTTGAGAGAGTTGACAAACATGGTTCTTCAATAATTTGTCAATTTATGATTTATGATTCTTAGTGCTATTTTATTCTAGATAACTGACCATTATTGATGCATGCTAGTTGGCTGATTAAAAACTTAGTAGTTTTAATTTGGCGATCGAATTCAGGAATTCATAATACAATTAATCTAAAGATTTGGCGATTTAAGTATTAATTATATGAGAATAAATCTTATGTTCTTTTGGGAGTTTTTATATTTTCTTGAGAACTAGCAGAGATAGAACATATATTAATATATTATTACAGATTGCCCAATCTAGGAGACTGTGTTATTTATGTGATTCTTTACCTGAATTGACTTAATTGTGGTTAATATGGCTATAAATTGATTGTGTAATTTTCTATTATATTATTACATTCTCTATGATCAGTCTTTTATTTTGATATTCTTCTATACTGTTTTACTTTAATTTTATTATTTATTTTCTCATCTTTTATCACATCTATCTACACCTTTGTTTAGCCTGAATAATTATAAAGCATCTAATAAGTTTATTACTTGTTGTGTTTTCACGTTTTCAGTCCTTATGGATATAATACTTTACTTGTTATCTGACTACAATAGACACCATTTAGTTGCGGTATTTTATTGCTAGGATTTTAATGATCAACTAATTCTTCACTTCATTTCTCTTCTCTTTACTTGTCTTCACTTCTCTTAACTTGTCTTGACTTTTCTTCCTCTTCACTTCACTTCACTTCACTTGTCTCGACTTCAATTCTTCTTTATGAAGATCCCAACATCCCTATTTATAGATATGAGATAGTGGGCTTGTGGGTTTTGGGCCACCATGTCATGGGCTTAGGGCTTAGGTGATATTTAAGGCTTATGTGATGCAATTTTAATGGTTCTTCTTCTCCAATGTGTCATTGTCACATGTCGTTTTCCTATTGGCCGATAAAGTTAAATATTAACTATATATCCATTTAATTTTGGAATAAAATCCATTAATAATATATAAAACACAATTAATTATTTAATTCGTGATTTACACGTGACACGATATCATTTGCTAACAATTTTAATTATCTACAAAGTTAACCAAGTGTTCCAATGTAGATGGGATTGCTCGTGCTCAAAGAGCTCTAAAAAAAAATCAAAAGTGCTTAGATTATTTACGTAGTTGAGACATTTTAAGTTTTTTGCAATTGCAATTTTCATAGTGTACTTTGATTTTGTTAAATATTATTAATTAAATATTTATATGATAGTTTTGTTATATTTTAATGTGTTGCAATTATTATATTTAATTGATATTTCTTTAAACTATTTAAAATTATATCATATTTGATTAATATAAAGTATAACAATATTTATATCATATTCTAAATTAGCAAAAAATATATACAAAATTATGCTCCACACATTGTATATCTTATACCCACATTTAAGTTTATTTTTATTCACGTAATAATAAATTTTCCAATATCTAATTCTTAAAAACAAAATATTACATACACATTAATTATAGCATTTACCTACACATACATGTGTGATACATGTCATCATCCACGTCTAGATTCATAAGGATTGAGTTGGTCATGACAATTAATAGAACCAATCACGATTTTTAGTAGGATAGAACTCGTTGACTTTTTCATCCTTATTTCTATGATATAATTGTTTGACTTTTTCATCCTTATCTCTATGATCTAATTTATGTGTTTTTTGGTATATTGCCTCAGCATCTAGCTTGACATTCGTAATCTGCACACACTACAGTGAAGAAAATGAAAAATCCTAAAATAATTAACTTCACAATATGAGGAGACTTATTCAGAGTTAAACTAACTCCAACAAATGCATATTTGTGAAACGAAAACATACATATTACAAAACAAAAACATGTATACTACTAAATCTCTTGAATAATGAGTAATGTTTTAAAAGGAAAATGATACACTTTCCATGGACATTGAATAAGGCAATTGTGATACATTTATCGTGGACGGAGAGAGACCGTGGAAGTTTCATCTTGCAACTCCATTAGTAAATACTTGTACAAAATAAAAGGATCACCTAACGTTTGAATATGAGATATATATATATATATATTGTCCCAACAAAAAGGTCGCGATACATATCTATTCATGCACATAGCTGCATATATATATACAACATTCATTTGTACGTACGCACAAAATACATATATATATGATATACCTACACACAAGGTAAATAAGTGAAGTTGGTGAAGAAACGACATCAACATCAATAAGTAGGAGTTATTCTTACGCCTAGATACTTTTGTGCAAAGTCGACGAGATCATTAATCTCGTAGTCGTCGATAGCGCCGTTGAGATTCTTGTCAACCATCTTGATGCCGCGCTTCGCCTTGCGCGTGCAGAACCACCAGCCACCACAGGCGCGGATCGCCTGCCGGAGCTCCTCCACGTTTATCTGGCCGTCGTGATCCGCGTCGAATTTCTTCAGCCATTTCTTGAACTCTTCTATGGTGATCTCACTTCCATGATTGCCTGAACGATTTGATATCGCCATAACTCTGTGTGTCTGTGTCTGTTGGTAGGGAAGGAATTACTTGAGAAGGCCCTCAATTTATAGGGTTTTTAAGTTAATAAAGTCAATTTAATTTTTTTATTTGATTTTGGGGAATAGGAATAAAAACAAAAGCAGTTGGGTATTGGAAACCTTTTGGGAATACAATATGATATTAATTAAATTTAAAAATATAACCTTTTGGGAATACAATATTCTATGGAAATCATATAATTTTAATCTGATAAATTGACTTTATGACAATTTTAGCTAATAAATCAATAATAACTCAATCAAGCTCAATGAATTGATTTTGTAATAATTTTAGCACGTGAGTTATGTTTTGCACCAAAAATGAGTGATGTTTTGCACCAAAAAATACAGTCGTCATCGAAAAATGACATATAGAAACCACAAGTCAGAAACGTAGTTAGAAATGATTTACAGACTATTTGTTATTTCCGATACCAATTGTGACATATAGAAACCACAAGTCAGAAACGTAATTAGAAATGATTTACAGACTATTGTTATTTCCGATACCAATTGTGCTTTTTGATGCCGAAAAATCACTTACAAGCTAAAATTATCACAAAATCAATTCATTAGGTTTGATTAAGGTATTATTGATTGATTAGACTAAAATTATCATAAAGTTAATTTATTGGGCTAAATTTAGATATTTTTCCATATTCTATTTAGTAATAGTCAGTCTCCTTGAATTTAAAAGGGCAGAACAAGTAACAACAAAAATAAATATCTAACTGTTCAACATAAGAAAACATATAAGGATCTTCCTCCACGAGAAGGAACCAATTCTGACTCCACTTTTTTTTGAACTTAAAAGTAATCATATCTATCTATGGCCCACTTAAAAAAAAGAAAGGATAAGAAATAATGAACTTGAAAGTAATCATATTTATCTATGGCCACTTAGAAAAGAAAAGATAAGAATACTTCAACCCAAAACTAATTTTCAAATAACATTTAGGATGTAAACTTTGGCAAAATTATAATTATTACACCTCTTTTAAATTTAAGTTATGTGATTCTAATATTTGGATTTGTTGCAGTAAGATTATTCTCAAACTCGATCAATTCGTCAAACTTTCAATTCAAACAAAATCTTATCGTTTGAGCCCTTAATTTGATAAAGTAGATGTTGGACTTTGATAGACTCGATGAGATGAACATCTTGACATATTATTATTCAATGCTTTTTAAATGCAGTGTATTTTATCGCAGTACCAATATATTCAACACGACAACCAATATTTTCAGATTAAGGATAAGAAAACTTCAACCCAAAAATAATTTTCAAATAACATTTAGGGTAAATTGCATTAAAAGCTATAAACTTTGACCAAATTATATTTATCACACTACTTTCAAATCTAAATTATGTGATTTTAATACTTAGATTTGTTGTAGTAAGATTATGCTCAAACTCAACCAATTCGTCAAACTTTCAACTAAAACAAAATCTTATCGTTTGAGCCCTTAATTTGATAAATTAGATTTTAGACTTTGACCGCTCAAGGAGATGAATATTTTGGCATATTGTTATTCAATAATTTTTAAATGCAGATACTTTCCAATTTTGTTTAATTTATTGTGATCAACTAGCAATGACATCGATACGTATGTCAAAATATTCCTCCGCTCTAACCCATCAAAGTTGAGTTTTTAATTCTCGAATCAAATGCTTAATAAGATGAGAAATTGTTTGAAATCTAAAATTTGACGAATTTGTCGAATTTGAGGGTTATTATAAACGCAAACAAATCAAAAGGTTGAATATCGAGTTGCCAAGTCTCAAAGAAGTGTTGTAATTGCAATTTGACTTAAAACTTATACCTTCAAATGCAATTGTCCTAATTTTCAATTTTTTTTTGTATCAAGGGGAACCCGCAGCCGCTACCTTAGGTGCGCCCTGGGTAAACCCCACATTCATGTGCAATAGCCTGCAAACCACACAGGACAGGTAAACCACACTTGGAAAACCAAGTGTGACAGGCTCAAACCCATAGAGGCGTTTTGGTGGGGTTGAACCATTTGCGAGTGTTATTTTGTGCTTCTTTGGTTGGCGCATCATGTGAGAAAGAAAGCAAAACGATTTTAGAATAATAGAGAAGTAGAAGAGTGAAGAAAAACGAGGAATGAAAAGAGAAAGAAAACGACAAGACATACTAGATACGTCATATATTATTTTGTGTACATATATATAGATAGTAAATACAGGTTAGATTTCGGTAGTACCATGTCATTTGGTAATATATAGTACTTAATCTAGATCACAAATTGTAATCATGTGGACGCACCACAATGTGACACGTGGCAACCCCTTTTTAATTTATTTATTTTTAATTTTCACAAGAGGCAAAATGAAAAAAAGAACAAAACAATATTCTTCTTCTTCTTCTCATCTCCTCTGATCTTCTTCTTCTTTGATTTGTTTTACAGCAACGGCGGACGACAGCACCGACATTGGCGGTGGACATCATGTGTGGACAGCAGCAATGAGTTCTTTTCGCTTGAATTTGAGAAAAAAATTGGATTTTGAGAGAGGGTTGAGGAATCGAGAGAGAGTGGCTATAGCGGTGATTTACGATAAAATTTGCCGAAAATAGCAAAAGGAGGAGGTGGTTTATGGAGGAATTCGTCGAAAATCGGAGAGGTTATTGATCCCTTAATTTTCTACCAACTAAATGATAGTAAAAACAGCAAGTATATATATCGTATCCATAGGAACTGATACTCGAGAACACAATGAATAATTAACACATAATCTTTGATTATTATTCAGGCAACAAAATCAAGAGAGATGATTATTAAACTAGACTCAAATGAAATAAGGAATAAACTCAAGAATAAAAGACCGACCCTAAGGATTTACTTAACCAAACCAGATTTACACAATTAATCTATTAATCTGTTTACCAATTTAATCCACATTCATATGAAGGATCACTAATGTAACTACAGTCTTCTGCCAGGACAACTTATAGTAGTAGGTTAGCCTAAACTTTATCTCCGTCAGGTCTCAAGAAAAGTAAGCTAATTACCAAAAGCACACAAATAATAACCTCCTATAGTTCACTTATCTCCCAGGTCTCAAGGTAAAATCTGTATTATGTATTCAAGATATCGACTATGCAATTAATTCCGCCAGGACATCAATCACATAACTAGCATGCATCAATATTGATCAGGTACCAACACATGAGAATTAAAGCTAAGAATCATAAATCATGAATGGGACGACAAAACAGTATCAACAGATAAATCATACGAATCTAGTCAGACATACAAACCCTAGGATCAATACAGGATTTAGCTACTCATTAAAATACTAAAGCAAGAATTAAATAAATAAAACATAAACTGAATTAAATAAATAAAACCGTAGGAATCCACGATGAATAACGTAACAACTCGAATCCGTAAATAAATCTGAATTCTCGAATAAAACTAAAACGAAAACTGGAATGCAAAAGAATATGAAAAACTATGCTAATAAAAGTGTTATGTAAAATCATGCAAATGTGTGTCAGGCCTCTGTAAAAGTCTTTATTTTTATTCTGTCTCGACTCCGCGGCTATATGGAACCCTAGCCCGCAATGGTTCGCGAGATTAACTCGCGACATAAAGTCGCGAGCCAAATGTCGTCATTCCTTGCGAGTTTAGCTCGCGACCTTTGGTCGGGAAGCTTGTCCACCGTTTCTCGCGTGTTGTTCTCGCGAGACTTCGTCGCGAGCAATAGTCACGATGTGTCACGGGCCAACAATTCCTCTTTATCGTGATCCACCTTTTTGACATCAAAACCTGTGCTAAAATGACACAAAATACACACGACATAATATCTTTCAAGGTAAACATAAACATATCAAAAAGAAAGCTCAAATGATCACTTATCAATTATAAAATGGACGAAAAAGACCATATAAATTAGGTAGAAATGAGGTTTATCAACTCCCCCAAACTTAACCTTTTGTTTGTCCCCAAACAAAGCAGAACAAAAAATAAACGACCAAAAGAAAAGGCGATGAGTCGAATGACAAAAGCAATAAGCCTCAGAGCAATGAGCAACAAAAGATTCACATCAAATGAATCAAATCACAACTTCTTCCATTAAACTCCACATATTATAATAATCATAAGTACAAATCTTCTCAAACTTGAATCCTCACGACATGGATATATATATATATATATATATATATAAACTCTCAAACACTCAAGTGTATCAAGAAGGACATGTATACTCTCAATGTTTAAAAGCACACGGAATCTACCATAAGCTTGCAAATCGTCTAATTCTCCATTGCTCAAATATGTGCTCAAGAACTAAGATAAAAAAGGTCTTATAAAGGGTTATAATGTAGGCTCTTTGGTAAGGTAAGATATATTTAGGCTAAGTGACTCATAATCTATAATGAAAAACATAATAAGCATCACAAGACACAAATCCCAAACTTTCATAATTCATTCTAATTCTCCATACCAAGAAGTCATTTTTCTCTAAGAACTCCATAATTTTCATCTAAGTGATATACTCATCACAAGCTCTGGCTACTTACCAATTTATGTTCTTTTCGCACACTTGTGTCAACTTGTTCTTTTTCTCTTCATTTTTTTTTTTTAACTTATATGGGTAAGTAACTATTTTTATTTATCACTTTCTCATCAGTTATCACTTTTTCTTTTCTTTCTTTTTCTCAACCTTTCAAATCTAGCAACCAACATCATACTAACTACATAACCCAACCCACGGCTATATGAAAAATAAGGTAGGCTCAAACGGGTTCATCAAAAGATAAAATGAACAACAGGTTAGTGTTTGGATATTATATATGCTAAGAAAAGAATGTCTAATATCATCTCTCAATTCTTAAGCACATCAATGCAATCTCGAAAAAGATCCAGTGCAAGTTCTAGAGAAACACATGCTATTTCAAACCATTCAACAAGGAAAGAAACAAGACTGAAAAGAAATTACAGTCAAAAGCTCAAGTCTCACAAGTTTCAAACATGTGATCAAGTTCTCAAAGGCTCAATACTCATAATAATCATCACATGCTTCGTCTCACAAAATTAGTTGCAATCAAATTTTCTAATAAAAACAATTATCATCATCGGCTGCTCGTCATTCAACTCAACCCTAAACAGACACAAAACAAAACAAGAAAAACAAAACAAAAACAGACAAACCCAAACAACAAAAAAAACGAAACAAAACAAAAAAAAACATAGGGTTACCTCCCAACAAGTGCTTAATTTAATGTCTTTAGCTAGACCATTACTTACCTCGATCAATATGGCGTTTTGGCAACTGACTTCTTCCCAAACTTGTGTTTGCCTCTATATTTAGCATTTACTGCAGACGACCACTGAGTGTGGAAGTGGCTCCCCCCAAGCTTGAACGGAACATTCGGGGTTCCATGCCGAGTCCAACCTTTCCTTGTAGAATCCTCATCAACAGGTCGGTTGCCATCCAAGTGACAAACTAGGCTAACTTTGGAAGTGGTGATCGAACAAAAATCCTCATAATTTGAATTATCATGCCTCTTAATGTCATCATAAATTGAAATTTTCAGCTCCTCTTTGTTCACACGAAATGTGAGATCACCATCTTGCACATCAATTAAAGCTCGGCCAGTAGCTAGAAACGGTCGACCCAAGATTAATGGTTGATTTTTATCATCAGATATATCTAATATCACAAAATCAGTTAGAAAAACAAAATCTTGAATTCTTACCAGAACATCTTCCACTACTCCCTTAGGATAAGAAACTGACCTGTCAGCCATCATCAATGAAATATTAGTCGGCTTCATTACTCCAATCTTGAGACGGTTGAAAACAGATAGCGGCATCAGATTAATACTCGCTCCTAAGTCACACAATACATTGGGGAATGTATGCTCTCCAATCCGGCATTCCAAGGTGAAAGTCCTAGGATCCTTCTGTTTCAGTGACAATTTCCTCTGTAATATAGCACTACATTCTTTAGAGAGGTTGATTTTTCAAATTTCACCAATTTCTTCTTGCTCGCCACTGCATCCTTGAGGAATTTGACGTATCCAGGCATATCTCGAAGCGCATCAAGGAGTGGTATGTTGATGTTTACTTTTTGGAACATCTCCATAAAACATATGAACTTCTCGTCTGATTTCTTCTTCCCAAGACGCTGAGAAAATGGAGCTGCAGCTGTCGAGAGCGTTAGAGGGCTCGCGCTCTTCCCTCGCGAGGTTGAGTTGCAACCTTTCCATGCGAGGTCCTCTCCGTGAGTCTTCGCGAGACTCCCTCGCGACCCTTCCTCACGAGGCGAGGTTCTGCCTCTTGCGCATCTTTCCTCGCGAGACAACCTCGCGATGTGGTGTCGCGAGGATTGCTTGCGAGGCGAGAATCTATCAGATCTTCATCCTCGTCTTCTATGGCTCTTTCCATATGTCCATTCTCTCCTTCATACTCCGAATGATTTTTATATGATGCTCCGCTCGTCAAATAAATTGCATTGCACTAATTTGGAGTCATATTTTTTGATTCTGGTCTATGTTGCTTGGAAATTACCCCTGCCTATGCATCCCAGCTCTCTCATTAGCCATCTGCCCCACTTGCTTCTCCACCATCTTCAGTTTTTTTCCAAGAGATATGACAGTATTATTAATGGCATTGACTGTGCTCTCGAGAGTGTTCGTTCCCCATCTGTTGTATCTGAGTATTTTGTTGAGCCACAATTTGTTGGTGGCTCGCTGTAATTTGTTGATTGCTCACCAACACTTGCTGCATCATCTCTTCAAGGCTAGGCTTATTTGGTTCCACAATCATCCCATTATTAACAGCAAAACCAGGTGGTGGTTGCTGAGCATTCTGAGCATTTGCATAGGAAAAATTTGGGTGATTCCTATTGTTGGGATGATATGTTGTATTCTCACCCGATTCCCTTTGAAATTATTCCTTTGGTTCACATAATTAGCCTCCTCAATATTTTGCGTCATGGCAATAGTTATCTGCCATTTCCTCTCGGCTTCATACTCCTTCTGCAAATATGTGAACTTCTCTAACATATCATCATATTTTTCATCCAACTCGGTAGCAGCAACTCTTCTGATCGGTTGTCTCTCCATCGGCCACCGATAACTGTTGGATGCCATCTCCTATATAATCCTCAACGCTTCATATATCCCTTTGTTGAGCAAACATCCTCCGGCTGACGCATCCACAATACTACGAGTGTTAGCGTTAAGACCACCGTAGAATTGAGTCACTTGTTGTTCAGGTGAAAAACCATGCTGCGGATATTTTCGGAGGAGGCTTCTGAAATCAAACAACGACTCGTCTCCCAATTGTGAAAAATGGGAGATTTCAACAATAATTTTCTGAGCTTTGGCAGGTGGGAAGTATTTGGACAAAAACTTCTCACATAGTTGCTCCCATGTAGTAATCCTTGAGCGGTCTAAAACTTGAACCATTCTTTTGCTTGACTCCTCAGCGAGAATATGAACATCCGAATCCGGATGGCATCAGTCGGCACTCCATTCTCCTTGATTATGTCACAAATATCCAGGAAAGCCTCCAGGTGTGCATTAGGGTCTTCAGTAACCCCTCCCCCAAACTGTTCTGCTTGTATCATACTGATAAGGGTAGACTTTAACTCAAAGTTATTCGCGTTTACGTTAGGCCCCTATCCTCCACCTTGAAACTGATCAGTCGGTAGCCTATACATATGATTGAGCCGTATGAGTGGTACTCGTCCTCCAATTTTGCCCAGTTGATTCTGTAACGCCAGTTGGCATTGCATAGCAGCTAACATTTCCTCCATTTCGGCCATCCGATCATGTCCTTGGGGTTGTCTATCTGCCATTGCTCGTCTTCTTTCTCTGCGCTCTCTCTTGTACGATTTTCAATCTCAGTATCTAATGGAACAATTTCTTTCTTCTGAGAACTTGTAATCATGCACTGCGCAAAAAGTCAAAAACCAGATCAGATCCAGGTAAACACATAAATTTACTTTTTATTGTTATAAAAAACCTGAATTAATAACTACAATCTAGAAAATTATCATTATGAAATCTAAACCGTCCCCGACAACGGCGCCAAAATTTGATCACTTAATTTTCTACCAATTAAATGATAGTAAAAACAGCAAGTATATATATCGTATCCACAGGGACTGATACTTGAGAACACAGTGAATAATTAACACAAAATCTTTGATTATTATTCAGGCAACAAAATCAAGAGAGATGATTATTAAACTAGACTCAAATGAAATAAGAAATAAACTCAAGAATAAAAGACTGACCCTATGGATGTACCTAACCTAACCTAACCAGATTCACATAATTAATCTATTAATATGTTTACCAATTTAATCCACATTCATATGAAGGATCACTAATATAACTACAGTCTTCCGCCAGGACAGCCTATAGTAGTAGGTTAGCCTAAACTCTGTCTCCGCCAGGTCTCAAGAGAAGTAAGCTAGTTACCAAAAGCACACAAAGAATAACCTCATACAGTTCACCTATCTCCGCCAGGTCTCAAGGTAAGATCTGTATTATGTATTCAAGATATGGACTATGCAATTAATTCCGCCAGGACATCAATCACATAACAAGCATGCATCAATATCGATCAGGTACCAACACATGAGAATTAAAGCCAAGAATCATATATCATGAATGGGACGGCAAAACAGTATCAACAATTAAATCATACGAATCTAGTCAGACATATAAACCCTAGGATCAATACATGATTTAGCTACTCATAATTAAAATTCTAAAGCAAGAATTAAATAAATAAAACATAAACTGAATTAAATAAATAAAACCGTAGGAATCCACGATGAATAACTTAGCAACTCGAATCCGTAAATAAATCTGAACTCTCGAATAAAACTAAAACAAAAACTGGAATGCAAAAGAATCTGAAAAAATATGCTAATAAAAGTGTTCTGTAAAATCTTGCAAAGGTGTGTCAGGCCTCTGTAAAAGTCTTTTTTTTTATTCTGTCTCGACTCGCGGCTATATGGAACCCTAGCCCGCAATGGTTCGCGAGATTAACTCGTGACATAAAGTCACGAGCCAAATGCCGTCCTTCCTCGCGAGTTTAGCTCGCGAAGCTTGTCCGCCATTTTTCGCGTGTTGTTCTCGCGAGACTTCGTCGCGAGCAATAGTCACGATGCGTCACGGGCCAACAATTTCTCTTTATCGTGATCCACCTTTTTGAAATCAAAACATGTGCTAAAATGACACGAAATACATACGGCATAATATCTTTCAAGGTAAACATAAACATATCAAAAGAAAGCTCAAATGATCACTTATCAATTATAGAATGAACGGAAAAGGCCATATAAATTAGGTAGAAATGAGGTTTATCAGTTATATATTGGAGAAGGGGATAGCAAGAGAAAATACCCCATTGAAGAATATGCATATCGATAAATCTGCATACAATAAAATATAAATATGCATACAATAAAACGTAAATATGTATATAACAAAACGTAAACATGCATACATCAAACACAGAAACATGCATATCTAAAATTATGAACATTCATATTTATGAAATAAAACATGTATATTACTAAACATAAACATGCATACTACTAAACACAAACATACACACTATGAAACACAAACTTGCATGTTGTAAAACAGAAACTTGCAAGTTTCTCATCTCAATATCTCTCATTCTCTCTTCTCTAATATGCACAAACACTTTTTTGTTGATCTTTTGTTTTCTTTCTTGTTGACCACTTGTTTTCTTTTGAATTATGAAGCTAGAAAACAACCTAAACGAGAGAATAAATTATGGACAAACCAATCTCATATGCATTTTTACGTTCCCATTATGTAGTTTTGTGTTCAACTATATATAGTTTTCTGTTCAATCATATGCATGATTTGTTTTCTGTATCACATAACAAATCAAATTACTAATCTACCATTGTTGCGGCGAAATCAATGCCAAATAGCTTAAAAATCCCGAAAAAGATCTCTACCATAGAGTCTTTGAGATGGATGAATAAGATTGAGTACTATATATTACCTAAAACTTGTTTAGTATATGATCCCAATTCTAGTAAATGCTACTCATTTTTTTAACCAAATGTTATAAATTATTTTTCTTGTAATGAGAAACCTCTGTGTTATTTTATCTGTGAAGTGGATCGCAATAGACAAACTTGGAAGGATAAATTCGACTTAAAAACTTTGATAGAAATAATAAACGATTAATTTGACACTCATGTATGTAAAAGATAGAACTATATCTGAGATTTGTATCAATTTTGGTATCAGGAATTCCATGATCAATGGTAAGAATGAATCGGGGAATGTGGACAACACGGAGAATCTCAATCAATCATCTTTTTACAATGCATGTTTTCTCATCTTTAAACCGTATCGGATTCTGTCTTGAAAATGATTTTGATACAATCATTAATTACTAAAACGAATGAATGGTTAATTGGGTAGTTGGAATCCTTTCAAACGAATTGCTCAACAGTAGTAAATACAATCATCTTTTTCGGAATTTTCGACGATCAATTATAATTAGTTTTTTCTTCTAAAAAAGTTATAATTAGTTTTATGTCTTTTTTTTTGAGAAAAAGGATAGTTTTATGTCTTAAGGCGTAAGTATTTGATTACTAAAATCTGGGAGTGGGGGGGGTGAAATTCATAATTAACTAAGTTTGTATACGAGTCTATCGAATTATTGGAATAATTCCATTTGATAAAAAATTTCTTCGGACCCATTTAACAGGGCTCGATAATATAAATGTATTAAACACAAGAAGCGTGATATTGATTCTGATGCGTCACATAAACTAGGTGTACAGGGATACACCTGACTGAAATTTTTTAAAGTCTTTTTTATTCCTCTTAAGAGTGATATGAGTCCGGAGACTGATCATACTAATGGTAGGAAATATCAATCAATGCGAATCGCTTCTGAGTTGAAGGACTATGAAACTTATATGACACAAAGCATCACATCAGATAAGATTGTTTGCGAGTTTAGTTGGAGAAGCAAGGCAGAGCATATACAACAGAACTATAAATCATACAAGGATTTAACATGGTTTGGATAAACTTCTCCTATATTCAAGAACCCGCCTAACAGGAATTCACGTTAGCAATTCCTTATTTTATACTTCCGAATGAAATGACTTCAGATCTCATTCAACGGGAGATCATCCGTCCATGGGTTATTAGGTCATGACCTATCATCCTCTACTTTTACCAGTTCACCTCAGGATTACTCGCTACCATTGCTTTCAACAATTACACCTTGCTGCCTACTCAGGGCTTCATCTTAACCTTCGCCCTCACTTGGACTTAATTAAGATTACATTTTCCAACTTGGTTGAGTGTGCCTTTACATTAATTGAAGAACAAAAGTAAAGATAGACAATTCTCATCTGAGTTCTATCAAAATTTTACAAGGTAAGAACAACTTAGATATAGGAGACTAGATCTAAGTAGCTTCACCATAGACAAAGTAGTGAAACCATTAACTTTGGAAGAACAGAGTTCTATCCAAGTCTCATGGGAGTTGGAATCACGAAGCAGCCAAACCTCCGAGCAGAGTTTTTCTCCTTTTCTCTCCATAGCCTATCTCTCTATCTTTTCCAACTAGGAAGCCCTCGTATTTATAGAAGTTTGGATTTAAAACTAGTCGTTTAAAATTCAAACTCTATCCAACAAATACGACAGTTGGGCTTGTCGTCTCGAGCTCTATCGTTTTTTAAGTCAGATAGATTCGTAAGTAATCTATCAGTGGATCTAGCTCTTTTTCATCAGCTTCGTCTTCGATCTTTAGTTAAGTCAACATCTGTCATCTGCTGACTCCCGTAGACTTCTTTTCATTTTGATCTTCAGCACTTTGATCAGTGACAATGTTGCGATTAACTCTAGATCTTCTCTTATTGAACACCTTTGGATTTGAGAGTCCTTCAGGGTCTAATATTTTTCTGCCTGTCTGATTCAGACTCATTGAGTCATAGCGGTCGCCAACTTCTTTGATATCATTAGACTTGCTAAATTCCTTCGCTACACTTGGATCTTCTGACTTTCTTCAGATTGATATCTTTCACTTTGTTTATAATGTTCTCTAGATCTTTCATAAAGCTCGTTGTCTGTTGCCTTTGACTTCGTCAACTCGATCTTGTTTCTTCGAGCTTGATGCGCTTCCTCTGATGAGTCATCTAGGCTTAGTCTAAGTTCGTTCTTCCATGAATGTCTTTAGCTTTGGAGATTAGACTTGTCAAGCAAAATTTCAACTCCGTAACAGATGAGTTAACTATAGACAAAAACACCAGTGGATATCATCGAATAAATAAGACTTTGACTATCTTTTTAGTTGGTTTTAAAATTTAATCAAAATATCGCATCTACTCCAAATTTCCAACATATTATTCCTTGTCTCGTGCGAAGTCTTTTACCATACTCAAAAACTAGCATGTAGAACATAGACGCTCTAATTTGTAGACATTGAGATCATGACTTTGCATACTTCTATTTATGTAATAGATATATGTAGTTAAGCTTAGTTATTAGAAGACGAAAATCATATATATTAATTAGTAAACATGTAAGGGATACTTTCTACAGATATATAAAGTTTACTACAAAAATATGTTTGCAAAGTTCTTTATTACTACAACATTTTTTTGCAAATTTATGATGCTCTTCATAAATATTATATAATATCTACGGAGCTTAATTCTTTTTCGTCTTACTTTCTACAAAAAAAATACTAAAAGGAATGGTACAATAGAGATAGATTATTTTAAAACCTCAATTTTAATTACTAAATACATACGATGCAAAATTTATGATACTATTTCTTGAAATCCAAAAACTTGCATTCACATATATGATATATACATTCAAAAACTTTATATTCTAAGTTATCGCTAGGTTCTCTTAATTGCATAGCTACAAATTTGATAACATTATAATATATATAGTTGTAGAATACGATTGAAGATGCTCTCACTAGCCCTTTATAGTTTGGAGAGTGAAATTTTATTTACTCTGATCAATTATATCTTGTAACAAATACTAAATATATATTTATGTTAACAAAAGTTGTACTTTTTTCAAGAATCCAATCCGATCAAGTACTCCTTTTCACCGATTTATCCATCTTTGAATCAGATTCTGTCTGAAAAGATTTAAATTTCAAGAATAGTTTTGTACCAATTTCTGGATTTCTATAGAAACCTGAATTTCCTTTACTAGTTCAGCATCTCAAACCTAGCTTTGACTGATATAGAGTAAGTTAAATAAATTTTGCATTATTAAAAAACTATTTAGTTATTAAAATTTAAATCCATCAGAGTTAAGAAAATTATAAGTTATAGTAAAAAGAATAAGCATGTATTTATATTAACTATTCTTAAATTAAATACGAAATACGTACAATATATAAGAAAGCAATGCATCTTCTCCTTATCCTGGAAAATTCCACAAAATTATGTCTCACGTGTTTTACATAAACTTTTTCAAGCAATTGGGTTGCTTCACTCACAAAGGTTTCTTGAGAGATTAGTGTCTTACGCAGATTTTGTTTTAGGAATAATTACAAAATACCCTCAAATTTGATCTAAATATTAAATAAAATAGTTGTTTTCAAAATTCACCACAATTTACTCCAAATAAATAAACTTAAATATCGAGAGGATGTTAGTAATATTTCACAGATTCAGAGCAAATCCTCAATAACATTTAAAAGTTGAAATTCAGTTTAAGAAATATTCGACTTGCTAGTTGTTAATTAAAAAATTAAGTTGAATGAAGCTCATATTTATCTCTATCTATCAAAACTTGTCAAATTTGAAGTAATTGATAATAGAAAACTAGCTAGTTAGAATTTTTCCTCGTAATTTACTAGTCAAGCATTATGTTTCCAGTGTATTATATTTTCCGTACCTACGCTATGTCAAATAAAATTTTCATAAAATAAACTAAATATTAATCAGTTACGATAATTATAAGATAAATTCAGTCAATTTCTTAATTTAATTGTTTCAGCACACGTCATTGTTTAATTAGTACAGATCACGTGGACGTAATATATATATATATATATATGGGAGGGTTAACGTGAGAACCATATTTATTGTGAGAACGTGAGAACCAAAAAATGATGAATTCACAGTGAAAGTTGATGAATCCGCTGGGAAAGTTGATGAATCCAAAAAAATATAATTTTCGTCCCCCATGGGATTCGAACCCGGGTGAAAATTTCTAAATTTTTGAATTCATTAACTTTCTCAACGGATTCATCAACTTTCATAACGAATTCATTTGGTTCTTAGTTTTTAGGATAAGAACGGTTCTCATTTGAACCAAACTCTCTCTCTCTCTCTCTCTCTCTATATATATATATATATATATATATATATATATATAGGGAGTTGATCAAATGAGAACTCCAATTTTTTTGAGAACTAAGAACTAATGTGGTCCATTCATTTTTATAATCTAATGGTCAAGATTAATTATAAATAGTTAATTATTCTCATAATTTAATGATAACCGTTTAGCCCTAAAATCAAGGGATTTGTATATTGATTTTCGTAATTATTCTCGCATGCATAATTACTACGATTATATGCATAACACCATGAATTATATGAACATAACAATGAATTGGAATGAATAGCATGCACAAGAACTATGATTATATGAATAACAACATGAATTATATGAACAACGAAAAATAGAATGTGAAATATCCAAATAACGAAAATTTAGGGATTTGACTATTTTATCATTAAATAATTATGTGTCGTCCGATCTTACTTAATCTAACGGTAGTTATTGGTTCTTAGTTCTTATCTAAGAGGTGGTTCTCTATAACCAACCCCTATATATATATATATATATATATATATATATATATATATATAGGATAGATCATGTAGTACCCAAGCCCCGAGATAGTATGTAGTACTCAATCTCATCCACTCATCTAATAGATCCTATGGTTCGATTTTTGGACTTTTTAAACTTAATTTCGCTAATTTTCGCTTCATTAAGGGTAGATTAGTAATTTGATTTGTTATGTGATTGCGAAAACAAACAATGCATTTAGTTGAGCAGATAATGCATTGAAATGAACAAAAATGCATGCGATTGAAGAGAATAATGCATGTGATTAGAGCTCGCGCCTTGCGTCTTGTGAGTGCGCCAGCGTTCGTTCTCGGCAAAACACACCCAGCGCATTGCTTTCAC
Organism: Salvia rosmarinus; assembly: GCA_036937905.1. NCBI lineage: Eukaryota > Viridiplantae > Streptophyta > Magnoliopsida > Lamiales > Lamiaceae > Salvia > Salvia rosmarinus. The sequence continues at coordinate 70,354,893 of CM072815.1, read as the reverse complement.
CCAACGCCGATTGGACGCGATGCATTTTATGTTCAAGTAAATGCGGTGTTATGTTATTTCATATGTATTTTTGTTTTGTTGTGGCTCTTCCAACCCAACGTCTCTATCCAACGGCGTGCACCAGCGTCCTTACCCAGCGTCGGAGCCCACCGGCGCGGTTGGGCGCGATGCCGTTTTGTGTTCATTTAAATGCATTGTCATGTTATTCTCAGATGCGTTATCGTGTTTTGTTGTGCATCAACCCAAACTCGGCGCCATGAGACCCAACGCTCGCGGACTCTCCTACCCAACAGCCGGACGGGCACCGGCGTCGGTGAGTGCGTCCCATTTTGCCCCGGCGAAAAATGGGTTGCCACGTGTCAAATTTTGGTGCGTCCACGTGTTCAAAATGTGTGGTCTAGATTGAGTACTACATACTATCTGGGGACCGGGTACTACGGGAACCCAACCCTATATATATATGTATTATGTAAACCACATTTTTTTCTTTCTTATATGAACGTATCTAACTCTAATTATAAACCTGTCAATTTATCACAGTATATTTAACGAATCAATAAATACGTATTGGTTCTGGTTCTGAAACCAGAATCAGATCCGGACCGGATCGGACCATCAAACTATAGATCTAAACGGTCCGGGTCTAAAGCGGGTCTGAAACCGGAACCAGAACCAGAACCAGAACTGTCGATTTAAAATTTAATGGGTTTTGAATGGTTCCGGATTGATCCGGGTAAAACCCATCCATTGACATCCCTAAACCCAGCCACTAATTCCCACAGCGATAACAAATTTTCCAACTAATCCAACCAATAGTATAAGAGGTGGTCTCATGCGGCGCGCAAGGTGAGACCACTTTATTTAATTAAGTAGTTAATATCTTAATTAAGTAGTTAATTAATCTTAATTAATTAATTAAATCTAATTAAAATTAATTAATTTAATAAACTTTAATTTTAAAGTAATAAATATAATTTTAAATTAATATTCTTAATTTTGAATTAATAAATTCTAATTTTGAATAATAAAGTCTAATTATAAATTAATAAACCCTAATTTTGAATTAATAAACCTAATTTGAATTAATAAACCCTATTTGGAATTAATAAACCCTAATTTTGAATTAATAAACCCTAATTGAAAATAATAAACCTAATTTTGAATAATAAACCCTAATTATGAATTAATAAACCCTAATTATGAATTAATAAACCCTAACTTTGAATTAATAAACCCTAATTGTTAATTAATAAACCCTAATTATGAATTAATAAACCCTAGTTTTGAATAATAAACCCTAATTTTGAATTAATAAACCCTAATTATGAATTAATAAACCCTAACTTTGAATTAATAAACCCTACTTGTTAATTAATAAACCCTAATTATGAATTAATAAACCCTAATTTTGAATAATAAACCCTAATTTTGAATTAATAAACCCTAATTGAAAATAATAAACCCTAATTTTGAATTAATAAACCCTAATTTTGAATTAATAAACCCTAATTATGAATTAATAAACACTAATTATAAATTAATAAACAAAATATAAAATAAAATAAAATAACAAACACTTGTGCGCGTTGCGCACACAAGTGTTTGTCATAGTATAATAGCGAGGGAGGTTTAACTCCGACCAACCAAATAAACCGTCAAATTATCAGTGTTTGCGTGATTGTTATGCAAAAGTTTCCATCGGCAAACTTAATAGCATGAAAACTGACTTCTCTTAGAGTTTACAACTTGAATTAATTTAGAAAACCTAGCCACTAAGTCTGGACCCATATATAATCCGACCAAGCACTACGTACCAAACTCCTAACAAAATACAAATATGTTGTTCAAATATGAATACGCAATAAGAGATCTTTATTTTTCACTTAACTTTTGTGATACGTTAGTCCAGCATGATAAATATATAAAAGATGAGATATTATTCATATTAGAAGCTCCATCTCATAAAGAAGAGAAATAAGGTAAAACTAACTAGTACTATACGATCTACCACAGCTATCTACAAACCTAGCTAGTTAATTAGACGGTTGTTTCTTGCAAACTCGATGAGGGATTTGAGCTCATCTCCACGGATGTAACCGTCGCGGTTCTTGTCGGCCGCTGCCATGCAGTGGGCGGCGTACCACCGGGCAAACAACCGGAGCCACCACCCTCCTTTCTCGCCGATGGCAAAACGCAGCTCCTTCTCGCTAATCCAGCCGTCCTTATTTGTATCGTATTTCATCAACCAATTATCATCAATATCTTCGAGGAAGGTCGTTTTCTGGAACAGTGCCACCGAATTGCCTGGTCGCCGCCATGTGTGTGTTTGTGTGTGTGGTTTTTGCCTAATTTGTTGTGGGAGAAAATACTTACCGAGGTTCTTATTTATAGTGTGGTATAGTGTATGTTCTCAAAAAGCAAAAATAAAAAGAAAAATAAAAAGAAAGGGAAATAGATTGAATGGATGAGAATCAAAATTGCAAAGTAGTTTTTTTAGTATTTATTATTATTCTAGGATAATTTTTGACATCTAAGTTCCTAGTCTATGTACACGTTGGTGTGTCCACTATTTTGTAACCATAGACAACATTTATATATAAAGAATTGCGTATGGTAGTTTATATGTGATGCTTAAGTTACTTTTATAAATTTTTCTCGTGATAAAGATATTAATTACTGTAGCTTATTTCAAAATTATAAGATTTGTATGGGACTTTTAGAATTTTGCCTTATACTTTGTGGAGTACTCGGGATTTCTTGAGCAATTAAATAGGCGAGGTCTTCTAATTCACTTTCCGTGTCTTATTTTGTGTTTCACAGTCAAATTTATAATTTTAATAATAGTATATAGTGGAAATAACATTAATTGGGGATCAATATTCAAAGCACATTTCTGTTGAAACAGCAGTTCATATTGCAGAGTATATTTTTTAACAAAATTAATTCCGATTTACGTATCATAACCCCAAAAACAAAAACGAAAAAATTTAGGCTGTGAAAAAAAATCTGGTGCCTTAAACTAAGCGAACATTTAAATAATTTATGTGATCAATAGTACTTTCCAAAGAGAATTGGATCAAACAAATTAGTCGATCATTTTGGAGCAGATTCGTCAGCTTAAGATTTCAGTCAATTTGTCAATCACAAAAATGGCTAAAAGCTGAATTCCTTTCCTATCGACATTAATCAGGTATGCAACCATTTTTAATTCTAGCACTCTACTTGATTCCCTATGTCCCAATGAAAATATTCCCTATGTCCCAATGAACATATTCCAAAAAAAGTCGAAGCATACATTCACATATATCAATAATAATACAAACATACAAAAAAATGATATATATATATATATATATATTAATATGCTAATATATCAAATACTAAAATTATAACAAATTGTATAACATCAATTAGCTGCAAAATACCATATAAATTGTAACAAAGAAGTTATATACTTTGTCCGTCTCATTAAAAGTGACTCGTATTATTCTTTGAATTGTTCCACTATATATGATACATATAAAAATAAGTAAGTTTAGGCCTTAAAAGGCCTACTAATGAAGCCCAGTTAGAATTAGTCGAATCCTAATTCTACCTACCCCCTTATTTCTTCATTCACTCTCTCACTCTCTCCAGATGCGATCCATCCCCCATCTCCTAGATATGTGATCTCTAGTTATGGAGGTTATTATTTGTGATGTTTTGCATGCCGATGGAAAGCCACCACTAGAATCTGAGATCTATAGCTATGGAGGTTTAATCCCTTAATTGTTGTTAGTAAGAAAAGGTTTCACAAATGAAATCCGTATATCGAAAAACGTACTTATACGTTGAACGTATCTCGAGGAACGAGAACAATTTAATTATATACGTATTGGAAACGTATTGAATTCATTAAGTAATTCAGTTCACCCCGATATCAGATATCGAAGTTCATCTTAAATTTTGAAAGTCTCGAGAGACTTGAGCGATGTACTAAAGCCTCGCTTTTTCGTAAAGGTGTGGACGCAAACGCGGCGACTGGATACTGACGTACGAACAAACCTAGGACTCAATTTACAACGAACCATAGTCCAGGTGGGCTTACTTTTCAAACAAGATGTGACTTTGCTGTTCTTCCAGAATGAATTCATTTACAATGTTTATTTTGCAACTGTTGATAAATGTTTATTACATTACCTGCCAAAAATATTCTGTTTTGTGTATGGATCCTATCTGTTATGCCCGGGTAGGGCTGTGGCGATGGTTGGAACTATATTATGACAGGTTATGTCATTTGGGTCGCGCCCAACCTTTTAAATGTCGGGTCCTGTGCCGGATGATAAATGCCTGGCTAGGATTGGCGTGAAGGTTGGAACTATTGCAATGTTAACATATGCTTGTGAGGTATTGTGTCTTTGATGGGATTACGGCCGGTCACGGCGTCGTAGATGGGAGGCCTCCCTCTCGACGTTTAATTTTTAATACTGTTATGAATTGTTACTATGAGATACGGACCATACACACCAAGAAAATGCTCGGCCGAGCTATGTTTATGAACTGAAAATGTTTTAGTAAGCACAAGGCATTTCAACTAAAACCCTTGTGACTTACTCTGATATTGGCAGCGTAATCTTATATCAAATGTTTTCGGCATGAGTCCACTGAGTGCAATTTCTTGTACTTAGCCCTGCATGTTTGTTTTTAAATGTGCAGGTTGAGCTTCGATGATGGTGATGGGGAATGTGTTGAGGAGTTCGGTGTCCTTGACCAATTTATCTAGAATTTGTGATTTTCACCTTGAATGCATATCGTCATATATGTATTCACACACTTTCCGCTGCTACACTCTGAACTCGTTTATTCATGCTTTACTGTTATGAACTATGGAGGTCCATCGGACCATGATTTTGGGGTCCGATGGCCTAACTCTTTGAACCATATGACATTATCTTATATTATGATCAAGCATGCTAGATTATTCTTATTATATCGTTATACCATGTTCGAGCATGCTAGTTTATTGTTATTATGCATCTTTATCTTAGCCGTATAACCCCTAAAATACTACTCCTAGTATTAGTCGCCCTCCAGTCCGGGTCGTCCGGAGTGGGGTCGTGACAGAAGTGGTATCAGAGCCCTTTTGCTCTTTGTAAACCCAAATTCTTTTTATTCTAAGTCTAGATCGAGTCACTGGACTTCTAGAAATCTACTGACTCCTCTCAACACTCCATCACATCGAGCTCAACCGGGAAAAAGGTAACTGCATTTCTTTCTCAAACTCATGAAATGGAAAATTTTTACATGATGAGCAAGTTGGAAGAACTTTTGAAAGATTATGTTATTATGAAAATTTTGATGATGGAAATGGAAGTTTGAGCAAGAAAGTTTTTCCAAAACTTTGGTTTGAAACCAATAAGTATTGATGCGAATACTCAAATTTTGAGATGGAAGTATATGGTGGTATTGAGTTGAATGATCAACATGGAATGAATGGATTCATTTTGATATGTATATGAGTTGATCATGATTGTCATTTGAAATCGTATTTCAAAATTCTCAAATAAGACTTTATTTTCCAATCTTTCAAAATTTTGTTTATGATGAATGATATGTTATCACGAAGAGAACCTAGACTCTAAGGAGCATGCTCACGTATCGTGAAAGAACATAGAAGTACGAACTTCTTTTCCTTACGAGAACAAAAGAACGATAGGAAGAATGAAGGTGACGATATCCTCGAGCTTGGACAACGAAAGACGAGCGAGAAGGATGAACAAGGACGACCTCAACCTTGAAGATGAACGACGTCAACAGTTCCTCACACTTCGACATGAGTGAGCATCGACAAGAATCATGACATGGACGTCACTTACGGCTTCAGAATGTTCAAACTCAACCTAAAGACCTGAATATGGTAGACGTATTACGTCGACATACGTCTCGAATTACATTTTGGCACGATCGCGCAAATTTCCTGCACTGCGCAGTAAATTTGTTTTAGCTAGATCTCTTTCGTTAGGACTCCGATTTACACATGGTTTTCACCTGCGTACTCCTAACGCACTGATCTTAATTTATTATGAAGAACAGAATCCCTAATTCTGTCTCCAGAATACGATAGAGTCTGTTAAACTCTAGTTTAAGTGTTTGGTATAATACAAGGATCTCGTAGCATATATATAGTAAGATGTCATTAGTCTATGTGTATATGTTTGGGTAAGACTAAGAAGGTAAGTTGTGATATGTGTTGTACCTTATGATGTTGCCTACCTTATAGATTGTTTAGTTCCAACCTAGTTGCTTCTCGTTATGCTATCCTTTCTGTTTTGAGATGACGATAGTTGACTTACGTTAGTTTTGATCGTGGCAGATGGAGGAGATGCGCTATATAGCTAGGAGGAGGGTAGGACCTCATGCCACACCCGAGGAACTGACGCGCACCTATCGGGAATGTTGGATGTGCATCGGCGAAGACCTAGGCGAGTTTCTGGCGTATTACCTTCGGCTGTGGAGGAACGCCCGAGCCTATGGCGCAACCGACTATGATGGCATTAAGCGACTCCTAGCTATACTCCCTTGTACATGGGATGGTTATACCCGAGAGGTATCGGGAGATTACATTTATCGTATGCCCGAGGCTATGATTTGATTGAGGATCCGCCCGTGTTCGTGAGTCATCGACTTACGTGTATGCAGATATTCTGAGCCGCACCTATGGGACCCTATCTCCCTCCACGGGAGTACACTTGGCGTGATGAGTCGCCAGAGTGGCTATACCTTGAGGTTCCGAGACAGGTCGATCCGGTGATACCCTGTACCGGATAGATGAGGGCAGGATGTACGAGGTAGATAGGCGGCACGCCCAGAGCTCCGGGAGAGCCCGCTTGCCACCAGCGGTTTTGGACACCCAAGATCGTCCGCGGTACCGCCCTACCACTGCGTCCGATCCGCCACCACCGGAAGAGGAAGAGCCCTTCCACGGACAGAGCAGATGAGCGTATCAGATGCCTTCAATGGCTATGACCCGACCCAAGTATGCTACAGTCCGATCCGCCACAACTACGACTTGTACGGCACGGATAACCCGGACCCCTGCGCGACATACCGATGATGGAAGCCAGCGGTGCAGGACCATCCAGGGTACGACCTCGCGAGGACGATTCGGATGGAGAAAGCGACTCAAGTGGAGGAAGACCCGATGAATACGCGGTAGGAAGGAGCCCGTGAAGGCGTTAGCGGCGTTTAATTGAAATTGTTTTGTTATGACTAGCATGTGCTAGCTTTTCCTTTTTATATTTCGGTACTGATGGTTCTAGAACTCGAATTTTTTTTTGGGAGGCCGTGTGGGCCCGAAACCTTGCTGTTTTGTTTTTCTTGTGATTCTTGATGTTGAACATCTTGCTTTTGATGCACCTTGTTTACCTATCTATATATATTTGACCCAAGTGGGGGCTTTTGCGACAAATTGTCTATGTTAAGGATGAGTTGTTTTATTTTGATATCGTTTTGCGAGGAGGCTATGAAAACCTTATGTATGTTAAGATATGAAAGCGTTGAGTAATTGACGATGATATGTTTTATATAACAAGATGCCTCAGAAGAAACCCGGGCGAGAACCCGGAGGTCGAGGAAGACCTAGAGGAGGGTAGAATCCCGAGCAAGAGGAAGAGGATATTCCCAACCACCCTACCTCGGCACGAGCGAAGGATCGAGGAACTATTCCTGAGGCAAAACCCACCGGTCTTTAACGGAAAGGGAAGCCCAGAAGAAGCCGAGCAATGGGTTAGAACCATTAAACGGATTTTCAATTTCTTAAGATGCCTGCCCGAGGCGGGTGTCATGCGTTGCTTTCGGTGAATGGACCGGTGACACGGTGGGAGGCGGAAGAAGACCTTCTTGCCGAACGACGAGGAGTTCTCATGGGAGGACTTCAAGAGGGAACTGTATGAGAAATACATCCCCAAAAGCTATAAGAGGAAAAAGGAGCAGGAATTTTTCCTGCTAAAGCAAGAAAGATTGTCTGTGACCGACTATGATCGCGCTTTCTGCGAGATGTCGAGATATGCACAAGAACAGGTGGACACCGACTTGAAAATGTCGGAAAAGTTCAGGTCGAGACTGAGGATGGAGATACGGATGTCTCTTGCCAGCCATGGAGACCTAACTTACACTGAAGCTCTTGCACGAGCTTTAGATATTGAGGCGGCAATGTCCGAGGATAAGTCGATGTCGGCTCAGACACACAATACTTTGGACAGAGGAAAAGGGAAATGGGAACCCAACCGGGAGCTATGGGGACGCAAGTCACAAGCGCCCGTGGTGGAAACGCAGCGTGCAAGGCAAGGCCGGAAGAGAGCAGCTTATGCTCCACCGGCAAGGGACCGCGAGAGCAGTTGAGGGCATCTCAATGCCTAGATGCCATAGAGCACACAAGAGTGTGCACGGCAAGCGTGGTGGTGTTACAAGTGCGGGGCAAAAGGGCATTACGCCAACAATTGCCCGGTGTCACGTTCGGATATAAGGCGAACCAACTGGCAATGCTCACCATTAAGGCTATCTGACTTCAACCCGGCCGCCACAACGGTTCCGGCCCCAACCTCGGCAACTCCGGTGGCAACAACCCCGGCGGTGGTGCGGCAACCACAATGGCAAGAATCGCAACAACAACCCCGCAGAATCGCGATGGCAGCCACCGCCTCAACAACAACAGGCGGCAACCACCGCGACAACACAAAGCGGAAGAAGAAGAGCAGCCAGCAACAGCCGCCCGAATCAAGAAGGACCGGCACCCGTCGGCCTCGGTAAGTGGCTCGGTGGGGCCTACGCCTGCATAGAAGGAGAGCGAACAAAACCAGGAAACTTGGCGGTATGGGGTTCTCCTCAACCTACTTGTTATAATCTTGTTCGACACGGGTGCCGCATTGTTTTATTGCAAAATCATGCGTGAAATTTGGGCCTTAGGTCCGAAAAGTCAAGCAGGATATGAGAATCTCATCGCTATAGGAGGGATTATGATGTTACACACTTTTGCTCGAACCTAGAGTTGACATTAGGATCACTTAAGGTTACGGCTAACAATCTAAACATAATACCCATGGATGATGTAGACATAATCCTAGGAATGGATGGTTAGCTAAGAATCATTCCACGATTCTATGTAAGGAAAGGAAAATTTCGTTTCACTTTCACGGACAAGAAGCTACGCATTTCACGGGATCGACATGGGAAGAAGAATCCCGATTGTATCGACATTACGGTGAGGAGGATGATGAACCAGAAAGGATGCCATGCATTCCTTGTTTATTTGAACGGAGAGGATAAACCCGAAGCGCGGGTAGAAGACATAGAAGTTGTCCAAGAATTTTTGGACGTGTTTCCCGAAAATCTACCAGGGCGCCTCACGATGACAACTAGAGTTTACCATCGACTTTGAGCGTGATCAGCCCGATGTCGGCGCCTATAGGATGGCCCCAAAAGAGTTGGAGGCTGAAAATCCAAATCCAAGAGCTTTTGGATCTAGGATTCATTAGCCGAGTGTTTCACCTTGGGGGCGCTGTTTTGTTTGTCAAGAAAAGGATGGTTCTTTGAGGATGTGCATCGATTATAGAGAACTAAATAAGATGACACTAAAGAACAAATACCCTTTACCGAATTGATGACCTATTTGATCAATTACGAGGAGCGGAGTATTCTCGAAAATTGATCTCAAGTCGATACCATCGGTGAAAATACTGTCCGAGGATGTACCTAAGGCGCATTCGAACCGAACACGGCCACTATGAGTTCATAATTATGCCATTCGGATTAACCAATGCCCCACCGTATTCATGGACCTTATGAGCAGTATTTCATCCATTTTGGATAAATTTGTTTTGGTCTTCATAGATGATATCCTTATTTATTCAAAGAATGAAGAGGATCATAGAGAACATCTAAAACGGTTTTGCAAACCTTGAGAGATGAAAGACTCTTTGCTAAGTTTAGCAAATGTGAGTTTTGGTGAAGGAAGTTATGTTCCTTGGAAACATCGTGTCTGCGAGAAGGTATAAAGGTAGATCCAGCCAAAGTAGAGGCCGTGCAGGAATGGAAATCACCAAAGACTCAGCACGAGATTAGAAGTTTCCTAGGATTAGCTAGTTACTATAGGAGATTCATCGAAGGATTCTCCAAAATTGCAAGGCCGATAACCCAGCTACTCCGGAAAGGAATCAAGTTCAATTGGACTGATGAATGCGAGACGAGTTTCCAAATACTCAAGGAAAAATTGACAAGTGCACCAGTTCTAGTAGTCCCAGAAGCGGACAAAGAGTATGTAGTCTATATAGACGCATCTAAGACTGGACTGGGTTGTGTTTTGATGCAAGAAGGAAAAGTGATAGCTTATGCATCCGGACAACTCAGACCCCACGAGCTGAACTACCCAACCCACGATTTGGAATTAGCAGCTGTAGTTCATGCGCTGAAAATTTGGAGACACCATCTCTATGGTGTGAGATGTGAGATCTTCACGGACCAAAAAAGTTTGAAGTATTTCTTCGAACAACGAGATTTGAATATGAGGCAAAGAAGATGGCTCGAGCTTGTAAAAGATTACGACTGTGGTATTAACTATCACCCTAGTAAGGCGAATGTAGTAGCTGACGCCTTGAGTCGTAAGAGCCATACCAAGTTAGGATGTCTCTTTGTACAAGAGGAAAAACTCGTTGAAGAGTTTGGAAGAATGAGGATTTAGCGGTTGTACCACCCGAGACAATTGTGAGTCAGACGCTACACTCACACCGACATTCGATCTAAGAAAAAGATTGTCGAGACAAAGGATGGAGGAAAATTTAGAAAAGATCGACAAAGGGTAAGGTCGAAGGATTTAAGAATTTCAAGAGGCGTCGACAACGCCTTATTGTTTGAAGGTAGGATATCGTCCACAAGACGCAGAGCTCAAAATGAAATCATGAGTGATGCTCATGATACACCCTACACCGCCCACCCAGCGATACTAAGATGTGCAGACACGAAGGAAAAGTTTTGGTGGGAAGGCATGAAGCGAGATATAGCTTCTTTTGTGGAGCAGCTGTCTTGTTTGCCAACAAGTGAAGGCACTACACCAACGTCCATACGGAAAGTTACAACCGTTAGAAATTTTTAGTGGAAATGGGACGATATAACAATGGATTCGTTACAAGCTTACCCAATTCGAGAAGAGGAAACACAGCCATATGGGTAATTGTGGATGAGCTTACAAAAGTGCTCATTTTCACCGATTCATAGCACTTATGGATCGATAAACTAGCCCGGTATGCGTTAAGGAAATTGTACGATTACATGGGTGCCAAAATCTATTACCTCGATCGAGACTCCAAGTTCACTTCCAGTTTTGGATTTGCTTGCGAGAGGCGGGTATGAGGTTAAATTCGATCTGACATTCCACCCGGTGATGGACGATCGGAAGGACGATCCAAACCTTAGAGGATATGTTAAGAACCGTAGTCTTGGACCGAGGTGCAGTGGGAAGATATTTTACCTCTTATCGAATTTGCTTACAACGACTATCAGCGACGATCGGCATGGCCCCATACGAAGCCTCAGTATGGCAAGAAGTGTAGATCACCGCTTTATTGGGATGAAGTCGGTGAGAGAAAAGTCATAGGGCTCGATGCGTTGAGCGAAATGATCGAGATCGTTCGATGATTAGGCGAGGATAAAAGAGGCTCGGGGAGATGCAATCTTCTGACACCGATACGTAGATCCGAGCTACATTTTGAGGATGGAGACAAAGTATTTCTTAAGGTTTCTCCATCGAAAGGATTGTCGGGTTTGGCACGAAAGGAAAGCTTAGACCCGTTTTATAGGACCTTATGAGATCTAGAAAGGATAGGTCCGATGAGCTTATAGGTTGGCTCTTCCGCCAAGCAGGAAATGTTCATAATGTTTTTCACGTCTCGCAATTGCGAAAATCGTTCACGACCCAAAGCATGTGATTCATCAAGACGGCGTGATCCTCGAGCGGACATGAGCTATAAGGAAGAACCCGCAGCCATACTTGACCACAAAGTTCGGCAACTACGGAGCAAGTCGATTCCGTTAGTCAAAGTCTTGTGGAGACACCACGGACGAAGAAGCCCGTGGGAGCTTGAAGAAGCGATGAGAGAAAAATACCCCGATTTATTTTCCTAGAGGTATACAAATTTCGGGACGAAATTTTTCGTAAGGGGGGTGGAATGTAATATTCCAAAGAAACGAACATACGATTACGGTATTCTAAACCCATAATTAGGATTTTTCCGAATATTCTTATCTGTATGACATCAAATTGTATTTCGATTCAGTATCTATATAACGAATTCCTTTTTATAATTCACTAAGGATTGTGAATTTCAGAATTGAAATTTATGAAATAATACGGCAGTATTATTTTAACGTCGATCGCGTATCGAACGTCGGTACTTTATGGAAATTTCTGAGCAGTAAGGCCCGGAATGGAATTCCATATTATTCTCAATATTAAATGATATTTATTTAGTTAGTAAGTATGAACTTACTGCGATCATTTTGAGATGAGTCGATTTTGAACGTTTTGAGACGTTTTGAACGTCAACGTCTAGAGACGTTTTGAAAAATGAGTTTAATGCTCAGGAAATTATAATAATTAATTTCCTATTATTATTTTATATAATTACAGTATTAATAACTATTAAAATAAATTTATATAGTATTAAAACTCGATAATTCCAATTAATGGAATTCGAAAACCCTAATCTTATAAATTATGGTTTTTCACATGAAATGATACCATTAAATTATCATATGGTATCTAAACTATATATATTATGATAAATATGGATATTATTAAGCATTAAAATCAAATTTTGAACCATAGAACTCGATGATTTCAATTTATAAATTTCGAAACCCTAAACTTTCGAAATTAGGGTTTTATTGCATGAAATGATGCAATAATTTTATCCTATGCTATTATTTAATATCTAAATCATATATTATGATATATATGATCGAAAATTACATGAGTATCAATAATAGGTGTAATTTATATTTTAATCCTATTTTTCCATATTGAACTCGATAATTTCGAATTTTTGCCTATGTTGTGATTTAATTATTTTTATGACTTGTATTATATGTCTATGATCATGTATGATATATATTATGTATTAATGTACAAAATTAAAATAAAATCAGCCCTTAACCCCCATGCACCGCCGGCTGGAACAAAGCATGCCTCCACCTTTATTTTGACCAATGCATGGCTTAGCTTTTACCTAGCCTAATGATCACTCTCTCACTCCATCATTGGCTGGCTTTTTTTTTCATTGGGTGGGAATGAGAGAGAGAGAGAGAACCGTGAGAGGGAGAGAGAGGATAACATAGGAGACCCTTCCCATTCTTCACCCTCTCCTATACACTTCTCTAACACTTAACACTCTCTCAAACACCCCATTCCTCTCCCATTTGCAGCAGAAAATCGAGAGCCATTCTCCTCCATTTTCGAATTTTCTTTCCTTCTTTCTTCTCCATTTTTCTCCACCAAGCTTGATACCTCCATTGTTCTAGCGATCCCATACCATTTCTAAGGTAAATATGGACCATAGTACCGATTTCCTTCTTCTATTTTCCAAGAAAAATCGAGCATGTTCATTTTGTATATGTATGTGTGTTCGAAAATCTTGTGTATGTATATACATGTGTTTAATGTTCTTGAGCATGAGCTAGTGTTTATATTTTGTTCATGATGTTTTATTTACAAAAATATGAGCATGTATGTTGAAATGAACATAGGTTATCATATATGATATGTTTTTAAGGATTTAACATGTATAGGTAATTTTCGAACCATATATCATGTTTGAAATTATTTTCGAAAAATGCTATAAAATGTTGGATGATGACCGAGCATGTTTTAAAATGTTTTTAGCATGGATTATTGATCTATGATATGATTTAGGACTATGATATTGATTTAACAATGTTTGAAAACCATATGCTATAATGTTTGAGAAAACCGTGAGCTTCTATAGGCCATACCTTGGTGAATAATTTTTATTTCAAGCATGTAATGACATATTAATGCTTTAGAACCTTGATTATATGCTCTATGATTTATTTAGAATTTTTGAAAACCATATGTTTGATTTTTAAATTAATACCGTGAGCTTTGTGAATGTATAGGTTGGTGTATGATTTTTATTTTAATCATGCAATGGTGTATTAATGCTTTAGTATATTATTTATGTGTTGTATGAATTTGTTGGAATTTTTGGAAATCAAATGCTAATTTAAATCAAATAAACCGTGAGCTTCAAGCTCTTGAAGGTGATGATTTAATTAGTTTTGATAAATATTATGATGTTATATTAGTAAACTATAGTATATAATCATAGTATATAATTGTTGGAATTTTTGAAAACCAAATGCCTATGGAAATCGAAAAAGCCGAGAGCTTACAGGCTCATATGGTGACGATTTAAATTGGTTTGGTTAATATTATGATGTTACAATGTTATAGTATAATTTTTAATCATATTAGAATTTATTTAGAATTTTTAGAAATTGTTTGATAATTATTGGGTAATTATCTTGAAATTACCGTAAATATTACTATATATTGTTGAATGAATGGTTATGATGAACAATAGGTTATATTTATGATATATATTGATGTTGGGATATTATACTATGCGTATATCAATTTTGGGAATTTTTGGATAATTATTCCATATTATATGGAATTACCGAATTATATATATGTATATATACTAATAAATGGCAAACAATATCATATGGATTTTATAAAATATATGTCTAATTAATATTCTGGAAATATTTGAATTTTATAAAATTTTATAAACATAGATTACTATGTTTGAGACAAACGTTCATTTAATAACGTTTTTAAATCAAAAATACGCGTTTTATTATTAAAAGGATTAATAATTGCAAAAATTATTTATAAGTCCTTGATTTACGTGATAAATCAAGAAATAGGACATTACGATTTCAAATCGATCAAATTCGATTTATAAAACGAGATAGTAAGAAATTACTATTTGAAAGTCAAAATTTTTGACTTTATTGACCAATGTTGACTTCGTTGACTTTTAAGTCAAACATACGATTTTACGATTGATAAATACGTCAGTACGCGTAAGATATACTAATTGAGTATGACACCTCATTAGTAAGAAAAGGTTTCACAAATGAAATCCGTATATCGAAAAACGTACTTATACGTTGAACGTATCTCGAGGAACGAGAACAATTCAATTATATACGTATTGGAAACGTATTGAATTCATTAAGGAATTCAGTTCACCCCGACATCAGATATCGAAGTTCATCTTAAATTTTGAAAGTCTCGAGAGACTTGAGCGACGTACTAAAGCCTCGCTTTTTCGTAAAGGTGTGGACGCAAACGCGCATGATCGGATCTTGACGTCATTTAACAAACTGGGACTCAATTTACAACGAACCATAGTCCGGTGGGCTTACTTTTCAAACAAGATGTACTTTCTGTTCTTCGAGAATGAATTCATTTACAATGTTTATTTTGCAATTGATAAATGTTTATTACATTACCGCCAAAATATTACATTTTGTGTATGGATCCTATCTGTTATGCCGGGTAGGTGTGGCGATGGTTGGAACTATATTATGATAGGTTATGTCATTTGGGTCGCGCCCAACCTTTTAAAAAGTCGGGTCTGTGCCGGATGATAAATGCCTCGCTAGGATTGGCGTGAAGGTTGGAACTATTGCAATGTTAACATATGCTTGTGAGAGTGACTGTGTGCTGTACGGGATTACGGCCGGTCACGGCATCGCAGATGGGAGGCCTCCCTCTCGACGTTTAATTTTATCTTGTTATGAATTGTTACTATGAGATACGGACCATACACACCAAGAAAATGCTCGGCCGAGCTATGTTTATGAACTGAAAATGTTTTAGTAAGCACAAGGCATTTCAACTAAAACCCTTGTGACTTACTCGATATTGGCGTAATCTTATATCAAATGTTTTCGGCATGAGTCCACCGAGTGCAATTTCTTGTACTTAGCCTGCATGTTTGTTTTAAATGTGCAGTTGAGCTCGATGATGGTGATGGAGAATGTGTTGAGGAGTTCGGTGTCCTTGACCAATTTATTTAGAATTTGTGGTTTTCACCTTGAATGCATATCGTCATATATGTATTCACACACTTTCCGCTGCTACACTCTGAACTCGTTTATTCATGCTTTACTGTTATGAACTATGGAGGTCCATCGGACCATGATTTTGGGGTCCGATGGCCTAACTCTTTGAACCATATGACATTATCTTATATTATGATCAAGCATGCTAGATTATTCTTATTATATCATTATACCATGTTCGAGCATGCTAGTTTATTGTTATTATGCATCTTTATCTTAGCCGTATAACCCCTAAAATACTACTCCTAGTATTAGTCGCCCTCCAGTCCGGGTCGTCCGGAGTGGGGTCGTGACATCGATACGACTATATTTCTCGATATCAAGACACTATGGTCTATACATACGAGGCCATTGCATCCTCTAATCTTTTTAAACATATAATAAGGCATCACGAAGCCTCACATGACTAAACGAGCATAGAGAACTCAACAACAAGTTTAAATTCTTCCACCATCGCCAAAAACCTAACAACCCCTTAAGACATAACCTATGTCCAAAGTCAAAATCACGTGAGACGTCATCGAACACCAACGAACTTCTATGCATGTTCAACTATCATCAAAACATCTTATTAATAAACCACTTTCCGAAGAAATTTCGACAGAGTAACCTTTATAAAATGAATAGCCGTTTCAATACCAAATTAACCAAACTTATCTCAACTCCACCAAATCATCACCATATGCATTAATACACATTTAATAACTTCAAATATGTTCAAATCAATCCATTAATACCATAATCGCCTTATGTCCTTCAACCATATACATATACAATTACATGAATTTCACAATCAACAATCCTTTTACTTATCATCATCAATGATCACCAATCCATTATCACTTTTAATCTTAATCACATTTATCATATAAATCTCACAACATAGCACTAAACTTTAATTTTTCAACTTTTGCATTTCAACTCCATAAAATCCCATAAATTCTACTTAATCATTATTTTCATCATAGATCTCAAAAATCATATCAAATACATCAAATAAAATCAATAAATCAAAGTTCATCCATGCCCATTCATTTTCGAAAATTTAGGATCATGCATACATTTCATATTTCAATTCCATAAAATCTAATAAATTCAATTTAAACATTATTTATACTCTAGATCTCAAAACTCATATCAAATATATCATATAAAATGAAAAACTCCAAGATCATTCAACCTTAGTATTTTCAAAAATTTAGGGTTTATATATACTTTACATTTTTTCTAATTTCTTTTATCAAATCATGTTTATTTCAACTTAATTAAACATATCTAAACTCAATTTAATCAAATCATAACACATAATTCACATACAAAAATTAGGGTTCATGAAGCTACTTTAATTTTCAAACTTCATGAATTTAAAGAATTTAATTCATAGCTTATGTTATTTATACATCATAAGCATAATTAAATCAATAAACATAACAAAATTTAAACAAATCAACCTTAATCTACACTTCAAAATTTTCGAAAACCCTAGGTCATATGAACATCATGTTCATCAATTAAAACCACAAAAACTTGGATTAAATGAGATAATTACATTCTTTGGAATGATTTCCAATCAATTCCATGTTTAAAACATGGATTAAAATTGAAAAAAATATTTGTGTGTGCTCTTAGTGTGTGTGCCGAAATGTAGGGAAAAAGGGAGGTAGAAGATGGTTTTTAAAGAATGAAAATGATTCTAGAAAATTCCTATATGTATAGCTTATTTAATTTTTTCTTCATTTTCTCAAAATTTCGAAAATTGTATAACGATTTTCTAAAATTGCCAACATTGGAAATTAATATACTTTAATAGTAAAAACTTCATTTTCTCATTAATATAAAGGTCCAAAATAATTAAATCTATTATTGGAATATAAACCATAAAAATATAGATTTAAATTCTTTTATATACAAATAATCAAATAATTATTCTCTTTATTCATAAATCTCAAAAATCATTGAGAATAATTTCTTACTCACTAGATATTAATAAAATAAATTTATTTAAGCCATTTAATAGCTTAAACATTATTTCATTTTATTTCATAAATAAATCTCACATAAACAATAATAAATAATACACTTTCTTTAGAACAATTCTATTTAATGAAATTTCATCCAACACATAATAATAACCATATATCTCACATTTTATCATAATAAAACTCATTTCTAATAATAATAACCACTTCTTCGAATTTTTGCTTATTCGATTAGAAATTAATCGAATTTCTATCGCTTTCTAATTAATTAAGCACTTCTTTATCAATTCTAAGGATGCAATGCCTTTAAGACCCTAATTAGCACTTAATTAGGCTCTAATTATGACTATAAGATTTTTGGGTTACTACATTCCCTCCCCCTTAAAAAATTTCGTCCTCGAAATTTAGTACCTCTGTAAAACTCATGGTACTTCTTTCTCATCACATCTTCTAGTTCCCAATTCACTTCTTCTAGACCATGATGTCTTTATTGAATTATAACTAAAGGAATAATCTTATTCCTTAGTCTTTGCTCTTTCGGTCTAGAATAAAATTCTAACTTCTCTTCATAGCTCAAATCAATCTTGAGAACTATTTTTCTTGATGTATGATGTGTTTTGAAACAAACACATATCTTCGTAACCACGACACACGAAACACATCATAAATATCGTTGAACATGGAGGAAATGCAAATCTGTAGGCGATTGGCCAAATCTTCTCTTGAATCTTTTACGACTGATAAGTCTTGGTTTGAGCTTTTCTTTGATTCGAAAGCGATGTATTCTTTTGGAAGAATATACCTTCACGAAACTTTATCCTTAATCTCGAACTCTGATTATCTTGAGTTTCTTGGATTCTTTTTCTTGACTTGTCGTACGATTACGACCATTTCTTTAATTGCTTCTTGTCCAAGCACTTTTCTTTCTCCAACCGCATCCTTGAAGAGCGGCGATCTACACTTTTTCCATCTACACTTTTGCCATAGAGGGCCTCATAAGGCATCATATAAATCGTTACTTGGTAACGGTTGTTGTATGCAAATTCAATCTTGCCTTCATCTCTTGTCGAAAACTCGTCCGAAACGAGATGTAGACTTGGAGTTTCTACTTGAGGTGACTGAGACAAGCACTCCATGCAAACGTACTATCTCTCGATGTATCTTTGAGATAATTGTCAGCTCTATACGTGATATAGGTCAGGATAAAATGAGCATACTTTGTGAGTCGATCAATTATCACCCACACTTGGATTTGAGTAACCAACAAGTATGTATTCTCATCTTTTTAACTTTATAAGGAACATAACGAACTGGACTGTAGAATTCACGATCATACTTTGTGACAGTCTTCTTTCCTTGCTTCAGGTTCGTAAACTGAATCCCTTTCTGCTTTGCAAATTTTTGAGGTATAAACCTCTCCTTCCATTCTTCCTCAATCTCAAAAATAACAAATCAATAACATGATCGGGAAGAATAAGCACAAAAGAACTACTCCGGAATAAAGGATATCTGGATCAATTACAAAAATATTTTAAGACATCCGGAGTATCAATAAATTAGCTTGAACCTATTCTCGAATCTCAATTGAGATGTTTCGTAGACATGAGAAAATCAGACAAACTGAATTGGTATAAGAATCTCAAGATATGCAACAAGGCTGACCATACCAATCTAAGTTAATAGGAAACATCTCAAAACTGAAATAAAAGTAATCAATCAACTGAAGCTAATGAATAGTTGAAATGAAGTCAATCATTGGAGAAAATGAGCCAAAAGGGAATTCAATGTACATAATAATGAGAACTGATAATAGTTAGGAGTTTGAAAAAAAATTAGCAAAAGAAACGAGAATTACGTGCCAAAGGATGATCCAAGGTATTCATGATTAATGGCTGAGATTTAAATTCTTATCAGGTCGAGGTGCCTAGCGACCGAAATAACGATCGCGAGGTCGATCGCTAGTTTCAAGACAGAAAATTTTGGGAAGATTGTCGCGGCCAGGCTACCGACCGTTAAGGAGATCGGTAGTTTTAGGGCAGAGACTTATGAAATGAACTCGCGAGCGGGCTAACGATTACGAGGGTGATCTCTAGTCTCTTATTCCTTCTTATCCTTGATTACTTCTTTTGCTTGCAAATCGATCATCACCTGGAAACCAATATCGCTACTCTTTGAGCAATAATACAAACCAGAGTATCCCCTCTGGTCCCATTGCATCGTACTCACTTGCTTTTCTTCATAAGCGATGGAATCGAGCGAGAAATTCGTTCTAGGTAAACTGCTCATATGATCTTTGCTGATGAAACAAAACGACGACAAACGTAACGATGACAACGAGATAACAACAACAAGATGACGACAAACAAGTCGTACTCTTCCGAACTGTCCGGATGATCCTCGTTATTGTAGATAAAAACAATACTCAAAATCTTGCAGAAAACATATTCATATTATTCTGCCATCTTTTCTAATAACTTCTTTTCAACTTTAGCTCATAAACAATAACTCATTTCGAGCATGCATTCTCATATAGCATTTCATTAAAGCATATACTCAATCATCTTCTATGATAACCATAATCATCATACTCATAAACATAATCATAAGCATAAGCTTTTACCTGGTGAGCTAGAGATGATGGGATCGAATGCTGAGCTTCTCTTAAAAACAATTGATTCTTTAACTCATACTCTTATTCAGAATCAAAAAACCGATTCCATAAACTCATATTCTCAAGATAGAAGTCAAACAAATGACTTTATAACTTAAATTCTCAACAAAGTCAACTCAAAAGAATTTGCATACACAAGGTGCACAACTACACAAAACTCACATAGGTTTACAAGTTCATGATTCAAAATTGTGCTCAGCTGTGCAAAAGTTCATAAGGATTCATAGGCTAAGAATTTCAAAACTGGGCACAAACTGCACAAATATACCAAGGTCACAGGTTCAGAATTCAAAACCGCTCTGATACCATTCTGTCACAACCCAACTACTATCAAGTAATTAGGCCGTGACTTGGGGTTAAGAAGGAAGTTTGATAATCAATAACGTCAACAATGGTTAAAATATTTCAAAAGACCGATAGGGTACCAACTTTCATCAAGAAGGATTCAAATGTTTATAGACTAAAGAGATAAAATGGAACTGAACAAAGGATAATTTAAAATCTTCACACCACAATAAAGAATCGAATTAAGAACAATGGTGGAAGACAGAAAATCCAAACGGAATAACCAATATCGAGAATGGAGATATTCAAGTATGCTTCACAACCATAAGAATTCTTCAAAGGTTCAAAGCATGGTTTGACAATGATTTCAAGATATAATATATTGAATCCAACGAAACAATTCTGAGCATTCAAGTAAATCCTTATTCACAGAGCATTGAACATGATCACTTCATCATAACAGAACAAATAAGCAAATAAAGGCCAAAGTTCGGCAATGATAACGTGGCTGAGAATTATGTGTGAAGACATAATTCTCTGGGCAACAAAACATGACAATAACAATTGAACAACCTCAACATGAATCAACATTTAGAGAAGCTCCTTTGCACAACATTCGATTCCAGCATCCTCTCGAGCTCAACCTGCATAATTAGAAACATATGCAGGGTGTGAGTACAAAAATGCACCAAGTGGGTATACGCCGAAAACATAAAACATTGCCCTTAGGGCTATATATTTGACTTGCCATAACATATGCTTTCAAAATAAATTCTTACTAGCTTTCATTCTCATAATATCATATGCATATGCATGTTTCATGTTTGCATGCAACTTTCTCTTTTCCTTCCCATATCTAAGGATTCTTTCTGCGTGTTGAGAAATAGGCCTCCTTCTCAAACACCTTATCATCACATACCCGAGTTGGACCCGAAGGTTCTCAACTACGGTCATACCCTACGTCGGTAAATTCTTTCTTTCTTTTTCTTACTTTCTTTCCCGTGGATAGGTAGTGCATCATGCTTAAGCTCATGTTCATGCTCAAACTTAGGCAAGTCAATCAACTTTGAAACTTTTCGAATAATGCATATCATATCATTTGAAAACATATAAAAGCATAAGCATATCATTATAGAAAATACTTATACCCACCTGGCGACAGCCACTCGAGGACTGTACCTTCTATCTTTACTTTGTTCTTCTTCCCGCTCGGGTCATCAATCCACATAAAATGGCATATAAGCCTATCAAGAGCCAAACAAGAACATAGCTTATTTTAGTCGTCGATACGACTATATTTCTCGATATCAAGACACTATGGTCTATACATACGAGGCCATTGCATCCACTAATCTTTTTAAACATATAATAAGGCATCACGAAGCCTCACATGACTAAACGAGCATAGAGAACTCAACAACAAGCTTAAATCCTTCCGCCATAGCCAAAAACCTAACAACACCTTAAGACATAACCTATGTCATACGTCAAAATCACGTGAGACGTCATCGAACACCAACGAACTTCTATGCATGTTCAACTATCATCAAAACATCTTATTAATAAACCATTTTCAAGAAATTTCGACCGAGTAACCTTTATAAAATGAATAGCCGTTTCAATACCAAATTAACAAAGCTTATCCCAACTCCACCAAATCATCACCATATGCATTAATACACGTTTAATAACTTAAAACAAGTTCAAATCAATCCATTAATACCATAATCGCCTTATGTCCTTCAACCATATACATAGACAATTACATGAATTTCACAATCAACAATACTTTTAATATCAAACAACTCACATTCTTACTTATTCATCATCAATGATCACCAATCCATTATCACTTTTAATCTTAATCACACATATCATACAAATCTCACAACATAGCACTAAACTTTAATTTTTCAACTTTTGCATTTCAACTCCATAAAATCCCATAAATTCTACTTAAGCATTATTTTTATCATAGATCTCAAAAATCATATCAAATGCATCAAATAAAATCAAGAAATCAAAGTTCATCCATGCCCCTTCATTTTTGAAAATTTAGGATCATGCATACATTTCATATTTCAATTCCATAAAATCTAATAAATTCAATTTAAACATTATTTATACTCTAGATCTCAAAACTCATATCAAATATATCATATAAAATCAACAACTCCAAGATCATTCAACCTTAGTATTTTCAAAAATTTAGGGTTTATATATACTTTCAATTTCTTCTAATTTCTTTTATCAAATCATGTTTATTTCAACTTAATTACACATATCTAAACTCAATTTAATCAAATCATAACACATAATTCACATACAAAAATTAGGGTTCATGAAGCTACTTTAATTTACAAACTTCATGAATTTAAAGAATTTAATTCATAGCTTATGTTATTTATACATCATAAGCATAATTAAAGCAATAAACATAACAAAATTTAAACAAATCAACCTTAATCTACACTTCAAAATTTTCGAAAACCCTAGGTCTTAAGAACATCATGTTCATCAATTAAAACCACAAAAACTTGGATTAAATGAGATAATTACCTTCTTTGGAATGATTTCCAATCAATTCCATGTTTAAAACATGGATTAAAATTGAAAAGAAAATTTGTGTGTGCTATTAGTGTGTGTGCCGAAATGTAGGGAAAAAGGGAGGTAGAAGATGGTTTTTAAAGAATGAAAATGATTCTAGAAAATTCCTATATGTATAGCTTATTTAATTTTTTCTTCATTTTCTCAAAATTTCGAAAATTGTATAACTATTTTCTAAAATTGCCAACATTGGAAATTAATATACTTTAATAGTAAAAACTCCATTTTCTCATTAATATAAAGTTCTAAAACAATTAAATTCATTATTGGAATATAAACCATAAAAATATAGATTTAAATCCTTTTATATACAAATAATCAAATAATTATTCTCTTTATTCATAAATCTCAAAAATCATAGAGAATAATTTCTTGCTCACTAGATATTAATAAAATAAATTTATTTAAGCCATTTAATAGCTTAAACATTATTTCATTTCATTTCATGAATAAATCTCACATAAACAATAATAAATAATACACTTTCTTTAGAACAATTCTATTTAATGAAATTTCATCCAACACATAATAATAACCATATATTTCACATTTCATCATAATAAAACTCATTTCTAATAATAATAACCACTTCTTCGATTTTTGCTTATTCGATTAGAAATTAATCGAATTTCTATCGCTTTCTAATTAATCAAGCACTTCTTTATCAATTCTAAGGATGCAATGCCTTTAAGCCCCTAATTAGCACTTAATTAGGCTCTAATTATGACTATAAGATTTTGTGTTACTACAACTTTGCACTTAATTCATAATACATGCTTATAAACATCATATAAACATATTTAATTAACAACTTAAACATTTAACAAAATCTCTCAAATTTTACATAAAATAACAAAACCATATAACTTAAATTTTATGGATGGATTTCTAATATTTTTGCATATATAAGAAGCTTGTACAATTTCTAAACTTTTAATCGGAATCGATCGGCGAAGAAATCATTTTTCTAACCTAAGCTTTGAAGAGAAAAATTTAAGAACACTTCTCTATTTTTTTCTCCAAGCTCTCGGCACTCATGAAATGA
Source organism: Salvia rosmarinus (assembly GCA_036937905.1). Classification (NCBI taxonomy): domain Eukaryota; kingdom Viridiplantae; phylum Streptophyta; class Magnoliopsida; order Lamiales; family Lamiaceae; genus Salvia; species Salvia rosmarinus. The sequence continues at coordinate 70,330,121 of CM072815.1, read as the reverse complement.
AATGGAGATGAATTTTACTTTTTTCGATAATAATATACATTAATTAACTTTAGTGAAAATATATAAATAAAAATCAACATTTTACACTTCATTATTTACTAAAATATTACACCCTCACTAACAAACAAATATACTTTATCACTTTATTAAAAATATCATCTTATCTTTGTGTGAATTAAATACCTTTCATTTTCAATATCATTAACCATCACTATCACAAAGCTAACAATTTTTCTTCCTTTCATACTATGCCTTAATTTTCGGCCAACACCCCAACATAATACATATCACTTTATTTTTTTAATGATTCACCTTTCTACATTAATAATATCTCAACATCATAATAATTATACATCACTATCATAAAAGATGGAATTTTTCTCTCTTTCACACTATAGCACAAATTTTTGGTCACTATGCATAAAATATGCTACATATCTTATTTTTTTTCATTTAATAGCAATGTGACATAATATAGGTCTTAGATGATAGAATAAATCATAGCAAAAATAAATAAGAACAATTCTATGTCCTAAGATGAAATTTTCGAACTATAGCTAGAAATTAAGAATAAATTATCCAATTTTCATTCCTTTAATAACTAAAATTATTTTAATGAAGGATTATATAAAAATAATATTCTTGTTTCATAAAATAATCATAGGACTTTAAATATTGCAATTCTTTAAACGTTATACAAAATTTTTGAATCATCTCAAAAACGTTGATAATCAAATCGTCTCAAAAATGTTGACATTAGAATCGTCTCAAAATGTTGATAATAAAGTCGAAATCTCCTTATTCATTCTTCGTTAATATGGAAATAAATTCTAAGCTTTGTCGCTTAGAAAATAACGTAAGACTAACTATCGAAATTTAATCGACGTTAGAAAAATGCTCTCGAATGAATAATATATATATTCCTTAATTTACTACTTGTTTATGGATATAATATGAAAATCCTCGTATTATGGATAATCGAAATTGAGCTTCGATAATTTACTATTTCTATTATCGAAACAAAACCCTAATTAACGACTTATATTATCGTAACTTAGCTTTAAAATAATCGGGATATTACATTCTACCTCCCTTAAAAGAAATTTTGTCCCGAAATTTGCATACATTAGAAAAGTCTGGAATATCTTTCTATTATAACATCCTCAAGTTCACACGTGGTTTCCTCTTGTCCATGTTGTCCCCATAGGACTTTCACTAAAGGTAGAGGTTTGTTTCTTAACTGTTGAACTTTACGATCCAAGTTAGTCGTAGGTTCTTCCTCATAACTCATATCTGGGTTAAGAATAACGTCATCATGATGAATCACGTGTTTTGGATCATACATGATCACACTATTTTCTAACACGAAAACATGCAAGTAGATAGGGTAGTCGAGTATCGTATCCACAGGGATTGTAACATGAAAACACAAAAGCTAACTCAACAATAATTCAGCATTATCTAAGGACATATTTGATTTTGAAAAGGGTTTGGGACTTCGAATATTGAATTCAAAGTCAAGAGTAAAATAAAGCAATAAAGATAATAAACAAATACCAAGAGATAAAATGACTGAAAGACTAACCCTAGGGTTGTATTAATCCTACCCACAGCGTATGTTTATCCTACTTCCTATTAACCAATTTTAATCTAGACAAGATGGAAGATCACATATGTAACCAACAATTTCAGTTACGATAATTGTGGCAGTAGATTACTAATTTTCCTATTACTGTTACGTCTTTAGGTAAAATTAGCAACTCCAAAAAGATCACAAAGAATATGCTTCATACGAATATTCCTATCTCAGCTACGACTCAAGGCTTATTCGTATTGTGCATTCAAGATCGATTGACAATTAAAACTGTTAAGTATTTAACTAACAACTAGATATGCATCAAGATTGATAAAAAATTAACACATAATATTTAGCACCAAGAATCACAAATCAATGCTTGGAAGGTAAATAACAATAGTAGGAATCACAACACTTAGGATAGAATCATACAAACACTAGGATTAGAATGAAAAATTAGCTAGACATAATAATCGAAATAAAATATGAATTTAACATAGAAATAGAAATTATATAAATAAAACCCGTAGTGAAGCGTCGGAAGAACAATGGTTGGGTTCGTATCCAAACCCAAGAAGAAAACTGGAAAATAATGAATTCCTTCGGATGAAACTTCTCCAAAGCGATTACAATGCGTAGAATTAATGTAGAACAATGAAAATCTAATGTCTAGATCAAAGTAATGGAATGCTAGAGTGAAAAATAAGTGAAAAACTATTGAAAACTGATAAAAAATGTCTGGAAAAGGTTCGGGGCGCCAAAGGAGGTCTAGGGTATATATAGGCTAAGGGTTGAAACCCTAATTCGCGCCCAGTGGTCACGCCTCGCGGCCGGGCTCGTGGCCGCGAGCTCTACCCGAAAACGTTCTGGACACTTTATCGCGGCCGAGCTCGCGACCGCAGAATGCGCGACTTCACTGTTTCCTCCGTTCTCTCGCGTCCGAACTCCGAATTGTGATCTATTTGCGCCTATGAACTCCTATCGAGATACTCTTTAACATTGTAAAATTTTCACATCCATATTTGTCATATCCATTTCATCATCTTTGGTTACATCTTTGCCTTGTGCATCGATTATCATCTGAAAAGCCTACAAAACACCAAAGAGGAACCCCAAGAGCAGTATCTTCCAAAAATAGCTAAAAGCATAAAGATCGACTATATAAACGCACTTAATAGATCTATTTCATATTAATATATCATCAATAAACGAGTAAAAAGTGCGTTTATCACACCCCCAAACTTGAAGCATTGTTTGTCCTCAAACAAAACAGAACAAACGAAAGACAACAAAACGACAAGGAATGAGTCGAACGACAACAACAATAAGCCTCAGAGCAATGAGCAACAAAAGATTCACCTCAAATGAAACAAATCACAACATCTTCCGTTCAACTCCACATATCATATAAACCATAAGCACAAGCCTTCTCAAACTTAAATCCTCACGGCATGGATATATATATAAGAATCTCAAACACTCAAGTGTATCAAAGAGAATGTGTATATTCTCAAAGTTTAAAAACACACGGAATCTACTATAAGCTTGCAAATCGTCTAATTCTCCATTGCTCAAATATTTGCTCAAGAACAAAGATAAAAAAAGATCTTTATAACATGTTATAATGTAGGTTCTTTGGTAAGGTATGATATATTTAGGCTAAGTGACTCATAATCCCATAATGAAAACACCATAAGTATCATAAGTATCACAGCCCGGTTCGGCTAATCCGAAGGACTGCCTTATCGGACCGCGACTTGGGGTTGGATTAAGTAAATATTAAAAGAATGAGATTTTCAACTCATTTCACACGTGAGGAAGCATAGATGTTGCAGAAGCATAAACGAGATTAAGGATAGAAAGAAGTAATTTACATAAAGGATTGTTTCGAAGGTTCTGACAAAATAGTGGCCTTTACAAAGTTCCAACAAGACATTCAAGGACTTAACATAGTTATAGAATTTAAAAGAGTTTCAAGAGTTTGCAGCGGAATAAACGTGTGAGACATGCATATGAAGATGCATTCTCAAGGCGAACCAAAAAAATGTTCCATACTAAATTGACAAAAGGATTCCGCTCAACTCCGCTCTGTTCCATCACCAGCTCAACCTGCACATTTAAAAACAAACATGCAGGGTTGAGTACAAAGTACCCAATGGACACATACCGAAAACATTTTTCATTTCATTCACAAAATATTGTACTGCCACCATCACAGCAAGACACAAGGGTTTTATTTGAAAGGCTTGTGCTTACTAAACATTTCATCATTTTCTCAAAGTCGACTGGCCAGTCATTTTCTTACAACCTATATTCGAAGTCGGCTATGGAACGCGCCGAGAGGGAGGCCTCCCTTCACCCGGACGCACGACTTACCGCGAACGGTTCAGAGGCTAAGTGTACACAATCCTAACTAGCATCTCACCAGTAGGATCCGAATTCGTAATCTCCTGTTGGCCCGACCAACCCGAATGGATATATACAAAACATAAAACATTTTGGCAGACAATATCGTATTTAAACCTTTGCAGTATAAGAAAAGCAGTAAAGTAATAACAGTAAATATTTTCGTAAAATCTCGTTTTCCAATAGAGCCCATATTTTGTTTTGATAAGAAAGCCCACCTTAAGAACTTATTGTTCTTATGTCACTAGTGATCACTTGTCGTCTCCTTTCACTTCTGAGCCGGACCTTATCAACGTAAGTAACGAAATTTAATACATCGCTGCACTTTTATGAGAATCATCGATCCGAAATAACGGACATACTAACATCAATCTTTTTAACGTTAAATGATTCTTTTATCACATTTAACAACTATATTACGTTGATTAGATTCGCCGCGTCTCGAAGAGATATGATACTCCATCCTTACATTCTTTCCTTCAGTTCACATCATTTGCGTAACTTACGAACCCTAATTCCATAGCTAACTTCATCACGTACTAACACATATTCTCAATTTGAAAATTTCAACAATTCTAGTTTATTAGTAATATTTTCTTGTTTCATTTCCCACCTTAAACGTCTTATTCATTCTATCAAAGAAACTCATATTTAGCTAAGGAAATAACATAACTCTACTCACGTACTAACATACTTCATGCATTCATACTTTAATCAAGTCATATCAAACTTCAAACTAAAGTATTTCTCATAATTCACCTTAGGACATATAAAACAATTAATCTTGCCTATTATTCTTTAATTTTAATTTACCATTTAACATACTCCAATAAATCTCATAAATTCACTTTAACATTTACTCATGCCCAAATACATACATGAAACTAATTTAATCATAACACTTTATATTTCAAAATCTTACGTCACTTAACAAAACGTTTCTACGTAAAAATATTATACCTCATTTTAAACATAATTTTTGATCTAAATATGTGATCACATCTAATAAAATAAATTTGAAACTCTATCTTTCCTTATTCTTTATTTTCGGCACTTTTAATTTATTTTCAAAACTTATCCTATAAATTCACATAACATACTATATTAACATAGGATCCATAATATCAAATAACATTGGTCATAGAAAAATTTGACATCAAAACCCTTCATACTATTGTTTTTGAAATTTTTGAAAAATCAAATAAACAATTTTCAAAAATTCTAATTAATTCATAGAACACATTATTATCATCATACATCAACAATATGCCATAATATCCTTCATACACAAATCATACATCAATATATCATACTTTATAATTTTCGAAACATTTATAAAATAATATCCAATATTTTCCAAAAATTATGACTTAATTCATACATACTTAAACAATACCAACTATCATCAATCCATGCTCAAAACAACAATCAAAATTCATTTTCATCAACATATGATTCTCACATATATTCGACTTTAATAAAAAAATTATAACATGCTTAACTTTGTACTAAATTCATAATACATGCTTACAAACATCATATAAACATATTTAATTAACAACTTAAACATTTAACAAAATTTTTAAATTTTCACATGAAATAACAAAATCATATAACTTAAAATTATATGGATGAATTTCTAATATTTTTGCATATATAAGAAGCTTGTACGATTTCTAACCTTTTAATCGGGATCGATCGGCGAAGACAACGTTTTTCTACTTAAGATTGAAGTGAAATTTGAATAACACACTCTCTCTTTTTTTATCCCTAATTTTCGGTCATAATGAATATGAGAAAGGAGTGATCTCTATTTATTAGATGGTATAAGATATTTAATCATACTTTAGCAAAATATCTTATTTTAAAAGTCAACAATTTACACTCTTATTATCCTCTTAATTTTCGGTCCTCAAGTGGATGTATAAGACAAAGTTTTATCTTATCAGAAGCTTTATTAATTAATTACATATCACTTTCAAAGAATTAAACATCATTATCAAAGAGTTTTGAATTTCTTTCTTTCTTATTTTTGTCAACATTTTCGGCCATATCAAACAAATAACACATCCCACTTGTTTAATTAATAATTCATTTTATCTTAACATTAATAATATATTTACATCATAATAATATACATAAATATCACAAAGATTGAATTTTTCTTCCTTTCACACTACAATATTGAAATTTTCGGTCATTATGCATAAAATGTGCTACATATTTTATTTTCTTCCAATTAATAGCTATGTGACATAATATAGATCTTAGATGATAGAATAAATCATAGAAAAAATAAATAAGTACAATTCTATATACTAAAGTGAAGTTTTCGAATTATAACAATAAATTAAGAATAAATTATCAAATCTTCATTCCTTTAATAACTCAAATTATTTTAATGAGGATTATATATAAATAATGCTCTTGTACCATAAAATAAATTTCTAGTACAAGTCTTGCAAAATTCTCCTTTTTATTCGAAAATTATAAAGCTAAAACTTAAATAACAAATTTTCCTTCTATTTTTTCCATTACTCTCTTAATTTCAAAAATCATATGATATTTAGGAGATAAGATTGACCTTGATTTAATGATATTTATCAAGTATCAAAGCTTGTGCAATTTAATAAATTATTTGGTAAATTTCTACATATAATTCATCATTTTCGAAAACTAGGAAAGAATAGACAAAAATTTATCAACTTGTGATGATTATTACTTTATTAAAGCATAAATATCATCTCTTGGTCAACATAATTAAATACCTTATCTTATCTTTAATTAAAAGTCATTTCATATCTTATCTTTAATTAAAAGTCACTATCTTATCTTATCTCATAAAATAAATCTCTTCACATACAAACAAAATAATTATCTTATCTATTAAATAATAAAATGATCCCACACTTGATCACAAATTAACCATATGTACATATCATTTTTCTTTTCTTTTTCCCTTTTCCTTTCTCTAATTCTCGAAAATAATAGTAAAGATGATAAGGGAAATATTCTTTTTTCTTTGTTAGTGTAATACTTATCTAATTAATTATTTAAAAACATAATTGTTTGTTATTAAGATTCATTATATGCAAAAAATTTATTATAATTTTCTATTCACTCAAAATCGGAAGTTCTCAACTTTCATTTTCATTCTTGGATTCATCGTAAATAAATTACTCTAATAATTCGAAAATTTATCTTTAAACATCCGGGTATTACATTCTACCCCCCTTAAAGAAATTTCGTCCTCAAAATTTACGTATCCTTGTAGCGTTCTCGATTCTTTCTTCTCATTGCTTCCTCAATTTTCGACGTCACTGCCTCGTGTTCATTAGATCGTCGTATTATCTTAACTATCTTTATCGACTCATAAAGTGGGATGATATCATTCCTTCTATATCTTGAAATTGCTTCGTGCTTATTTATCTCATCGAGAACTTCTCTGCAACATAACTTGATGTATCTCTCTAACTGAAGAAACATATCACTCTACTGATCTGAAAACTTTGGTGACAAGATAAGTCAACCTATTTCATACTTCTTAGTTTCAAGGATTAGAGAAAACTTATCATGACAACTTACAAGTGGTAAGGGTTCACAATTCGAGACAACCACTTTTAAAATTTGAACTAATAAGTTCTTTGAACTGAATAATTGGAATATAGGGTCCGAAGACCAGAATGACGACTACTGAGATCTATTTGGTCATATGGGCTGGCCAGACCCGTCACAAATATTTCTCAGTCACATGAGGACTTGGTTTCAAAAGGATACTTTACAAAATTTTCTGGTTGTATACTTCTTTCAAAAAAAATGAGAAACTCAAGTGATATCTCAATTGAAACTAGATCATTGAGTTAAACTCAATGACAGAACTTGGTTAATGAATAAAATTCGAAACCTCATATAACTCATAATGGGTCATCATAAATTGTAACGATTCTCAAAAATATGATACATGTCAAAACTTAAACCCACATCACTGAACTCCAGCTCATAAGTTTAACATTTTATATTCTACTACACCGGAACCCTTTTACTATAGATATTATTCTGCTAGAACCAACTAATAATTCGATCACGTCTCTATTAGGTTCTAACGGTAAAGTCATAGTCAACTCGGAGTTCCGTCATGTTGTACATCCGAATGGAGGACTATGCTCATGTCAATAATAGTGACATTCATTATCTCGTCTCTGTTCCTTGACCTCTTTCATTTCGTACTTGTCTCTTCAATCCGCATCATTCTTATTTCAGAAACTATTACCTTTAGAAAAATCTAAAGCATTCTATGTTCTCAAGTTCTTGTGGTTCGCCAAACACTATGGCATAGATAGTAGAGAAAATCTTAGTATCTCGTTCAATCTAAGTTCTTTGTAAAAGTGATCGTGAAACTTAGAGCATGTCTACGTTCTCTTGGGAAAAACAAACCTCATATTTCCACTACGTTTCATAAACAAAATTGTATCCATACTCACTTGTCATATAAATCCATATATGCCCATCATCAATACTCACATACAATTCCATGTATGCGCTTTAATCTATTCAAGTCCATCCACAAATAAACCACATATTCGTTTCATCAATCGATGAATTATAAAATTCAAAGTCGTTTCAGTAATGACCTTCTAATCTTAAGTACGGATTAGCGAGGGACGGTTATATGGAGCAGGTTACAACACAATTATATAATAAAGTACTAAGTCATGAGTCATATACAAGAGATATTTCTAGAATTTCAAGCGTTCGAGGTTCGACTAAACATATTGTACATATGACTTCATAATCTAGCAATGAAAACATGTGATGTGTATATATGACGATGTACCATCAAGGTATACTATCGACAACAACTTTCCTATTGCTCAACACCGCTCCATCGCATCACCGATTCAATCGCACATTTAAAACAAACATGCGGTGAGTACAAGAATGCACTCGGTGGGCTTATGCGAAAACATTTTCATTAAATTACTCGCCCATTAGTAACACACGAGGTTTTAGTAGAATACTGTGCTCATCAAACATTTTCTTTCATTTTCATAAAGTTATGCGGCGAACATATTTTACGTACGTATGATCCATATCATTTCCTTATAACATTATCATAATTTCACATACGTTGGTAGCGAACCAACGACATTTAATATCATCATAACATCACAATATCATAATATGTTGGTGATGAGCCAACAACAATCAATCTCATTACAACACCATCATACGTTGGTAGCGAACCAACAACATTCATATCATCACATCATCATCCTCATAATACATCATACCATCCTCCTCATAAAATATCATCATCCCCCTCATAAACAATTCATCTCATAAACATTCTCCTCATTATCATAACATTCATCATAATATGTTGGTGGCGAACCAACCCTATTGATAGGATCATACATAAAATCATAAACACTTTGGGCAGGTAATCATTTCTCAACAGAGAGCATTGTAAATAAACATTTGATAAATATTTTATCCTCGAGGAGAAAGAAACGCCCACCTGGATTGTAGACTTTCTTAATTCGATTTCGATCTACGCCAACGATCACGTCCGCGTCCCACCTTTACGTAAAAACTAATTTAGTACGTTGTCACGTATTTCGAGATTTTCAAAGTTTAAAATAAACTTTGATAACGTATACTAATATAAATTGAATTCCTTAACGAATTCAATACGCTGTTCAATCGCGTATCTTAACTAAACATTTCTCGTAATTCGAGATATATTCAACCATTTCATTTTAACCTTTTAGGTTAAACATTCAACGTATTTTCACGTTTTTCGATACAAATATTTCAATTACGAAATCTTTTCTCACCAACGAGATTTCCATATATAATTAATACGTTTTACACGTATTAGCGTATTTATCAAACGTATTTCATACGTTAATTTCAAAAGTCAACAATTTTGACTTTTCTTATTAAATTCTTTAATAATTCATATTTTTAATATCTACTTTTCATAAAACCCTAATTCTCGATTTTTCACGCAAATCGATAAACTTCATTAATATTTTTCTCAAATATTAACCAACTTATTCATTAAACATTATTTTTCATTTCTAACGTTATTTAATATAACGTTTCGCCATAAACATAGTATTCTATGTTTATAAAATTTCATAAATTCTTAATATGTCTAAAATAATTTTTTAGACATATAATGTATTATTCTTCTTGATATTAAGGAATTAAAATCCTTAATATATCATTCTAAAGCTCACGGCTCTTATGCTTAAGTTTTCAAACATCTTCCAAAAATTCTTCTAAATTCATATAGTGTACTATATTATCATAGTATCACTAATATGTATTATCATTAACTATAGAAAAATTTGGGCATTACTTATTTAATTCATAGGTCACGGTTTTAAGCTCTAAATTGCCCAAATAATTTTCTAAAATTCTAATTAATTTATACAAGGCCCCTACATTAATTTATAACATAATACACCACAATTTCAATTTGTACATCAATGTATTCATACTTAGTCATTCTCGGCCATTCACTTAAATATGAACACATGTGTTCAAAAAAATTCTAGTAAATTTATGTAGCAATTACTTTAGGCTATACAACATTAATATGCCATAATCTTACTTAAACATTATTTATAACTCAACATCCAATCTTTCCTTATTTTCGGTAATTAAGAATTAATTACAATTAATTCCCAAAAATTTCTAAATAATCACTACAAGCTCCATTACATATATATATCATTAATCTATCAACAAATCAACTCTAGATTTTTTTTTTATCATCATAGAAAAATCATAACATGCTTAGGCCTATGATTTAATACAATACATATGCTTATAATTACATACTAAGCAAATTTAAAGAACAACAAACATGTTAACATAATTTATTCTATTTTTCTCCTTAAGAACATAAGCATATAATTTAAAATCGAACGGTTGGAAATCGAAAATCTTAACGTATAATTAAAGCTCGTTCGATTCCTAACCTTTTAAACGGTGTCGATTTTTTTTGTGCAAGGATTTTTGTATCATGGTTTGGGGATAATTAATGAAGAACACTCTTCTTCTTTTCTTTCTCTCAAGCTCACGGTATTTCTCAATAAAATGAGAGAAGTTTTTCTCTTGTCTTTTTCCTTACACACCTCACGGTACTATGAAGCAAAAAGGGAATGAGTGTGATATTTGTTTGATATACCTATTACTCTTGTTATAGATTTAAGAATAAAGCACTTAATACATTTGATTTCAAGCTCAACTCACGGTACACACCCATATCAAAAGCAAGAATCTTAATTTACTTTGTGACTCACTTATTGTAATACATCATCCCTATCCCCTAGTATGACCATTCCCATCGGCTATTAATTAAAGCAAGTCTCCCACACCATTAATTTGTATGCCTTTTTATTTTACTTGGTGACACACTCTCAACATGTCATCACTTAGCTATTAAAAGCATCTTACACAACATTGAACAAAGCAACTCAATTCATACTATGCATCCTCAATTGCCGTCGGTCATTACTTGCAACAAGGAGGAGCCTTTTAATTTTTCTTGTCTTATACTATTAACTTAATATCTACACATTGCCAAATGCAAGCAAAGTCATCACATAAGAGTTCTAACTATTCTTCCTACCTCATTTGTCAAACCATGCGTCCACTTTATCAAAGCAATACCCATCCACTTGATCAATCCATTTACTATCTTGGTTAATGTGTAAATTGATCCCAAATGATTTATCAATAGCAATCCTAGCAAAATCTCACGTAAAACCTTGTTTCCCAAAAAGAAAGGTCACGGCATTTTCATTCTTAGGTGCCAAAGTTTGATTTTTCTTGCTATTATTAGATATATATCATAATATATGTCTTAGATGATAAATTATATCATAGGAAAAATTATTAGAATTATTTCATGTGTGAAAACCCTAATTTTCGAATTAGGGTTTTCGAAAATTAGTACTTTGTTCAATAATTAATCCTTAATGTTCTAGCATTGTTTTAATACTAAATAATACTCTAATTACATATAATAATCATAGGAATTTAAATATTATAATTCCTTGATCATTAATCTCATTTTTCTATTCATCTCTAAACGTTAACGTTTGAAACGTCTCAAAACGTTAATTATCGACTCATCTCAAAATGGTCGTAATAAAGTCATAATTACTTTATTAAATTATTCCATTAATAATGGAATTTAATTCTAAGCTTCGATGCTTAGAAAATTTTACAAAATTTTAACTATCGATACTCAATCGACGTTAAAATTATACTGCTGAAACACTTTATAAATATATATTCCTTAATTCACAATTTTTTAGTGAATATAAAATAGGAATTCATTATCTCGTAATTAATTGAAATCATTATTCGATAAATTACTTATTAAATTATTTCAGCGAAACCCTAATTTACGAATTTAAATATCGTAATTAGGCATTTAATTCTGTGGGATATTACATTCTACCCCCCTTAAAAGAAATTTCGTCCCGAAATTTGTATACCTCAAAAGTATGGGGTATCTTAACATCATAATATCTTCAATTTTCCACGTGATTTCTTACGTCCATGGTTTCCATCGACTTTCATTAAAGACGCAAACTTGATTCTCAATTGTTGAATCGTAAGATCAAATAGTCGTAGATTTTCATCACAACTCATATTTGAGTTGAGGATCACGTCATTATGATAGATTACGTGTTTTGGGTTGTATTCATACTTCCTTAACAGTAACACGTGGAAAACATTACGTACATTCCCCAAATTTGGTGGAAGTACCAGTCTATAGGCTACTAGGCCTATCATTACTAGGAGCTCGTAAGGTCCTATAAAATGTGATCTCAACATTCTTGTATCTGAACTTTATAATTTCCCACGATGGAGAAATCTTAAGAAAATTTTATTTCCGCATTCATAAATGCAGTTCAGATCTATGCGTATCAGCGTAAGACTTTTGTCTGTCCTGAGCTTTTCTTATTCTTTTGCCTCATTTGGTAGATATCTTGATCATTTCATTTAAGTGGTGGTCAATACTTCTTTCCACATAATGCCTCAGATGGCTATATTGATAGTTGCTTGACAGCTATGGTCGTACGTGAACTTAACAAGTGGTAAAACATATTCCCACTTGCACCTCGATTTATCATTAATATTCTCATCGTATCCTTAAACGTCCATCTGTCCGTGAGTGGACATCTATGTTAAGGTTCAATCTCGTGTCTAACTCCTCTTTGGTGAGCTAGTTCAAAATCTAGGGGTAAACTTGGAGTCTCTATCTGAAGTGATAGGTTTTAGTACCCCCTGTAAATATACGATCTCCTTTACGTATGACTGAACTAACTTATCAAATCCATGAGTCATCTGAATAATCAGAGATGAACGTAATTGGTGAGTCAATCCACTGCTACCCATATAGCAGTGTTACTTCTTTATGACTTTAACAAAACCCGTCAATAATCCATTGCTATGTCATTCCATTTTCATTTGTGTATCTCTAGAGATTATAACCTCTTATAAGGCCATTGATACAATGCCTTCTCTTGTTGGTAACCGAGACACTGCTCGACAATATGGTTATATCTCATTTCATTCCTTACTATCTAACTTTTCTCATAAATCATAATATATCTTAATGTTACCTGGTAAGGCAGTATGAGGAATATCATGAGCTTCACTTATGATTTCGTCTCTAAGCTTATTATTGCTCGAGATATATATATCCTTTCCTTAGACAATATGAAATTGTCCGTCACTTCTTCATAATCCTTCAGCCCTTCGTTCCTCTTTTCGTTTATTACGCTTTTTCTCAATTCTGACGTAATCGTGAGGGTAGCAATACGGTTCATGATTTATTTGGCATCTTGATGATTTCTACCTTCTTTTTCTTAAACTCATTAATGAGTTTTCCTTCTCTTGTAGGGGTACATTTTAACTTTAACCGAGTTTTACAACTTAGGGCATTAGATTCTTCATTAACCTTCCGTAGGTGGTAATTTATATCATAATTGGAATCTTTTACTGATTCGAGCCATCTTTTCTATCTTATTTTTAAGTTTCTTTGCTCGAAGCTCTTTGTTCGAAGGAATATTTCAAACTTTTGTAAGTCGTGAAGAATTCTCAGCTTGTTTCAAGTCGTGAGTTGGGTAATTCTATTCATGTGGTCTCAGTCATTGTGATGCGTAAGCTATTATTTATCATATTAATACGTGGCCTCTCATTTATTGGTCCATATAAAATTTATTCCTTTTTGGTCATTGACGACTTCCATTCTTACATTGCTTCAACTTTTACCATACCCACTTTGATTCCTACTGAAGACACGCTGTGTCTGAGGAATGTTGCTTCTTTAAGCCGAACTTCACATTTACTATACCTGACAAGATCTGTTTGGCTCTAGATGTCCGTAAGATAGTCCTCCGATGTTCTTTATGTTCTTTCTCATTCTTTGTATGGATAAGAACATCATTCATAGAGATTAAGACAAAATTGTCTAAGTACGTGTGGAACACTCGATTTTTGAGGTTCATTTACAGGGCTGGTAGTTTAGTTAGTCCGAATGGCATAACTATTATCTCATAGTGGCCATATCTTATTCGGAACAATTCGTTTTTATACATCAGATACCTTTCTTTAAAAACCATATAATATTACATCAAAATGCCTCAGTGAGGACTTTTCATACATTAATTACGAGGGTCGGTCTACCAAGCCGACTGATTACATGGCATCTAGTCCTTTTTACATTCAAAATTTTGACACATCATCAACATATTCACAAAATATTCCAAACTACATTTATTTTATACATTCTAACCATACCATTTTCAACATAATTCACTATCTACATATAAGTCTCATATTATCATGGGATTCTATGTCTCTTAGTGGCCTTTGTCGGAATCGTACTCCTTATTTGAAAATTTGCCTTTGGTGTAGAGCATAAACTCTAGCCTATGTCGGTTACGGCTGACGGGGTACTTGCCGTTGCTGGTATCGTTGTTGCTGCCATGGCAGTTGTCGTCGTTGCTGCTGTTGTCGGATATTGGGGCTGATATTGTATAGCCCTAAGTGGTTGGTTTGGCCTTATCATTTCTCCCGGACGTATTTCTGGGCAGTCATATGCATAGTGGCCCTTCAAACCACATTTAAAGCAACTACCATCGCTCGCCAGCATGCACCTCTGCGATGTATGACATTTCGGGCAAGGAAAAATCCCTACTCGTCCTTGTGGTACCATGTTCCCTTGCCATGGCCTTTTGTTACTTGTATTCCCAAAATTTCCTTCCCATTTTCTCTTGCCTTTGTCACCAGCATTATGTGACTTTGTATGGGTCAGTTTATCCTCAGGCATTGCTGCTTCAACATCTAAAGCCCGACTGAGAGCTTCAGTATATGTCAAGTCACCATGACTAGCAAGAGGCATTCTTATTTCATGCCTTAGACCAGATTGAAATTTCTCTGACATCTTCGTTTCAGTACTCACTTGGTCTGGAGCATATCTTGACATATCGCAAAAGATGCGATCATACCGTCACGACACTCACTGCTTGCTTCAAATTGAAGAACTCGTTCTCCTTTTTCTTCCTATAACCTTTAGGGATGTATTTCTCATATATCTCTCTCTTGAAATCTTCCCAAGTAAAATAGCCCATTTGTTCTGGCGTCATGGTTTTCCTTCTAGCTTCCCACCAAAAATCCGCAGGTCCAAGAAGTTGGAAAGTGACACAAGACAGTCTCTCTTGTGTTATACAACGGAGAAAATCGAAAATCCTTTCTATCGCTCTTACCCATTGCTCCGCATCATCGGGACTTCCTTTCCATTAAAGATAGGCGGATCTTGCCTAAGGAAAAGTTCCTCTATTCTACGATCCGGTGGAGGTGGGGTGGTGGTAGTATTTCTTCTTCTTCCTCAGTTTGTGGGACTCTGCCCCTTCCCCTACCTCTTCCCCTAACTCTTTGCTCAGGTTCCCATCTAGGCGGCATTCTGTTATTGCAAAGATGTAATTAGTACTCGCGTAACATTTATCGCAATTTACAAGTGCATATACCCTCATGCAATCTTATCATAAAACAGCTTTAGTAAAACCATTCACTCTTTTCATGCTTACTATTATTTGTTTCACTAAGGTCTCAAAATTCAAAATCAACTTTGTTAAAGCATAATCATATGGGTTGAGGTATATAGCGAGAGACTTGTTAATTACTAAGACACTCAAGACGAGCATTTTATGTTAATATAACTTAGAATACTAAGATCCATTTCAAAAAAAAATGAATCTATTTCTTTATCCGCTTCTTTACTTCAAAGGAATTTCCTTCCTTATTGAAATCGTAATATCTCTGAAGCTTATATCATATCATGAGCTATCTCATAAATGTATAACTCATAATTTCTTCTGCTATTCTTAACTTTTGTCCCTTTTTCTTGAACATGGTATCTGAAAGTCATATTACTTTCATTATGCTTCGGTTCTCACATTCAGGATTAGAACCGTCATTATTGTTATATAGCTTGGTAAGGTAGTACATTTGTACACCATAACTTAAATTCCAAGCATCTCATTACCATGTCTTGACTTTGGAGATATTTTCTCCATACTTGATTGAAATCTTTGGGGCTATCCTAGTTGTTCGCACATCTCAAAGATTATGATTCCTCAATCTCATTATCGTTTGTTTAACCAAGTCTCAATTACTTGGAATTGATTATGCTCAAGCATAATCTCATTGATTGAGGTATAAAGCGAGAGATTTATTTTCTGAGATGCTATTATTTCTTTATATATATATTCTTTGAAAAGAATATCTTGCATGCATCTTCATTCCTTTAAACATGTCCAACCTACTAAGGAGGTATTAAAGGACAAACAACTATCTTTAAGATAAGTTGTAATCTCTCGTTATGATATAATAAGGGGAATTTATATCCCAAAGGTATCATATACTTTTCTTTACTTTTACTCTTGCATTCAATGCTAAAGAGTATCTCATTATAACTTTATTATTATCACAGTCACATGAAGATATAACTTCCCAGTTATCAATATCTGAAAAGCCCATCAAGGGTCATTGCATCGATGTGCATCATAGGGGACAATATATCTATATCACATCCCAACGAGATATCCTTTACATCATAACTTTTGATGTCAATCACTTTACTGGTCTGAAATTTTGTTGGTGACCAAAAATAAGTCAACCTACATCATACTCATTGGTTTCAAGAATCGAAGAGAATTCATCATAACAACTTTCAAAAAGGTATGGATTCGCAATCCAAAATAACAATTTTAACAGTTGAATCCATATGTTCTGTATACTGAATAATTGGGGTCTAGGGTCCGAAGACCAGAGTGACGACTACTGAGATTTCTTTGGTCATATGGGCTGGCCAGACCCATCACAATTATTTTCTCAGTCACTCAAGGGTTTGGTTTCAGAGGACACTTTATAAGTTTTCAGGTTGTAAATTTCTTTCAGAAAAAGTGAGAAACTCAACTGATTTCTCAATTGGAACTAGGTCATAGAGTTAAACTCAATGACAAAAATTGGGTAATGAATAGAATTTGAAACCTCATATAACTCGGAATAGGTCATCATAAATTGTAAGGGTTATCAATACACCACCATACTTCTCAAACTCTACTCATACTACTAAAATCCAATTCCTCAATTTACTTTCAAAATTTCTACCATCTCATGGTCTATCATTCTGTGTAAACCATAATACTCAGCTTAACTGATTCTTTAATCATATTTCTATTTCGTTTCTAACGAAAAAGTCATAGTCGATTTGGAGTTCTGTCGCGCGCGAACATCCAAAATATAAAGACTATACTCATGTCACTTATCACATAGTGACATTCATCATTATATTTTCTTCTCGTCCTTCAATTCGAGATTCTCGTTTCGATCTCGCTTTTGTTCTCAAGATGTAATAAAATCCTTATAATTCATCCTTCTATGTTCTTTGCAAAAGGATCATGCGCCTTAAAATGCCACGCTCTTTTGGGATTACATACCCATCATCATAATCAACTTTAAGATTTGAAATAACATTTCAAATATTTATAACGTAGTTCATTGTACGCATGTACTTCTTTGAATTTCAAAAATTCAACATAACATATTTGACATATAAATGTCCATTTTGAGCATCTTCACACATTAATAACATAACTCGCTCATAACAATAAATTTCTCATCAATTTCACGATTCAACTTTTACTTTGGACATATCAATGTCAATATTTTCTCATAACATAAAACATCATTTCAACCTTCATTTCCAACCTCCATTCTCAATCATTTTTCATAACTTTCATTTCATATCATTTTCATTACTTCATTGATTTCAAAATAAAGTTTTGAAATTTTCTTTTCTCGTAACTTTCATTTCAATCAAACTTCATACATTTCTTCACCTTTACTTTCAAAATATGATTTCAATCTTCTTCATCGTTGAACTTCTCATTTCAAAACTTTTGAAAAGGAATCATTTACCTCATTCCAGTTGAGCTTGATGTGATAGAGTGTTGAGCATTGTCAGCTGACCTTTAGAAGTCTAGTGACTCAATCTAGACTTAACCTTAAAGGAGATTTTAGATTCAAAGAGCGAACCGCTCTGATACCACTTTGTAACAGCCCTCTAATCTTAAGTACGGATTAGCAGGGACGGTTATATGGAACAGGGTTAAGCAACACAATTATATAATAAAGTACTAAGCTGTGAGTCATATACAAGAGATATTTCTAGAATTTCAAGCGTTCAAGGTTCGACTAAACATATTGTACATATGACTTCATAATCTAGCAGCGGAAAACATGTGATGTGTACATATGACGATGTACCATCAAGGTATACTATCAGCGACAACTTTCCTATTGCTCAACACTGCTCCATCGCATCACCAGCTCAATCTGCACATTTAAAAACAAACATGCAGGGCTGAGTACAAGAATGCACTCAGTGGGCTTATGCCAAAAACATTTTCATTAAATTACTCTGCCCCATTAGTAACACACGAGGTTTTAGTAGAAATACTCGTGCTCACTGAAACATTTTCTTTCATTTTCATAAAGTTGTCTGGCCAGACATATTTTCTGTCTGTATGATCCGTATCATTTCCCTTATAACATTATCATAATTTCACATACGTTGGTAGCGAACCAACGACATTTAATATCATCATAACATCACAATATCATAATATGTTGGTGATGAGCCAACAACAATCAATCTCATTACAACACCATCATACGTTGGTAGCGAACCAACAACATTCATATCATCACATCATCCTCCTCATAATACATCATACCATCCTCCTCATAAACAATTCATCTCATAAACATTCTCCTCATTATCATAACATTCATCATAATATGTTGGTGGCGAACCAACCCTATTGATAGGATCATACATAAAATCATAAACACCATGGGCAGGTAATCATTTTTCAACAGAGAGCATTGTAAATAAACATTTGATAAACATTTTATCCTCGGGGAGAAAGAAACGCCCACCTGGATTGTAGACTTTCTTAATTCGATTTCGATCTACGCCAACGATCACGTCCGCGTCCCACATTTACGTAAAACTAATTTAGTACGGTGTCGGTATTTCGAGATTTTCAAAGTTTAAAATAAACTTTGATAACGATACTAATATAAATTGAATTCCTTAACTAATTCAATACTGCTCAATCACAGATCTTAACTAAACATTTCGTAATTCGAGATATGTTCAACCATTTCATTTTAACCTTTAGGTTAAACATTCAACGATATTTTCATGTTTTTCGCACAAATATTTCAATTACGTAAATCTTTTCTCACCAACGAGATTTATTTATAATTAATCGTTTTACGTATTAGCGTATTTATCGAACGTATTTCATACGTTAATTTCAAAAGTCAATAATTTTGACTTTTCTTATTAAATTCTTTAATAATTCATATTTTTAATATCTAATTTCCATATATATCGATTTTCAATCGATTTCTTTCATAAACCCTAATTTCGATTTTCACGCAAATCGATAAACTTCATTAATATTTTCTCAAATATTAACCAACTTATTCATTAAACATTATTTTTCGTTTCTAACGTTATTTAATATAACGTTTAGCCATAAACATAGTATTCTATGTTTATAAAATTTCATAAATTCTTAATATGTCTAAAATAATTTTTAGACATATAATGTATTATTCTTCTTGATATTAAGGAATTAAAATCCTTAATATATCATTCTAAAGCTCACGGCTCTTATGCTTAAGTTTTCAAACATCTTCCAAAATTCTTCTAAATTCATATAGTGTACTATATTATCATAGTATCACTAATATGTATTATCATTAACTATAGAAAAATTTGGGCATTACTTATTTAATTCATAGGTCACGGTTTTAAGCTCTAAATTGCCCAAATAATTTTCTAAAATTCTAATTAATTTATCTGAGCCCCTACATTAATTTATAACATAATACACCACAATTTCAATTTGTACATCAATGTATTCATACTTAGTCATTCTCGGCCATTCACGAAATATGAACACATGTGTTCAAAAAAAAATTCTAGTAAATTTATGTAGCAATTACTTTAGGCTATACAACATTAATATGCCATAATCTTACTTAAACATTATTTATACCTCAACATCCAATCTTTCCTTATTTTTGGTAATTAAGAATTAATTACAATTAATTCCCAAAAATTTCTAAATAATCACTACAAGCTCCATTACATATATATATCATTAATCTATCAACAAATCAACTCTAGATTTTTTTTTTATCATCATAGAAAATCATAACATGCTTAGCCTATGATTTAATACAATACATATGCTTATAATTACATACTAAGCAAATTTAAAGAACAACAAACATGTTAACATAATTTATTCTATTTTTCTCCTTAAGAACATAAGCATATAATTTAAAATCGAGCGTTGGAAATCGAAAATCTTAACGTATAATTAAAGCTCGCTCGATTCCTAACCTTTTAACCCAGTATCGATTTTTTTGTGCAAGGATTTTGTATCTAGGTTTGGGGATAATTAATGAAGAACACTCTTCTTCTTTTCTTTCTCTCAAGCTCACGGTATTTCTCAATAAAATGAGAAGTTTTTCTCTTGTCTTTTCCTTACACACCTCACGGTACTATGAAGCAAAAAGGAATGAGTGTGATATTTGTTTGATATACCTATTACTCTTGTTAAAGATTTAAGAATAAAGCACTTAATACATTTGATTTCAAGCTCAACTCACTGCACACACACATATCAAAAGCAAAAATCTTAATTTACTTTGTGACTCACTTATTGTAATATATCATCCCTATCCCTAGTATGACCATTCCCATCGGCTATTAATTAAAGCAAGTCTCCCACACCATTAATTTGTAAGCCTTTTATCTTACTTGGTGACACTCTCAACATGTCATCACTTAGCTATTAAAAGCATCTTACACAACATTGAACAAAGCAACTCAATTCATACTTTGCATCCTCAATTGCCGTCGGTCATTACTTGCAACAAGGAGGAGCCTTTTAATTTTTCTTGTCTTATACTATTAACTTAATATCTACACATTGCCAAATGCAAGCAAAGTCATCACATAAGAGTTCTAACTATTCTTCCTACCTCATTTGTCAAACCATGCGTCCACTTTATCAAAGCAACACCCATCCACTTGATCAATCCATTTACTATCTTGGTTAATGTGTAAATTGATCCCAAATGATTTATCAATAGCAATCCTAGCAAAATCTCACGAAACCTTGTTTCCCAAAAAAAAAGGCCACGCATTTTCATTCTTAGGTGCCAAAGTTTGATTTTTCTTGCTATTATTAGATATATATCATAATATATGTCTTAGATGATAAATTATATCATAGAAAAATTATTAGAATTATTTCATGTGTGAAAACCCTAATTTTCTAATTAGGGTTTTCAAAATTAATACTTTGTTCAATAATTAATCCTTAATGTTCTAGCATTATTTTAATGCTAAATAATACTCTAATTACATATAATAATCATAGGAATTTAAATATTAAAATTCCTTGATCATTAATCTCATTTTCTATTCATCTCAAACGTTAACGTTTCAAACGCCTCAAAACGTTAATTATCGACCCATCTCAAAATGGTCGTAATAAAGTCGTAATTACTTTATTAAATTATTCCATTAATAATGGAATTTAATTCTAAGCTTCGATGCTTAGAAAATTGTACGAAATTTTAACTATCGATACTCAATCGACGTTAAAATTATACTGCCGAAACACTTTATAAATATATATTCCTTAATTCACAATTTCTTAGTGAATATAAAATAGGAATTCATTATCTCGTAATTAATCGAAATCATTATTCGATAAATTACTTATTCAATTATTTCGGCTAAATCCTAATTTACAAATTTAAATATCGTAATTAGGCATTTAATTCTTTGGGATATTACAGTTTCACTTTTTTCCATCAACGGCATATCCATTTTTTTTTCAAAAATTTCAATCACTCAAGTTCCTCAAAACTGTAACATAAACATATAACTTTCAAAACTTTTAAAACCATGCTTTTACTTTCGAAAACATTAGAAACCACTTTTCCTTACCAGTTGAGCGTAATGAACTGGAGCGTTGAGCGGTGTTGACTAATTCGTAAAAGTCTAGTGATTCGAGCCAGACTTGGATAGAAAGGACATTTTTGGTTCAGAGCAAATGAATTGCTCTGATACCACTCTGTCACAGCCCGGTTCGGCTAATCCCGAAGGACTGCCTTATCGGACCGCGACTTGGGGTTGGATTAAGTAAATATTAAAAGAAGGAGATTTTCAACTCATTTCACACGTGAGGAAGCATAGATGTTGCAGAAGCATAAATGAGATTAAGGATAGAAGGAAGCAATTTACATAAATGATTGTTTCGAAGGTTCTGACAAAATAGTGGCTTTTACAAAGTTCCAACAAGACATTCAAAGACTTAACATAGTTATAGAATGTAAAAGAGTTTCAAGAGTTTGCAACGGAATAAACGTGTGAGACATGCATATGAAGATGCATTCTCAAGGCGAACCAAAAGATGTTCCATACTAAGTTGACAAAAAGGATTCCGTTCAACTCCGCTCTGTTCCATCACCATCTTAACCAGCACATTTAAAAACAAACATGCAGGGCTGAGTACAAAGTATCCAATGGACACATGCCGAAAACATTTTTCATTTCATTCACAAAATATCAGATTGCCACCATCACAGCAGCATACGCGGTTTTATTTGAAAGGCTCTTGCTTACTAAACATTTCATCATTTTCGCAAAGTCGATCGCCGCCATTTTCTTACAACGATATTCCAAGTCGGCTATAGAACGCGCTGTAAGTGTGGCTCCTTCACCCGGATGCACGATCGACCGCGAACGGTTCAGAGGCTAAGTGTACACAATCATAACTAGCATCTCACGGTGGGATCTCGAATTGTAATCTCCTATCGCCCACCCAACCCGAATGGATATATACAAAACATAAAACATTTTGCGAGACAATATCGTATTTAAACCTTTGCAGATAAGAAAAGCGATAAAGTAATAACAAGAATATTTTCGTAAAATCTGCTTTTCAATAGAGCCCATATTTTGTTTGGATAAGAAAGCCCACCTTAAGAACTTATTGTTCTTATGTCACTAGTGATCACTTGTCGCCTCCTTTCACTTCGAAAGCCGGACCTTATCAACGTAAGAAACGAAATTTAGTACATCGCTGCACTTTTCTGAGAATCATCGATCCGAAATAACGGACTTACTATGTCACGTCCCCACTCCGGATAGCCCGGACTGGAGGGTGACTAATACTAGGAATAGTATTTTAGGACAAACAGACTAAGATAAAGATACATATCAATTGTAAATGAGCATATGCTTGACATAACATAAGATGATACCATAACAATTCGAATGGTTTAGGCCATCAGACCCAAGGATTTAACAATGATCTGATGGATCTCAATAGTTCAAAACAGTAAGCATAACATAAAAGAGTTCAGAGATTGCAGAGGAAAGTGTGTGAATACATATATGAAGATATGTATTCAAGGTGAAACCACAAATTCTAAGTAAAACGGTCAAGGACACTGGACTCCTCAACACTTCCCCCATCACCATCATCAGAGCTCAACCTGCACATTTAAAAACAAATATGCAGGGCTAAGTACAAATAATGCACTCAGTGGACTCGTGCCGAAAACATTTGATAATTTTAATTATACTGCCAATATCATGGTAAGTCACAAGGGTTTTAGTTAAAATGCCTTGTGCTTACTAAAACATTTTCAGTTTGTAAACATCGCTCGGCCGAGCATTTTCCTTGGTGTGTACGATCCATATCCCATAATCACATCTCATCACAATATCAAAGATCAAACGTCGAGAGGGAGGCCTCCCTTCTACGACGTCGTGACCGGCCGTTACCCATACAAAGACACAACACGTTCAGTGTACCACGTTAGCCCTAGCCAGCATTTATCCTCCCAAGATAGGACCCGATATCGATTTCATAAAAAGGTTGGGCGCGACCAAAGAAATGACAGATCATATCATGTCATCCAACCATCACGCCATGCATAACGAGATAGATCCATACACAAAATGTAAATATTTTGGCGGTGTAATGTTGTAAACATTTGTCAACAAATAAGACTAAGCATTGTAAATAAATTCATTTTGGAAAGATAAATAAGTCACATTTTGTTTGAAAAGAAAGCCCACCGGACTATGGTTCGCCTTAATCGAGTCCTAGGTTCAATTCCTCGTCCATCGTCCGGTTGCCGCATTGGCGCCCACACCTTAACGTAAAAGCGATATTTTAGTACGTCGTTCACGCCATCGAGACCTCAAGTCTAAGATAATTTCGATATATTCTATATCGATATACACTGAATTCTTCAATGAATTCAATAAGTTTTCACACACGTATTTCAATCGAACGGTTCTCGTTCTTCGCGATAGGTTCAACGATTTCGCTTAACCTTTCCGGCTTAAACGCTCAACGATAAGCACGCGTTTCTCGATATCGGATCTCATTTGTGAAATCTTATCGTAATTTTGAGGTATCTTACTCAATCAGACGCCTTCGTGTAATAGCGTATTTATCGAACGATAATCGCACGCTTGACTTTAAAAGTCAACGAAGTCAACACAGGTCAACGAAGTCAACAATTTTGACTTTTTAAATAATAATTTCTTACTATTTCCTTTTATAAATCGAATTTGATCGATTTAATTTCGTAAAGTCCTTTTTCTCGATTTGTCACGTAAATTGAAGGACTTATAAATAATTTTCGCAATATTAATCCTTTTAACAATTAAAACGTATATTTTCGTTTTAAAAACGTTATTAAATAAACGTTTGTCTCAAACATTGTAATCTATGTTTATAAAATTTTATAAAAACCAAATATGTCTAAAATAATTTTTAGACATATAATTTATTATTAAACTTGATTAAAAAGGATTTAAAATCCTTATTATTAATCAAAAATTCTCGGTAATTAATTAAAAATTACCAAATGATTTTCAAAAAAATTTCAAGATTAATATAGTGTATTATTATACACTATGGTTCAGAATAAGAATTAATATCATCCATATGATATTGTTTGGCATTTATTAATATATATACATATATATATCTCACGGTAATTTCGAAAATTAGGGAATAATTGTCCAAAAATTCCCAAAATTGATATACACTTAGTATAATGTTCCAACATCAATATATATCACAATTGTAACCTATAGTCCATCATAACCATTTATCAATGAATAAACTAATATGTAATCGGTAATTATTAATTAATTACCAAATAATTATCAAACAATTCTCAAAAATTCTAATTAAATTATAACATGATTAAACATTATATTATAACATTGTAAAATCATAACATCAACCAAACCAATTGAAATCATCACCATATGAGCATATAAGCTCTCGGCTTTTTTGATTACTTTTGGTTTTTGGTTTTCAAAAATTCCAACAATTATACACTATGATTATATACTATAGTATAACAATAATACATCATAACATTAATCAAAACCAATTAAATCATCACCTTAAGGAGCATAGTGCTCTCGGTTTATTTGATTTTTATTGGTAAATGATTTCCAAAAATTCGAACAAAATTATATATCACATAATTAATATACTAAAGTATTAATATATCATTGGATGTTCAAAATAAAAATCATACACCAACATATAAAGTCACATTGCTCTCGGCCCTTTTTATAAAATCAAGCATTTGATTTTCAAAAATTCTAAATAAATCATAGAACATATAATCAAGGTTCAAAAGCATTAAAATGTCATTACATGCCTAAAATAAAAATTATACACTAAGGTATATATACAATATGCTCTCGGTAATTTTGGAATAATAGGCTAGGGTTTTCCAAAAATTTTAATTAATATACCATAGGTTTAAAACATATCATAGACCAATAATCCATCACTAAAATAAATTTAAAACATAATCGGTCCATACAATAATATTTTTAACATTTTCAAAAATTATTTTAAATATGTTCTATGGTTCGAAAATCTCATATAAATGCTAGATCCATTCAAAAATTTCATATACAAGGTCATATGATCAACTAAGCATATATTCTCATATTTTAAACAATAAAACATCAAGAACAATATATAAACACATAGTTCATCCATAAGAACATTTAAAACATACATGTATATATATATATATATAACATTCGAACACACACATATATATACATCTCGATTTTTGCTTGAACAAAGGAGGATAAAATCAAAATGGCCCATGTTTTACCTTTGAAAGATATTAATTCGAGGATCAATGCTAGGTATCAAGTTTGTGTGAAGAAATGAAGAAGAAATGAGAGCAAAATTTTAGAAATGGGGGGAGAGGGGTTCTCGATTTTTTTGCTGAAATGAGAGAGAATGGAGAGAATTTTGTGAGTGTTGTAGTGTTGAGGTGTGTTATGAGTGAAATGGAGTGAAGGGGAAGAGTTTTTCCCTATACTATCTCTCTCTCCCTCTCGATTTTCTCCCTCCAAATGAATGAAAATCTGCAGCCAAATGATGGTGATATAGTGATCATGAGCTAGGCTAGAAAGGGTGCTCATGCATTGGGTGTTAAAAAGGTGGCATTGCATGCCTTGTTGGAGAGAGAGGCCGACGGTTGTGTGTGTGTTTAAGGGTGGGATTTTAATTTTTGCTTGATCCAAAAATATATATATTAATCATACATGATCATAGATATATAATACAAGCCATTAAAATAATTAAATCAACACATAGGGATAAATTCGAAATTACCGAAAATAATTGAGAAAATAGGAATAAAAATATAAATCACACCTATTATTGATACTCATGTCAATTTCGATCTAAATATACTCACATATATCAAAATATATGATTTAGATAATAAATAATAGCTTAGGATAAAATAATGGTATCATTTTATGTGAAAAACCCTAGTTTAGGTAATTAGGGTTTTCGAAAAAAACCATTTCAAAATTATCGAGTTTTAACAACTCAAAATTTGATTTTAATACTCAATAATACAGTAATTATATAAAATAATAATAGGAATTTATATAATAATTTTCTGAGCATTAAATTGTTTTCAAAACGTCTCTAGACGTTGACGTTCAAAACGTCTCAAAACGTTCAAAATCGACTCATCTCAAAATGGTCGCAGTAAGCTCGTACTTACTTTATAAATAGTATTCCATTATAATAGGAATTAATATGGAAATTAATTCCAGGCTTTACAGCTCAGAAAATTCCATAAAATACTGACGTTCGATATGCGTTCGACGTTAAAATAAGCTGTCGAATTACTTCGCGACATTCGATTCCTGAATTCACAATCCTTAGTGAATATTTATATAAAAAGGAATTCGTTATTATAATACTGAATCGAAATCACAATATTCGATGTCATACGAGAAAATAATATCTGGCGAAACCACAATTTACGGGTTTAAAATACCGTAATTAGACGCTCGTTTTGTAATATTACATTCCACCCCTTAAAAGAAATTCGTCCGTAATTTGCTTGCCTCTAGAAAACAATTCGGTATCGCTCTTTCATCGCTTCTTCAAGCTCCCACGTGGCTTCCTCTTGTCCGTGGTGCTCCACAAGACTTTGACTAAGGGAATCGTCTTGCTCCGTAGTTGTTAAATCTTTTGGTCGAGGATTGCCGCTGGTTCTTCTTCATAGCTCATGTCTGGCTTGAGAATCACGTCGTCTTGATGAATCACGTGCTTTGGATCGTGTACGTATTTTCGCAATTGCGATACGTGAAAAACATTGTGAACATTTCCTAGGTTTGGCGGAAGAACTAACCTATAAGCTACTGGACCTATCCTCTCTAGGATCTCGTAAGGTCCTATAAAGCGGGGTCTTAGTTTCCCTTTTAGTCCAAATCTGACGATCCCTTTCGATGGAGAGACTTTAAGAAATACTTTATCTCCATCTTCAAATTGTAGCTCGGATCTACGCGTATCAGCGTAAGACTTCTGTCTGTCCTGAGCTTCTCTTATCCTCAGCCTAATTTGTCAGACGATCTCAATCATTTCGTTCACTGCATCTGGCCCTATGGTTTTTCTCTCACCTACTTCATCCCAATAAAGCGGTGACCTACACTTCTTGCCATACAAGGCTTCGTATGGGGCTATACCAATCGTCGCTTGGTAGCTGTTGTTGTAGGCAAACTCAATCAGAGGTAAAATTTCTTCCCATTTTGCACCTCGATCCAACACTACTTTCTAAGCATATCTTCTAGTGTCTGGATCGTCCTTTTCGACTGTCCATCAGTCTGTGGATGAAATACCGTACTGAAATTTAATTTCGTACCCAACTCTCTCTGCAGGCTAATCCAGAATCGGGATGTGAACTTGGAGTCTCTATCAGAGGTAATAGATTTTGGCACTCCATGTAGTCGTATAATTTCCTTAACGTACAGCTGGGCCAATTTATCGGATCCATAAGAGCTTTGAATCGGTAGAAAGTGAGCACTTTTGGTAAGTCTATCCACAATTACCCATATGGCTGTGTTTCCTCTTTTCGATTTGGGAAAGCTCGTAACTAAATCCATCGTTATCTCGTCCCATTTCCACTCGGTATTTCCAACGGTTGCAACTTTCCGTGGGACGTTGATGTAACGCCTTCACTGGCCGGCAAACAAGGCAACAGTTTCACGAAAGAAGCTATGTCTCGCTTCATGCCTTCCCACCAAAACTTTTCCTTCAGGTCTTGGTACATTTTAGTACTACCTGGGTGGGCGGTGTAGGGTGTATCGTGAGCCTCGCTCATGATCTCATTCTGAAGCTCTGCGTCGTCTGGAACGCATATTCTACCTTCAAACAATAGGGCGTTATCTGACGCCTCTTGGAAGTTCTTAAATCCTTCAGACCTTACCCTTTTTCTGATCTTTTCTAACTTTTCCTCCATCCTTTGTCTCTCGACAATCCTTTTTCTTAGATCAGACGTCAGTGTGAGTGTAGCGATATAACTCACGATCGTCTCGGGTGGTTCAATCAGTTCAATCCTCAATCTTCCAAACTCTTCAACGAGTTTTTCTTCCCGCGTAAGGAGACATCCTGGCTTGGATTGGCTCTTATGACTTAAGGCGTCGGCTACTACATTTGCCTTGCCCGGGTGGTAGTTGATACCATAGTCGTAATCTTTCACTAGTTCGAGCCATCTTCGTTGCCTCATATTCAAATCTCTTTGCTCAAAGAAGTACTTCAGACTCTTATGGTCTGTGAAGATCTCACATCTCATTCCATAGAGATGGTGTCTCCAAATTTTCGATTGCATGAACCATGCGCTAATTCCAAATCGTGGGTTGGGTAGTTCAGTTCGTGCGGTCTGAGTTGTCGGGATGCATATGCTATCACCTTTCCTTCTTGCATCAAAACACAACCCAGTCTAGTATTAGAAGCGTCTGTATAGACTACATACTCTTTGTCCGCTTCTGGAACTGCTAGAACTGGTGCACTTGTCAATTTCTCCTTGAGTATTTGGAAACTCGTCTCACATTCATCGGTCCAGTTAAATTTGATTCCTTTTCGGAGTAGCTGGGTTATTGGCCTTGCAATCTTGGAGAATCCGTCGATGAATCTCCTATAGTAACCAGCTAGTCCTAGGAAACTTCTAATCTCATGTTGAGTCCTTGGCGATTTCCATTCTTGCACTGCTTCTACTTTGGCCGGATCTACTTTTATGCCTTCGGCAGAAACGATGTGCCCAAGGAACATAACTTCCTTCAGCCAAAATTCACATTTGCTAAACTTAGCAAACAACCTTTCATCTCTCAAGGTTTGCAGTACCGTTCTCAGATGTTCCTTATGATCCTCTTCATTCTTTGAATAGATAAGAATGTCGTCTATGAAGACTAAAACAAATTTATCCAAAAATGGGTGAAATACCCTGTTCATAAGATCCATGAATACGGCTGGTGCATTGGTTAATCCGAATGGCATAACTATGAACTCATAGTGGCCATATCTGGTTCGGAATGCAGTCTTAGGTACATCCTCAGACCGTATCTTCAGCTGATGGTAGCCTGACTTGAGATCAATTTTCGAGAATACTCCCGCTCCTCGCAATTGATCAAACAGTCATCAATTACGGTAAAGGATATTTGTTCTTTAGTGTCATCTTATTCAGCTCTCGATAATCGATGCACATCCTCAAAGAACCATCCTTTTTCTTAACGAATAAAACAGGCGCTTCCCAAGGTGAAACACTTGGCCTTATGAAACCTAGAACCAACAATTCTTGAATCTGGATCTTCAGTTCCTCCAACTCCTTTGGGGCCATCCTATAGGGCGCCTTCGACACTGGAGCCGATCCGGGTTCCAAGTCGATGGTGAACTCTAGTTGTCTATCAGGGGGTAACCCTGGTAGATCCTCGGGGAATACATCCGAAAATTCTCGGACGACTTCAATGTCTTCAATCCTCGCTTCGGGTTTATCTTCCCCGTTCAAGTAGACAAGGAATGCATGGCATCCTTTCTGTTTCATCATCTTCCTCGCCTGTAGAGCCGATACAATCGGAACTCTTCTTCCCATGCTGATTCCATGGAAATGCGTGGCTTCTTGTCCAGGAAAGTGAAATGATATTTTCCTTTCCTTGCATAGGATTGTGGAGTGGTTCTTAGCTAACCAGTCCATTCCTAGGATTATGTCTACA
Source organism: Salvia rosmarinus (assembly GCA_036937905.1). Classification (NCBI taxonomy): domain Eukaryota; kingdom Viridiplantae; phylum Streptophyta; class Magnoliopsida; order Lamiales; family Lamiaceae; genus Salvia; species Salvia rosmarinus. The sequence goes on along the minus strand of CM072815.1, from coordinate 70,298,868 downwards.
TCATCCATGGGTATTATGTTTAGATTATTAGCCAGAACCGTAAGTGATCCTAGTGTCAACTCTAGGTTCAAGCAAAAGTGTATAACAGTCATAATCCCTCCTATAGGCGATGAGATTCTCATATCCTGGCTTGCCTTTTCAGACCTAAGTCCCAACATTTCTACGCATGATTTTGCTATAAAAGAATGCGAAGCACCCGTATCGAATAATACTATAACAGTATGTTGAGAAGAACTCCCATACCGCCAGTTTCCCGATTTTGCTCGCTCGCCTCCGGTGTAGAGTGTAAGCTCTGCTTTGGGCCGGCCGAGGCCGACGGGCGCCGGTCCTTGTTGGTCTGGTGTTGCCGCCTGGTCTTGTTGCTTCTCTTGGCGTGGTCGTGGTGGCGACCGCTTAGTTCTCGCTTGATGTTGATGGGGTTCTTTGGAGGAGTTGTTGTTGGTGGGGTTGAACTGCTGCGGAGGTTGGTGGGTCGAATCAGATAGCCCTAGCGGTTGGGCGTTCTTGGGTTGGTTTGCCCTCGTAATTGCTTCCGGGCGTACCCCTGAGAAATTATTGACGTAATGCCCTCTCGCTCCGCACTTGAAGCAGTTCACAACGTTTGCCGTGCACATTCCCTTGTGCACCCTATGGCATTTATGTAATATCCCACCGACCAGCTAGGTCGAGACAGAGGATATCACGGGTTATGAGTGGATAAGAAAATGACATGGAAAAATGAAGGAAGATAATCATCACATAGAATATTATATTTATGTTGAAGTAATATAACATATATGTGTTAGAACATCATTTATGATGAGATCAATGCGAACAAACAACTTAAAAGGAATTAACTCGAATAAATAGTGAAATAGTCAAAATATTAACACAAGAATGTGGTGGTGCAAATGTCATCTCGTATATAGGGCCTATGCGTTTTGATTAAGCAACTCGAAAATGGAAAGCATACACTTGACACATCGCCTAGGTTTATAGCTTCTTAGAAACTAGAGTACAAGAGTTTTGGATTTCGACCACCAATGCCAGTGCCGTAGTCGTCTCGCTCAACCATGCTAGCTCCTCAACCCGAAAACATTTGAAAAGAGTTTGGGCTAAGTACTAGCGCACTCGGTGGGATCGAGTACCCCATTTTAATAAAGAACAGTTCATAAGCGGTTGAGAAAATGCATGCTAAACCACATATCATAGGGAGGTTTTAAAAGTAAAATAATTTATCCCTATATACGCAAAACATAGTTTTCTTGACGAGCTCAGATCGCGATATACTTCCTGCTCATCACATCATGCTACCCATCGGACCATGGGGAAACAATGTTCCACTAATGGCCGCCTCGCCAAGACTAGGAACTTGGCCAAGTTCACCCACGGACTTCCGTGTACACTACCTCACCAAGATTTAGCTCGAGGCACGATCGTTAACTACTACGGCCGAAGTCCGAGCGGTTTAACCGCTCCAAGGTCAAGACCAAGCAATGAGCATAAAATAGCATGCAATTCTCAATTTCAATAAATATCTTGGGGCTTAATAACCCAAATACATTGCGGAAAATAGATCCCACTGTCACCGAAGTGGTACAAATAGCTCATCTTACTCGTACATTTCCACCGGTTGTCCTTGGATGAACTTAACCATCCTACAAGATGAGTCTAATTTTAGGCATGATTATTTCATAATGATTTCTCAAAATCCATGCCCAAGCTCAACTTATCTACTCCCAAATTTAGGATCTAGAATTAAAATATTTGTCGGGTCTTAGTAGTCATATTATATTTTAGTACATGTCATGATAAGAGATGCAGCCAAGTAATCACGTAGTTACATGCTTTTCGGTTAAGACATGCTTACGTAAGAATAACGAGTTGTGTTGGTTTATCATATTTCATCGCCTTATTAATGCTCTAACATGCTCGTAACATAATATGTTTGAATGTATCATTTGATGACATGTCGGTCATATAAGATATGGTGACATATCTTATCCCTTTATGTTATTTCGCACGTTTGACCAAAAAAAAAAGATATGATTCCTAACACTTAGCCAAATTTGTGATATTTAACTTTAGCAAAACTGTTCAAGTGACATACTTTGACGATTCATAACTCTCGACTCAAAATACCTATGGTCACAAAAGGCACATTCTGAAACCTCTAAATATCTACTACAAGTTTTAAGAAGGAATCGGTTCAAATCAATTACGGTTCGGAGATATACGGTCTCAAATTGGGCGGCTTGAACCGACTTCTATACTTGAGAATATTTTCATGATTTTCAGATTGGCTTAACGACGAGCCATTTTATGAGGCTCAGAACTTTTGACTCATAATGCAAAATGAGAGAGACCCCATTTTGGAAACCTTGTAACAAGATATACACATTTCATTAAGAAAGATTGAGAAGATACCCTACGATCAAGAGATACGGAGCTCAAAGTCGATCGTTGAAAGCAGATAGTTTCGGATTTTGATTTTGGTTTCTTCATAAAAATGTTCTTTACCATGTCTAGTTGTAACTGAAAGTTTGATCTCCATTCAAGTTCTTTAGGTATGCTTTTCGTTGATCCAAAATCAACTACTTGCTATCCAGGCTTCTTCGTTCTTTCTGTTACCACTTCACATGTTACTAGTATCTCATTTGGGATGCACTCCGGTCTCATGGGCTCCTTCGTCCCGTTCTGATCATTCCATGATATCATATCAACATGAAGGTATTTTCTCAACCCACCATTAGCAATTGAACCATTTTCCTATTTCAAACATTTTCAAAATTTTCACTCCAATTACGTACATTAACTTTTTCATGGAACATTCACTTCATTTCATTTGAGAATTAATTTGAATCCATCGCTCAAGAAACATACCTTTCGAGGGCGCATGGAAGAGAGAGACATGTTTATCGATCGTCCTTCAAGAATCTCATGATTGTATCCTAACCTACCTTAATAAGGAGTGGGTTTGATAACAAGAGCCAAACAATGAACTAGGATTAGAGTTCTATCAATGAGAGCTTTAAAGGTCTGGACTATTTGAAGGAGTAAATTTTGGTATTCGAAACGAATCAACAGGAATCAAAAGATAACGTTGGTAATCAGAGCGAAGCCTGTGCTCTGATACCATTTTCCTATCTCAAAACATTTTCAAAATTTTCACTCCAATTACGTACATAACTTTTTCATGAAACATTCACTTCATTTCATTTGAGAATTAATGTGGATACCTTCAAGCATTTGGATAATACGTTGGGTCAAGTAGCATTAGGATAAAGGACATGAAGTCCTTGTTCGAGGAGGGAAGAGGTTGATGGTGAACATGATCAGATGACTGTATCGAGAATTTTGGATCTCAATCTTATCCTATGCATTGAGCGAGGTCGTTTGACGAGCGTCATGTTCCATGGTACAAGGTGATAAGCATGCTAGGGTAGTGAGGAAAGTTTACCTTAAGAAAATGTCGAGGTCTGAATGAGACATAATCTACTCTTTTTTTTTTTTTTTTTTTTTTTTTGGGCATGGGTTATACTCGTCGTTACACTTACCGGTGTGCACTATGGTAATACTCGCCAAAGTCTATGTATCGATCGTATGAGAGAGGTTCATCATGTTAAGGGTTAGATGCTTGTGCACCGAGGTAAGTTCTAGGTATGAACTTGGTAAGGATGGACATGCTCGAGGGTATGCACGCCTCGACTTATTTATGATCTTGGGTTCTACTTGTTCACAAAAACACCCAAGTTCTTACTGATTCTCGCACTGGCTTCATATAGATAGTTTTGTCGAATCTCTAGTACGTCCATGTTTATTTCAAATCGGGTTGTGTAGTTCACCTTGTGGGGTCATTGATGTCGCTTTGCGTATGTCGATTTTCCTTCCTTGCATCCACATACCTCTCGTCCTTGTTTCAAGTATCAATGTAGGCGACGATCATTCCTTTCTTTACGTTGTCTCTTATGTTAGTGCCGAAGTTGATCCCATCTCAAGTTCTTACATCGGGCTCTGTATCCTAGGTACCTATGAAACGATTTATATTAAGAGTGAAAATCGTCATATGTCTACTACTTATTTTCTCCAATATTATTTTCTTAGCATTTCCTTATGATGTGTCTCTTTCCTTGATGACAAGCCGAGTCTTATACTAACAAACTTGGGATTCAGTTTCTATTGGCATCAAGAGGTATGGTCAAAGATCAAGACGGATAATGAATATCTTGAAGTATGAGCGTCCAAGCATATTTAGAAATTACTTGGCACAATAGGAGTATCTCAAATAATATGCCCAACGATAACTTAATCGAATGGGATTTGCCTCACTTGAGGACTTCCAAAATTGGAGTTCATCCCAAGTGAGAATTTGAAAAGCAAGTTAGTAAAAGTTTTCCTCTTATTAGAGAGGTTTGAGCAACGAAAGTTTGAACAATGATAAAATTTCATAGTCAAAGCGACATGAGAGTTCTCACAAAATATTTAACAAAGTTTATCAATTGAGACGGATAAGGCACTAGAAGTCGGGTACAAATTAACTGGTTTAGAGATTTGTCACTTTAGAGACTTGTTGAGTTTGTAAGAACTGCCTCTAGGGAGGACTTTTTCAAAGATGGCTCTACGATACACCTCCAATGAAAATTTTAGTACGATAACAAGCAAGAGTCGTAAGCATGAAAGCATCGTGGAAAAGATGCGATTAAATTGAAATGCTTCAGCTTTCAAAGACAACAGGAAGCAAGGAATATGAAGCTAATCGAAACAACATAGACTGATACGAGGTTTTTGACTAAATGTATTAGTGAAAGGGTAATGCTTAGAGGACGAGTAGATATAGTCTCTTGATCCTAGTCCAAGTATCATTCTTCAATTTTACTGTTTGTGCCATTCTCCCTTAGCTTGTCTTTTATGTATGAATTGGTAGCTTGCCTCATTCTATAGGTCCAAGGTCTGTTTTCTACATGTCGGTAATGCTTTTGAGCAAGAGCTTCTTCTTTGTGTGGTGGGTGGGTGGGAATACTCCACTAGTCTTAACTACTTAGTGGCAAAGAAGATGGAGTATAGGTAGAAGTTTGGAAGCCTTTCGTTTTTCTTAAGTGGTCTTGTTTTTGGGTCGTGTTTCTTTTGTTGATCGATGAAATCCTGTAATAGGGGAACGAGTGTAACACTTAGATTATTCCAAACTCCTATTCCTCCCACATTTCTGCGTGCACCCTTTCCCTACTATAATTCTCCATTGTTTCTTTAAACCACTCATATTTTCCTCTCTCCGCTATTCTCTTCTAACAAGAAAGTGGCTTATGGCCACCTCATAATCAAGGCAGCCCCTACACTCAAAGCTCTCTTATATTTTCTCAATTCCCATCTTTCAAGTACTTCCATCGGCTAGGCACAAAAGGCCAATGGCTTAGTCCAATTTGAAGGTGAGGTTCATCCGTGTCTTCTTTTTTTTCCCTAGCTAAGAACCTCACTCATCTTATGTCTTGGTAGATGGATCCTACTTACTAATTTGGAAGTGGATTTTATAACTCTTGTTGTGTAGGAACGGCCAAACATTTATAAGCTTTGAGTTCAACGCCTTCTTCGTCAATCTCTTGATTATCGTTAGATCGCTCCAAGGTGAATTATATACACCTTGAGCTAGTATTCAAATGACATACATGCATGTATGCCTAAGTGCTTGAGATTGATGGGTTTCTACATGTGAGTGATTGCATGTCATTGAATTGTATGTTTCAGCCAGTTGCTATGTTGTGTATTGATGGTGGATGGATTGCATGATTTAAATGATGAACTTGGTTGGGGATTGGGGTGATAAATTCACCAAGATTTCGTGTCTTATATATGTGCACATATTGTGTTTGATGAAATGCATGAAAGAAATTACTTAAAATTATGAACTTGGATGAAAACTGGAAGTTGGCTGCACGAACAGTACATATGTGGAATTAATTAACCAGGTTTTAGTGGTCCGATGACTACCAAATTTAACTATGTTGTAATTAAACATGTATAGCATGTCTCTGTTAAATTTCAAGTTAATCCAAGGTGTTTTACTCTTTTAATTATATTTTCAAACTCACTGCACAAAGCTGTTAAAATCCCTGTTCGATGCTCACGTTCTTTAAGTTTCGTCTGAGTTTTATAAATTGTAAATGCTAAAATTTCTCAGAAACACATTTTAGAATGTCAAGAACCTCTCTATAATTTTTCAGATTTTATATATACATTTACTAATTATTCCGAAATTTACAAATGAACTGCTCAATACTATCTCGGCAGGGATAGCCTGTAGTAAAGTATTTTTATCTCCCAGCCTATTGCACATCTTTGAGTGAGGCTTTTTCTGCATTAAACTAGACTCAAATATCTTTCCAAATTGATAGGTATAATTCATAGATTATTTCTAATAAGCCCTCAGTGAATTTTGAAAGTTTATGCATTCCATGAAGTTTTCTTGTCAAACCGCCTTAGTCAAAATCCTATTTTAATAAACTATTCAAGTCTCAAATTTTGTAGAGATGTTCGAGTCGTTTGTAGTCTGATTTGGATTGAGGTTTCTTCATAAAATATGTTCCTTACCATGCCTAATTATGATCTCAATTCAAGTCTTTTAGGTATGCCTTTCATCCACCCAAAGACACCTACCCGAAACTGTCTGCTTTCAACCAACAACTTTGAGCTCCCATATCTCCCGATGCGTAGGGTATCTTCTGAATCTTTCTTAATGAAACGTGTAGACCTTGTTACAAGGTTTCCAAATGGTGTCTCTCTTATTTTGGCATTGTGAGTCAAAGTTACGAGCCTCGTAAAATCACTCGCCGTTAAGCCAAACTGGAATTCATGAAAAATATTCTAAGTATAGAAATCAGTTTGAGTTGCCCACTTTGAGACCTTATATCTTCGTAACCACAATTGTTATGGACTCGACCTTCTATGAGCTTGTAGTTCATAATTATTTCTTTCCGAACATGTCTTTGTGAATCCATAGCATTTTGAGTCGAGAGATATGAGTCGCCAAAGTATGTCACTTGAACAGCTTTTGCTAAAAGTTAAATATCACAAATTTGGCTAAGTGTTGAATCATGTCTTATATGACCGACATGTCATCAAATGATGCATTCAAACATATTATGTTACGAGCATGTTAGAGCATTAATAAGACGCATGAAATATGATAAACCAACACAACTCGTTATTCTTACGTAAGCATGTCTTAACCGAAAAGCATGTAACTACGTGATTACTGGTCGCATCTCTTATCATGACATGTACTAAAATAGAATATGATTACTAAGACCCGACAAATATTTTAACCCTAGATCCTAAATTTGAGAATAGATAAGTTTGAGCTTGGACATGGATTACGAGAAATCATTATGAAATAATCATGCCTAAGAATTAGACTTATCTTGTAGGGATCAAGTTAAGGTTCATCCAAGGATAACCAAAGGATATGTACGAGTAAGATGAGCTATTGGTACCACTTGGGTGATGTGGGATCTATTTTACGCAATGTATTTCGGGTTATTAAGCCCCAAGATGTTTATTGAAATTGAGAATTGCATCTCGTTTTTATGCTCATTACTTGGTGTGACCTTGAGCGGTTAAACCGCCACGGCTTCCGCCGGAGTAGTTAACGATCGTGCCTCGAGCTAAGCATCTTGGCCGAGGTAGTGTACACGAAGTCCGGCTGGGTGAACTTGGCCAAGTTCCCTAGTCTCATGGCGGCACCATTAGTGGAACGTTGTTTCCATGGTCCAAAGAGGTAACACGAGATGTGATGAGCAAGAAAGTATATCGCGATACGAGCTCGCTCGGAGAAAATGTGTTTTGCATATATAGGGTCACCTTTTCTCTTTAAAACCCGCCCTATGATATGTGTTTAGTATGCTCTTTTCGAACTGCTTAGAACTAATATTTCTCAAAATGGGGCATAAGATCCCACCGAGTATGCTAGTACATGTTAAATAAGAAGATGGTGATAATATAATTGAGCACCCAGTGTTTGCAAATTTGATTCTTATTATTTAAACTACTAACATGTTGCATTTTACGTGTATGGACAAGTTAGTTCTTGATAATTTAATATCTAAATAAAATAATATATGCATATATGCTTCTAAGAAAATGATTAGAAGCTCCATATGTGAATTACATGCTACCAAATTATACTATGTCAAATATTATGATAATTTAATAAATTATATAGCATACTTAAATAATTAAATACATATATACATATATTAGTTGAGTAGGCGTGTGCCAATATGTATGATGTATATCTCTCTATATCTATATTCTATATTTACATGTGAGTGTATATGTGATATGTTTATGCGTGTGTTAGTGTGCACAAAGTATGTGTGTGGTGCATGTGTTTGTGTAGGTGTCATGATTGTGTATGCTTTCCTCGAAGTTGCTTAATCAAAACGATAGGCCCCTATATCCGGGATGGCATTTGCATCATCCCCGCCATGCCACGATTTTGACTATTTCACTATTTATTCGAATATATTCCGTTTAAGTTGTTTGTTAGCCAGATCCGTCATAAGTTTGATATTCTAACACATATGTAATATTACTTCAACATAAATATGATATTATATGTGTGACTATCACTTTGTTTTCCCTTATCATTCTCTTATTCCACTTATAACCGTGATATCCTCAGTCCGACCTGGGCGGTGGGTGGGATATTACAAATGGCATAGTCGAGGCGAAGCACCGGCTCGATACCATTTGTAATATCCCACCCACCGCCCAGGTCGAGACAGAGGATATCACGGTTATGAGTGGAATAAGAAATGACAAGGAAAAACGAAGGAAAATAGTCACACACATAATACTATATTTATGTTGAAGTAATATAACATATATGTGTTAACATCAAACTTATGACGAGATCCTAGCTAACAAACAACTTAAAAGGGAATTAAATTCGAATAAATAGTGAAATAGTCAAAATATTAACACAAGAACGGTGGTGCAAATGTCATCTCAGATATAGGCCTATGCTTTTGATTACAACTCGAAAATGGAAAGCAAACACATGACACCGTCACTACCTGTGTTTATACTTCAGAAGATATTGGAAACTAGACTACTAAGAGTATGGATGGCTTGACCAACAATGCCCAGATGCCATAGTCGCCTCGCCGCCATGCTAGCTCCTCAACCCGAAAACATTTGAAAAGAGTTTTGGGCTAAGTACTAGCGTACTCAGTGGGATCTAGTACCCCATTTTAATAAAGAAAAGTTCATAAGCAGTTGAGAAAAGTGCATGCTAAACCACATATCATAGGGAGGTTTTAAAAGTAAAATAATTTATCCCTATATATGCAAAACATAGTTTTCTCCGAGCAGAGCTCGTATCGCGATATACTTCTTTGCTCATCACATTTGTGCTACCTATTAGACCATAGGGGAAACAACGCCCACTAATGGCCGCCGCCAAGACTAGGAACTCGCCAAGTTCACTCAGCCCGACTTCCGTGTACACTACCTCAGCCAGTACTTAGCTCGAGGCACGATCGTTAACTACTCCCGGCCGAAGTCGTAGCGGTTTAACCTCTCCAAGGTCAGCACCAAGTAATGAGCATAAAAACAACATGCAATTCTCAATTTCAATAAATATCTTGGGGCTTAATAACCCAAATACATTGCGTAAAATAGATCCCACATCACCGGAGTGGTACCCACATACCATCATACTCGTACATATCCACCGGTTGTCATTGGATAAACCTTAACAGTCCTACAAGACAAGTCTAGTTTCTTTAATATATACACTAATAAAGAATTTCTTAGAATCCAAGTCTTAAGCTTAGCCTGTCTATTCCCGGTCTTAAGGTATTGGAATTGAAATATCCATCAAATCTTATAACCCATATTTCTACTTTAATGCATGTCATGGTATGATATGCAGATAACCGATCATGTTATAGCACATAGTCAAATATTTCACGTTAAGGCATGCTTCTGTAAAAATATAATGTTATGTGTGTCTTATCAATGCTCTAATGTGCTTCGTCAGTAACATGGAGTGCATCGCTAATAGCATTAGTCACATAAGGTATATTTCACATAGATGAGTTCCAATACTTAGCCAAACTTTAAGTATTTAACTTAAGCAAAATCGTCCAAGTGACATACTTTGATAACTCATAGCTCTCGATTCAAAATATGTATGGATGCAACAAGACACATTTCAGAACCCTTTAAACATGTGCTACAAGTTCTAAGAAGGATTCGGATACAAACAAGTTGTGGTTCTAGAGATATAGGGTCTCAAAGTGGGCAACCTAAACCGACTTCTATACTTATAATACTTTCCAAAATAATGAGTCTCATCCTTATATCCTTCTTAATAAGCCCTCGGTGAATTTTCGGGTTAATGCATTTCGTTGAATGTTTTGGCAAGTCGTCTTAGTCCAAAATCCATTTTAATGAACTGCATAAATCAATTTTACGAGATGTTAGAGCCATTTGTAGTCTGATTTGAATTTAGGTTTCTTCATAAAATATGTTCCTTACCATTGTCTAGTTGTGATCGGAAAGTTTGGATTCGATCCAAACCATATAGGTATGCCTTCGTCCATCCTAATTCACCTACCCAAAACTGTCTGTTTAACTAGTCAACTTTGAGCTCATGTATCTCTCGATGCATCGGGTATCTAATGAGTCTTTCCGAAAGGAAAGTGTAGTTCTTGTTACAAGGTTTTCGAATAGGGTCTTTCTCCCATTTTGGTGTTTTGAGTCAAAAGTTATGAGTCTCAGAAAATCCTGTGGTGGGTGGGTGGGGATACTCCACTAGTCTTAACTACTTAGTGGCAAAGAAGATGGAGTATAGGTAGAAGTTTGGAAGCCTTCGTTTTCTTAAGTGGTCTTGTTTTTGGGTCGTGTTTCTTTTGTTGATCGATGAAACTCGTAATGGGGAACGAGTGCTTTCAACGGTGAAACGCTCTTGACTTGACAGTCCGATTGGTTGGGGATTATTTGATCAAGATAGCTGCATTGTCGTTGGTGTGGAGGCTTTGGGTGTTATCCATTTTCTTGGAGTAGCAGTAATACTTGCTCGAAATCATTACCGACATGTAGAAAATGCACTGACCTATAGAACGAGGCAAGCTACCAATTCATACATAAAAGACAAGCTAAGGAGAATGGCACAAACAAGAAATTGAAGAACGATACTTGGACTAGATCAAGAGGCTATATCCACACATCCTCTAAGCATTACCCTTTCACTAATCCATTTAGTCAAAAACCCAGACGCTTCTATGTTGTTTCGATCACTTTATACTCCTTCCTTCCCCGTTGTCTTTGAAAGTCAATAATTTAAATTAAGTCGCATCTTTTCCACGATGCTTTCATTCTTAATAACTCTTGCGTGCCATTGTACTAAAATCCTCATTGAGGCGATCGTAGGTCGCCTTTGAAAAGTCCTTCCTAGAGGTAGTTCTTACAAACTCAACAAGTCTCTAAAGTGACAAATCTCTAAACCGGTTAATTTGTACCGACTTCTAGTGCCTTATCCGTCTCAATTGATAAACTTTGTTCAATCTTTGTGAGGATTCTCATGTCGCTTGACTATAAAATTTTATCATTGTTCAAACCTCTCTCATAAGAGGAAAACTTTACTAACTTGCTTTTCAAATTCTCACTGGGATGAACTCCGTTTTGAAGTCCTCAAGTAAGGCAAACCTATTCGATTAAAGTCATCATTGGGCATATTATTTGAGATACTCCTATTGTATCAAGTAATTTCTAAATATGCTCGACGCTCATACTTTCAAGATATTTATTATCCGTCTTGATCTTTGACCATACCTCTTGATGCCGATAGAAACCGAATCCCGAGTTTGTTAGTATAAGACTGCTTGTCACCATCTGCACTTAAGCAAACCAAATGACCACTCACTTAAGGAAGGAGACACATCACAAGGAAATGCTAAGAAAATGATGTTGAAGACAATAAGTAGATAGACTGATGATGGTTTTCACTCTTAATATAAATCGTTTCATAAAGTACCCTAGATACATAGCCCAATGCAAGAACTCGAGACGAGATCAACTTCGCACTAACACAAGAAACACCGCAAAGAAACAAATGATAGGCCGATACATCGACACTCAAGCAAAGACCAATATATATGTGGATGCAAGGAAGAAAAATCATAGCAAACGCAACACGACATTAATGACCCTGTGAAGTGAACTACCCGACCACCGATGTGAGATTGTAGCAGACAAGGACGTGCTAGAGATTCGAAAACACTACCTATATGAAGCCAAATGCGAGAATCCGTAAGCACTTGGAGTGTTTTTACGAACAAGTAGAACCCAAGATCATAAATAAGTCAAGACGTACATACCCTCAGGCGTATCCATCCTTACCAAGTTCATACCTAGAACTTACCTCAAGGCATGTGCATCTCACCCTTACCATGATGAACCTCTCTCATACAATCGATACATAGACTTTGGCGAGTATTACCCATAGTGCACACCCGATAAGTGTAACGACGAGTATAACCCATGCCCAAAAAAAAAAAAAAAAAAAAAAAGAAAAAGAGAGTAGATTATGTCTCATTCAGACCTCGACATTTTCTTAAGGTAAACTTTCCTCACTACCCTAGCATGCTTATCACCTTGTACCATGGAACATGACGCTCGTCAAACGACCTCGCTCAATGCATAGGATAAGATTGAGATCCAAAATTTCGATACCATCCGATCATGTTCACCATCAACCTCTTCCCTCCTCGAACAAGGACTTCATGTCCTTTATCCTAATGCTACTTGACCCAACGTATTATCCAAATGCTTGAAGGTATCCACAACTTCCAAGTTTTCCGGGGGTAGTTTGTAATATCCCAGAGCCTCGCTTGAAAACCGCCTAAAAAATTAATTTTCTTTTTCTAAGGCAAACATTTCATTTCTAAATCAGAAGAGTTAGAATATTATCATAGCTTGTGGAGAATTTTAGGTCATTAACCGCCACCGATTAATTAAATTAATGCAATTATGTAACTCAGAAATAAATATAGAACGGATGTAGTCATAGGAGCTATTACCTATTAAATATAATGACAAGATAATATAATTGAGCATCTAGCACCTATGCAAATTTAATTTTATTATTTTAATCATCAAGTGTTGCATTCTTTATGCAAGAGCTACTTGACAATTAAATGTCTAAATAAAATAACATACATACATATGGTGAAACAACTAGAAACTCCATATGTGATTTATCATGTTACAATTTGTATTACACATATGATTAAAGGTGGACTAGAGTAATTTTCTTAAACAAACTATTTTACTTGAATTAAAATTTTAGGGATACTTTTACATGATTAATTGTAATTCATGTACCTACTAAGATACATCTATATATACTTCATGCTAGATATATAAGTATATATATATATATATATATATATGATGAATGCATGTGTACATAAGTGTAGTAGTGGTGTGTGTGATTCATGTACGTGTGTGTGAATGTAAGTAGAAAGGCACTTGGCCCTTAGGTGTCATCACCTTATCCATTCCACCCATACGACAACCCACCACCACCTTGTACCTCAATACCACTACCTTCTACTCTAAACCACTATTTTCTTTTCTTTCTCCCTACACCACACGGGAAGCCCACTGTCCCATTCTTTTCTTTCCCAAACTCAAGACCCACATTTATCTCTAAACTCTTCACATCTCTCTCGCCACCTCGTAGTCACCACCGATCAGCCCCGCAAAGGCAAGGTGACCGATGGCTGCCCCAATATCAAACAGTCCCAATACATCTCTCTCTCATCATTCCTTCTCCCGGCTCTATCTATCACTAGCAATTCCACGGCCAAATTCAAGGGTCAATGGCATGACCCCTACTTGGTCATCATAACGAAAACTCGAATCTCCACTGACAAACAAGGTGATCGAAACTTGGCTCATGAGCTTCATCACTCACCACCTCATCGATCCTCGGTAGAATTCTAATCCGAGGTGATTTATTCGAAGTTAATTCCCTTTTAAGTTGTTTGTTCGCATTGATCTCATCATAAATGATGTTCTAACACATATATGTTATATTACTTCAACATAAATATAATATTCTATGTGTGATTATCTTCCTTCATTTTTCCATGTCATTTTCTTATCCACTCATAACCCGTGATATCCTCCTGTCTCGACCTAGCTGGTCGGTGGATATTACAAATGGTATCGAGCTCAGCCCGCCCGACTACCAACGCTTTATTTCGATTCGCCTAACCCGCAAGTTGTTTTTCTATTTACCGCTTTGACTACCAAAATTTACTCCTCAAAATAGTTCTAACTTTAAAGCTCTCCTTGATAAAACTCCTATCTTAGTTCATTGTTTGGTCCTTGTTATCAAACTCATTCCTCATTAAAGTTAGGGTACAATCTTTGATTCTTGAAGGATACCAATTGCTTGTCGCTCTCTCTTCCATGTCGCCTCCGAAAGGTATGTTTTTGAACCGATGGATTCCAAATTAATTCTCAAATGAAATGAAGTGAATGTTCCATGAAAAGTTAATGTACGTAATCGAGTGAAAATTTTGAAAATGTTGAAATAGGAAAATGGTTCAATTGCTAATGGTGGGTTGAGAAAATACCTTCATGTTGATATGATATCATGGAATGATCGAACGGGACGAAGGAGCCCATGAGACCGAGTGCATCCCAAATGAGATACTAGTAACATGTGAAGTGGTAATGTAAAGAACGAAGAAGCTCGGATAGCAAGTAGAGTTTCTTATCGACTCTACCTTCGGGGTGACCAAGTTAAGTTTGGACCTCGAATTTGGAAATAAAATCTCACGAGTAATCATGGACAATATGTCAAGTCGATAAGTAAGAACCTCTAGAATTTAATGAGTCCTACTAAGATGAGAACTGCCGAGATACATAGGTTACGAGAACCTAAATTTTCTTATGTTCCCTTATGTTATTGTTCTCTCAACATTATTCGACTTACTAGATTTCATTTAAGCGCTAACTAGAATTCGCCTCATGGATGGCGGTGACACTTTTATTTCCTTAGAAACTACACTATGAGTCCTAAAGAATCAATAGAGAGGCGTTATGGGTCTCGCCACTAGATGAGAATTAGCCTGGAAGGACAATTTACCAAAACATAAAGTTGCAATGAAGACGATCCTCGAGTTACCAACTAAACGAAAATGAATTAGAATATAAGATGATTTAGTCGCCAATAGCAAACAATTCCTAAGTTATATCGAATAGTTAGCTTCCATTAGTCTCCTTCTATAACACGTGATTAGTGCATCACCGAGATTGAGCACCCAAATTCTTATACACCACGACAATTATCGACGCCGAGTCCACGATTTTGAACTACTCGATTATCTAGTTGTGTCAACCACCACCAGTCATGTAACAAGAAACCTCATCATGGATAATCGCAGCTACATTTCTAGTCCATTCACAACACCGTAAACTCCTAACCGACTGATGTAGTTGCTCGACCCAAAGCGATTCAACACGGTCCCTAGAAAACCAAGATTTGTTGACATCTCGACCAAAACTTCGTAGTTTCCAGCCATTGTTTCAATCATGCTCATGTAGATCGTAAACTTTTCACGCTCAAGATACCATACTCATATCCGCTAAGTTACATCCCGATCACCAACTTACCCGAATCGCAAACAAAGAAGTGGTCACCATACTAAGTATCCTAACCCCGACGGCCTCGAACGAATATAACTACGCGATAACGACCACGACCGCCGATTGGTTTCCACTAGAATAATCATGAAGAGAAGATCAAGAAAGGTTGATAGTTCTAGTTCACACCTAACAACTCGTAATCTCTACTCAACCTCGGATGGCCGTCATGACTTTGAGCAAGTATTATTGCGACTCCAAGAAGATGGACGATACCCGGAGCCTCCACAACGCCGACAATGACCAAATAATCCACAACCAATCGGACCGCTGTCAAGAACATTCCACTATTGAAAGCACTGCCCCTATTACAAGATTCCATCGATCACTAGAAGAAGGACGACCCAAAACAAGACCACCTCGAAAAGCGAAAGGCTTCCAAACTTCGCTTATACGCCATCTCGCTTTGCCTATAAGTAGTTAAGACTAGTGGAGTATCCCCACCCATCCACCACACAAAGAAGAAGCTCTTACTCAAAAGCATTATCGACATGTAGAAAATGGACCATGGACCTATAGAATGAGGCAAGCTACCAATTCTAGTACATAAAAGACAAGCTAAGGAGGATGGCACCAACAAGAAATTTAAGAATGATACTTGGACTAGATCAAAGACTATATCCACTAGTCCTCTAAGCATTACCCTTTCACTAATCCATTTAGACAAAACCTCAGATCGCCTATGTTGTTTCGATTAGCTTCATACTCCTTCCTTCCTCGTTGTCTTTGAAAGTCAAGCATTTCAATTTAGTCGCATTTTTTTATGAAGCTTTCGTGTTTACGACTCTTGCTTGTCAAAGTACTAAGACCTTCATTGGAGACGATCGCAGAATCATCTTGAAAAAGACCTCCTAGAGGTAGTTCTTACAAACTCAATAAGTCCGTCAAGTGGCAATCTCTATACTAGCCAACTTGTACCCCACTTCCAATGACGCGTTTTGCATCAATTGAGAAACTTAGCTAAATTTTTTTTTTTGCAAGGATTCTCATGCCCTTCAACTGGTGAAATCCTCCAAACCTTCCTCGAAGAGGCAAAATTTTTAACTAAACCCTATATGTTTTCAAATTCTCACTGAATTAACTCCGTTTTGAAGTCCTCTAGTGAGGCGAACTCTTTTCGACTAAGTCCTTGTTGGGCAATTTATTTGAAACACCCTATTATCCGAATAATTTCTAAGTTTGTTTGGGAACTTATCTCATTCTTCAAGAAATTATTGTCGGTTTGAAATTTCCCGATCTATGACTATGTTCCTCGATGTCCCACCGCAAGAACTAGGATGAACGTAGAAAGAAAAATCACAGCAACATACATGCGCTAGAGATTTGACAACACCACCTACAAAGCCCAATGTGAAATTTGACTAGAGTTTCAATGCCTCTGAACAACTAAAAGCCAAAACATATATGAGCCGAGATGCACTTACCAAAAGAGGTACCCTCGCTTCCGTGCCATATCCAACTACTTACCTCAACATATAAGTTTCTTATCTGTATCGTTGGACCTCCTCTCATACGATCTATAACCAAACCAAACATCGGTAGTCCTTAACGATGGTGCATACATGGTGAGTACAGCGTGAGACACTACCTAAACTCCAAGAAGAAGAGCTATCTGCACTGCTCACGACCTCTAAGCCTCCCAGCCAACACATCTTCTCGTCATGATCACGTTCTCCTTCAGATCGCTATTACAACTTTAGCTTTCAACCCCAACCCCGCCATTATCAACCTCTCTTTCTCGATTTTGCAGAGAATACACTCCATTCTGCTCCAACTACCCTCCGCATCACAGAATATGATGCCGTAAAAAAAATTAGGGACCCACATCGCTTGAATGCTTAAGCAAAAAATCTAGAGCTAAGATAGAGTGCTTCTCCCAAGAAGAACATAACTTTTCCGAGATCTTGAAAAGTAGTGATAGAACGCGATACAACCCTAGAATTACTTAAATAGTGGATGTATGTGACTAGTCACGAAGCAATCGGACATGAAATACTAAGTCACGAAGAGCTATGAGATTTTGTCCCAAAATAGGAAATGCAAAGACTACATTTCCATGATTGTAAAGTAATAGACGACGTGATTAGTCACATCGTATGATGAGGTTTTATTTGAGATAGAAAGTTGAGACGTTGCAGGCCCACGATCATGGAATCGATCGAGTAGCGCAATGGCGTAATGAAGGACCCCACCGAGTCCACTAAGAGATCAAATTAACTATTTGGAAGTGAGAAAACCCCATTATTAAAATTCTACGAAGACCTTAAGAAGAGAAGACAACAAATGACTAATTATCGAGCTCTAAGAAACCTTAAATTTTTTTCCTACAAGACACCGCTAAATTTCGAGGACTAAATTTTTCTAACGGGTAGTTTGTAATATCCTAGAGTCATCGCTTGAAAACCGCCTAAAAAATTAATTTTCTTTTCTAAGGCAAACATTTCATTTCTAAATCAGAAGAGTTAGAATATTATCATAGCTTGTGGAGAATTTTAGGTCATTAACCGCTACACCGATTAATTAAATTAAGTGCAATTATGTAACTCAGAAATAAATATAGAACGGATGTAGTCTGCAGGAGCTATTACCTATTAAATATAATGACAAGATAATATAATTGAGCATCTAGCACCTATGCAAATTTAATTTTATTATTTTAATCATCAAGTGTTGGATTCTTTATGCAAGAGCTACTTGACAATTAAATGTCTAAATAAAATAACATACATACATATGGTGAAACAACTAGAAACTCCATATGTGATTTATCATGTGTTACAATTTGTATTACACATATGATTAAAGGTGGACTAGAGTAATTTTCTTAAACAAACTATTTTACTTGAATTAAAATTTTAGGGATACTTTTACATGATTAATTGTAATTCATGTACCTACTAAGATACATCTATATATACTTCATGCTAGATATATAAGTAATATATATATATATATATATATGATGAATGCATGTGTATACATAAGTGTAGTAGTGGTGTGTGTGTGATTCATGTGTACGTGTGTGTGCATGTAAGTAGAAAGGCACTTGGCCCTTAGGTGTCATCACCTTATCCATTCCACCCATACGATAACCCACCACCACCTTGTACCTCAATACCACTACCTTCTACTCTAAACCACTATTTTCTTTTCTTTCTCTCCCTACACCACACGGAAGCCCATCGTCCCATTCTTTTCTTTCCCAAACTCAAGACCCACATTTATCTCTAAACTCTTCACATCTCTCTCGCCACCTCGTAGTCACCACCGATCAGCCCCGCAAAGGCAAGGTGACCGATGGTCGCCCCAATATCAAACAGTCCCAATACATCTCCTCTCTCATCATTCCTTCTCCTCGGCTCTATCTATCACTAGCAATTCCACAGCCAAATTCAAGGGGTCAATGGCATGACCCCTACTTGGTCATCATAACGAAAACTCGAATCTCCACTTGACAAACAAGGTGATCGAAACTTGGCTCATGAGCTTCATCACCACCACCTCATCGATCCTCGGTAGAATTCTAATCCGAGGTGATTTCTCTACCTTGAGACTTTTAGGAATCAAACCATATACGTGCATGTGATAAGAGTTTGGGTTTGTGAAATATAAAAGTATCTAAGTGCTTGCATGTATGTGTATATGTGTGAATGTCGATGCATATTAAATTAATGAGTGAAATTATGATTCTTGATCATTGTATGCTAGTTGGAACCGATTGAATGTTGAGTTTGGTAGACTTGAAAGTGAGTTGGGGTGATAAATTCACCATTTTCGTATGATATAATTGTGCACATAAAGTGTTTGACGAAATGAATGAATGAAATTAATGAAACTATGAAAACTGGAAGTTGGCTGTGTGAACAGAGACTTTATAAAATTAATTTACTAAGTTGTAGCCGTCCTATGGTCACCAAATTTAACTATGTTTAACATCAGTGTGTCTAGTACGTACCTACCAAATTTCAAGTCAATCCAATATGCTTTACTATTTTAATTATATTTTTAAAACTCACTGCACAAAGCTGTTAAAATCCCCTGTTCGATGCTCACGTTCTTTAAGTTGCGTCTAGAGTTTTATAAACTTTAAAATGCTAAAATTTTGCATAAGAACAATATAGTATGTCTTTAAGCTCTATGTAATTTTTCAGATTTTTCTAAAAATAATTACTATTTATTTTAGAATTTACAAATGAACTGTGCACCAGTATCTCGGCAGGGATAGCTTGTCGTAAAATATTTTTAACTCCCAACCTCGTGTGAATATTTGAATGAGACTTTTTCTGAATTAAATTAGATTCAAATGGCTTTCCAAATTGATAGATCTCATTCTTATATTATTTATAATAAGCCCTCGGTAGATTTTCAAAGTTAATGCATTCCAGTGAATATTCTTGGCAAACTGCATTAGTTTAGATTTTATTTGAATGAGCTATTCAACTCCGACTTTTTTGTAGATATGTTAGATCCGTTTTTCATACGATTTTGATTTTGGTTTCTTCATAAAAATGTTCTTTACCATGTCTAGTTGTAATCTGGAAAGTTTGATCTCCATTCAAGTTCTTTAGGTATGCTTTTCGTTGATCCAAAATCAACTACCGAAACTATCTGTTTTCAACCAGTCAACTTTGAGCTCCCGTATCTCTTGATGCGTAGGGTATCTTCTCAATCTTTCTTAATGAAATGTGTATATCTTGTTACAAGGTTTCCAAAATGGGGTCTCTCTCATTTTGCATTATGAGTCAAAAGTTACGAGCCTCATAAAATGGCTCGTCGTTAAGCCAAATCTGAAAATCATGAAAATATTCTCAAGTATAGAAGTCAGTTCAAGCTGCCCAATTTGAGACCGTATATCTCCAGAACCGTAATTGATTTGAACCCGATTCCTTCTTAAAACTTGTAGTAGATATTTAGAGGTTTCCAGAATGTGCCTTTTTGTGACCATAGGTATTTTGAGTCGAGAGTTATGAATCGTCAAAGTATGTCACTTGAACAGTTTTGCTAAAAGTTAAATATCACAAATTTGGCTAAGTGTTAGGAATCATATCTTTTTTTTTTTGGTCAAAACGTACGAAATAACATAAAAGGGATAAGATATGTCAGTCATATCTTATATGACTGACATGTCATCAAATGATACATTCAAACATATTATGTTACGAGCATGTTAGAGCATTAATAAGACGCATGAAATATGATAAACCAACACAACCTGTTATTCTTACAGAAGCATGTCTTAACCGAAAAGCATGTAACTACGTGATTACTTGGCTGCATCTCTTATCATGACATGTACTAAAATATAATATGACTACTAAGACCCGACAAATATTTTAATTCTAGATCCTAAATTTGGGAGTAGATAAGTTGAGCTTCGGGCATGGATTTTGAGAAATCATTATGAAATAATCATGCCTAAGAATTAGACTCATCTTGTAGGACTGGTTAAGGTTCATCCAAGGACAACCAGTGGAAATGTACGAGTAAGATGAGCTATTTGTACCACTTCGGTGACAGGTGGGATCTATTTTCTGCAATGTATTTCGGGTTATTAAGCCCCAAGATATTTATTGAAATTGAGAATTGCATGCTATTTTATGCTCATTGCTTGGTGCTGACCTTGAAGCGGTTAAACCGCTACGGCTTCGGCCGGTAGTAGTTAACGATCGTGCCTCGAGCTAAGTACTGGCTGAGGTAGTGTACACGGAAGTCCGGGCTGGGTGAACTTGGCCAAGTTCCCTAGTCTTGGCGAAGGCGGCCATTAGTGGAACATTGTTTCCCTATGGTCCAAAGAGGTAGCATGATGTGATGAGCAAGGAAGATATCGCGATACGAGCTCGTCAAGAAAACTATGTTTTGCATATATGGGATAAATTATTTTACTTTTAAAACCTCCCTATGATATGTGGTTTAGCATGCATTTTCTCAACCGCTTATGAACATTCTTTATTAAAATGGGTACTGATCCCACCGAGTACGCTAGTACTTAGCCCAAAACTCTTTTCAAATGTTTTCGTGTTGAGGAGCTAGCATGGTTGAGCGAGACGACTACGGCACCGGGCATCGATCGTCAAGAAATCCAAAACTCTTGTAGTCTAGTTTCTAAGAAGCTATAAACCTAGACGCTGACTGTGTCAAGTGTATGCTTTCCATTTTCGAGTTGCTTAATCAAAACGACAGGCCCCTATATCCGAGATGACATTTGCACCACCTGTTCTTGTGTTAATATTTTGACTATTTCACTATTTTTTCGAAGTTAATTCCCTTTTAAGTTGTTTGTTCGCATTGATCTCATCATAAATGATGTTCTAACACTTATATGTTATATTACTTCAACATAAATATAATATTCTATGTGTGATTATCTTCCTTCATTTTTCCATGTCATTTTCTTATCCACTCATAACCCGTGATATCCTCCTGCCTCGACCTAGCTGGTCGGTGGATATTACAAATGGTATCGAGCTCAGCCCGCCTCGACTACCAACGTTTTATTTCGATTCAGCCTAACCCGCAGTGTTTTTCTATTTACTCGTTTTGACTACCAAAATTTACTCCTCAAAATAGTTCTAACTTTTAAAGCTCTCCTTGATAAAACTCCTATCTTAGTTCATTGTTTGGTCCTTGTTATCAAACTCATTCCTCATTAAAGTTAGGTACAATCTTTTGATTCTTGAAGGACGATCAATTGCTTGTCGCTCTCTCTTCCATGCCGCCTCCGAAAGGTATGTTTCTTGAACCGATGGATTCCAAATTAATTCTCAAATGAAATGAAGTGAATGTTCCATGAAAAGTTAATGTACGTAATTGGAGTGAAAATTTTGAAAATGTTTGAAATAGGAAAATGGTTCAATTGCTAATGGTGGGTTGAGAAAATACCTTCATGTTGATATGATATCATGGAATGATCGAACGGACGAAGGAGCCCATGAGACCGAGTGCATCCCAAACGAGATACTAGTAACATGTGAAGTGGTAACAGAAAGAACGAAGAAGCTCGGATAGCAAGTAGAGTTTTTATCGACTCTACCTTCGTGGTGACCAAGTTAAGTTTGGACCTCGAATTTGGAAATAAAATCTCACGAGTAATCATGGACAATATGTCAAGTCGATAAGTAAGAACCTCTAGAATTTAATGAGTCCTACTAAGATGAGAACTGTCGAGATACATAGGTTACGAGAACCTAAATTTTCTTATGTTCCTTATGTTATTGTTCTCTTCAACATTATTTGACTTACTAGATTTCATTTTAAGCGCTAACTAGAATTCTCGCCTCATGGATGGCGTGACACTTTTATTTCCTTAGAAACTACACTATGAGTCCTAAAGAATCAATAGAGAGGTGCGTTATGGGTCTCGCCACTAGATGAGAATTAGCCCGGAAGGACAATTTACCAAAACATAAAGTTGCAATGAAGACGATCCTCGAGTTACCAACTAAACGAAAATGAATTAGAATATAAGATGATTTAGGCTGCCAATAGCAAACAATTCCTAAGTTATATTGGAATAGTTAGCTTCCATTAGTCTCCTTCTATAACACGTGATTAGTGCATCACCCGAGATTGAGCACCCAAATTCTTATACACCACGACAATTATTGACGCCGAGTCCTGATTTTGAACTACCTCGATTATCTAGTTGTGTCAACCACCACCAGTCATGTAACAAGAAACCTCATCATGGATAATCGCAGCTACATTTCTAGTCCATTCACAACACTGTAAACTCCTAACCGACTGATGTAGTTGCCCTGACTCCAAAGCAGATTCAACACGGTCCCTAGAAAACCAAGATTTGTTGACATCTCTGACCAAAACTTCGTAGTTTCCAGCCAGTTGTTTCAATCATGCTCATGTAGATCGTAAACTTTTCACGTTCAGTATACCATACTCATATCCGCTAAGTTACATCCCGATCACCAACTTACCTGAACTGCAAACAAAGAAGTGGTCACCATACTAAGTATCCTAACCTGACGGCCTCGAACGAATATAACTACGCGATAACGACCACGACCGTCGATTGGTTTCCACTAGAATAATCATGAAGAGAAGACTGAAGAAAGGTTGATAGTTCTAGTTCACACCTAACAACTCGTAATCTCTACTCAACCTGGATGGCCGTCATGACTTCGAGCAAGTATTATTGCGACTCCAAGAAGATGGACGATACCCTGGAGCCTCCACAACGCCGACAATGACCAAATAATCCACAACCAATCGGACCGCTGTCAAGAACATTCCACTATTGAAAGCACTCGTTCCCTATTACAAGATTCCATCGATCACTGAAGAAGGACGACCCAAAACAAGACCACCTCGAAAAGCGAAGGCTTCCAAACTTTCGCTTATACGCCATCTCGCTTTGCTTATAAGTAGTTAAGACTAGTGGAGTATCCCCACCCATCCACCACACAAAGAAGAAGCTCTTACTCAAAAGCATTATCGACATGTAGAAAATGGACCATGGACCTATAGAATGAGGCAAGCTACCAATTCTAGTACATAAAAGACAAGCTAAGGGAGGATGGCACCAACAAGAAAATTTAAGAATGATACTTGGACTAGATCAAAGACTATATCCACTAGTCCTCTAAGCATTACCCTTTCACTAATCCATTTAGACAAAACCTCAGATCGCCTATGTTGTTTCGATTAGCTTCATACTCCTTCCTTCCCGTTGTCTTTGAAAGTCAAGCATTTCAATTTAGTCGCATTTTTTTATGAAGCTTTCGTGTTTACGACTCTTGCTTGTCAAAGTACTAAGACCTTCATTGGAGACGATCGCAGAATCATCTTGAAAAGACCTCCTAGAGGTAGTTCTTACAAACTCAATAAGTCCGTCAGTGGCAATCTCTATACTAGCCAACTTGTACCCCACTTCCAATGACGTTTTTGCATCAATTGAGAAACTTAGCTAAATTTTTTTTTTTTGCAAGGATTCTCATGCCCCTTCAACTGGTGAAATCCTCCAAACCTTTCTCGTAAGAGGCAAAATTTTTAACTAAACCCTATATGTTTTTCAAATTCTCACTGAATTAACTCCAGTTTTGGAAGTCCTCTAGTGAGGCGAACTCTTTTCGACTAAGTCCTTGTTGGGCAATTTATTTGAAACACCCTATTATCCGAATAATTTCTAAGTTTGTTTGGGAACTTATCTCATTCTTCAAGAAATTATTGTCGGGTTTGAAATTTCCTGATCTATGACTATGTTCCTCGATGTCCCACCGCAAGAACTAGGATGAACGAGAAAGAAAAATCACAGCAACATACATGCGCTAGAGATTTGACAACACCACCTACAAAGCCCAATGTGAAATTTGACTAGAGTTTCAATGCCTCTGTGAACAACTAAAAGCCAAAACATATATGAGCCGAGATGCACTTAGCAAAAGAGGTACCCCTCGCTTCCGTGCCATATCCAACTACTTACCTCAACATATAAGTTTCTTACTGTATCGTTGGACCTCCTCTCATACGATCTATAACCAAACCAAACATCGGCGAGTCCTTAACGATGGTGCATACATGGTGAGTACAGCGTGAGACACTACCTAAACTCCAAGAAGAAGAGCTATCTGCACTGCTCACGACCTCTAAGCCCTCCCAGCGCCAACACATCTTCTGTCATGATCACGCTCTCCTTCGACTGCTATTACAGCCTTAGCTTTCAACCCCAACCCCGTCATTATCAACCTTCTCTTTCGATTTTGCAGAGAATACACCCATTCTGCTCCAACTACCCTCTGCATCACAGAATATGATGCCGTAAAAAAAATTAGGGACCCACATCGCTTTGAATGCTTAAGCAAAAAATCTAGAGCTAAGATAGAGTGCTTCTCCCAAGAAGAACATAACTTTTCTGAGATCTTGAAAAGTAGTGATAGAACGCGATACAACCCTAGAATTACGAAATAGTGGATGTATGTGACTAGTCACGAAGCATCGGACATGAAATACTAAGTCACGAAGAGCTATGAGATTTTGTCCCAAAATAGGAGTCGCAGACTACATTTCCATGATTGCAAAGTAATAGACGACGTGATTAGTCACATCGTATGATGAGGTTTTATTTGAGATAGAAAGTTGAGACGTTGCAGGCCCACGATCATGGAATCTGATCAGAGTAGCGCACAAGGCAGAATGAAGGACCCCACCGAGTCCACTAAGAGATCAAATTAACTATTTGGAAGTGAGAAAACCCCATTATTAAAATTCTACGAAGACCTTAAGAAGAGAAGACAACAAATGACTAATTATCGAGCTCTAAGAAACCTTAAATTTTTTCCTACAAGACACCGCTAAATTTCGAGGACTAAATTTTTCTAACGGGTAGTTTGTAATATCCTGCAGAGTGCTCGCTTGAAAACCGCCTAAAAATTAATTTTCTTTTCTAAGGCAAACATTTCATTTCTAAATCAAGAAGAGTTAGAATATTATCATAGCTTGTGGAGAATTTTAGGTCATTAACCGCTACCGATTAATTAAATTAAGTGCAATTATGTAACTCAGAAATAAATATAGAACGGATGTAGTCTGCAGGAGCTATTACCTATTAAATATAATGACAAGATAATATAATTGAGCATCTAGCACCTATGCAAATTTAATTTTATTATTTTAATCATCAAGTGTTGCATTCTTTATGCAAGAGCTACTTGACAATTAAATGTCTAAATAAAATAACATACATACATATGGTGAAACAACTAGAAACTCCATATGTGATTTATCATGTGTTACAATTTGTATTACACATATGATTAAAGGTGGACTAGAGTAATTTTCTTAAACAAACTATTTTACTTGAATTAAAATTTTAGGATACTTTTACATGATTAATTGTAATTCATGTACCTACTAAGATACATCTATATATACTTCATGCTAGATATATAAGTAATATATATATATATATATATATGATGAATGCATGTATACATAAGTGTAGTAGTGGTGTGTGTGTGATTCATGTGTACGTGTGTGTGTGAATGTAAGTAGAAAGGCACTTGGCCCTTAGGTGTCATCACCTTATCCATTCCACCCATACGACAACCCACCACCACCTTGTACCTCAATACCACTACCTTCTACTCTAAACCACTATTTTCTTTTCTTTCTCTCCCTACACCACACGGGAAGCCCACTGTCCCATTCTTTTCTTTCCCAAACTCAAGACCCACATTTATCTCTAAACTCTTCACATCTCTCTCGCTCACCTCGTAGTCACCACCGATCAGCCCGGCAAAGGCAAGGTGACCGATGGCTGCCCCAATATCAAACAGTCCCAATACATCTCCTCTCTCATCATTCCTTCTCCTCGGCTCTATCTATCACTAGCAATTCCACAGCCAAATTCAAGGGGTCAATGGCATGACCCCCTACTTGGTCATCATAACGAAAACTCGAATCTCCACTTGACAAACAAGGTGATCGAAACTTGGCTCATGAGCTTCATCACCACCACCTCATCGATCCTCGGTAGAATTCTAATCCGAGGTGATTTCTCTACCTTGAGACTTTTAGGAATCAAACCATATACGTGCATGTGATAAGAGTTTGGGTTTGTGAAATATAAAAGTATCTAAGTGCTTGCATGTATGTGTATATGTGTGAATGTCGATGCATATTAAATTAATGAGTGAAATTATGATTCTTGATCATTGTATGCTAGTTGGAACCGATTGAATGTTGAGTTTGGTAGACTTGAAAGTGAGTTGGGGTGATAAATTCACCATTTTCGTATGATATAATTGTGCACATAAAGTGTTTGACGAAATGAATGAATGAAATTAATGAAACTATGAAAACTGGAAGTTGGCTGTGTGAACAGAGACTTTATAAAATTAATTTACTAAGTTGTAGCCGTCCTATGGTCACCAAATTTAACTATGTTTAACATCAGTGTGTCTAGTACGTACCTACCAAATTTCAAGTCAATCCAATATGCTTTACTATTTTAATTATATTTTAAAACTCACTGCACAAAGCTGTTAAAATCCCTGTTCGATGCTCACGTTCTTTAAGTTGCGTCTAGAGTTTTATAAACTTTAAAATGCTAAAATTTTGCATAAGAACAATATAGTATGTCTTTAAGCTCTATGTAATTTTTCAGATTTTTCTAAAATAATTACTATTTATTTTAGAATTTACAAATGAACTGTGCACCAGTATCTCGGCAGGGATAGCTTGTCGTAAAATATTTTTAACTCCCAACCTCGTGTGAATATTTGAATGAGACTTTTTCTGAATTAAATTAGATTCAAATGGCTTTCCAAATTGATAGATCTCATTCTTATATTATTTATAATAAGCCCTCGGTAGATTTTCAAAGTTAATGCATTCCAGTGAATATTCTTGGCAAACTGCATTAGTTTAGATTTTATTTGAATGAGCTATTCAACTCCGACTTTTGCGAGATATGTTAGATCCGTTTTTCATACGATTTTGATTTTGGTTTCTTCATAAAAAATGTTCTTTACCATGTCTAGTTGTAATCTGGAAAGTTTGATCTCCATTCAAGTTCTTTAGGTATGCTTTTCGTTGATCCAAAATCAACTACCCGAAACTATCTGTTTTCAACCAGTCAACTTTGAGCTCCCGTATCTCTTGATGCGTAGGGTATCTTCTCAATCTTTCTTAATGAAATGTGTATATCTTGTTACAAGGTTTCCAAAATGGGGTCTCTCTCTCATTTTTGCATTATGAGTCAAAAGTTACGAGCCTCATAAAATGGCTCGTCGTTAAGCCAAATCTGAAAATCATGAAAATATTCTCAAGTATAGAAGTCAGTTCAAGCTGCCCAATTTGAGACCGTATATCTCCAGAACCGTAATTGATTTGAACCCGATTCCTTCTTAAAACTTGTAGTAGATATTTAGAGGTTTCCAGAATGTGCCTTTTTGTGACCATAGGTATTTTGAGTCGAGAGTTATGAATCGTCAAAGTATGTCACTTGAACAGTTTTGCTAAAAGTTAAATATCACAAATTTGGCTAAGTGTTAGGAATCATATCTTTTTTTTTTTGGTCAAAACGCGAAATAACATAAAGGGATAAGATATGGTCATATCTTATATGATGACATGTCATCAAATGATACATTCAAACATATTATGTTACGAGCATGTTAGAGCATTAATAAGACGATGAAATATGATAAACCAACACAACTCGTTATTCTTACAGAAGCATGTCTTAACCGAAAAGCATGTAACTACGTGATTACTTGGCTGCATCTCTTATCATGACATGTACTAAAATATAATATGACTACTAAGACCCGACAAATATTTTAATTCTAGATCCTAAATTTGGGAGTAGATAAGTTGAGCTTCGGGCATGGATTTTGAGAAATCATTATGAAATAATCATGCCTAAGAATTAGACTCATCTTGTAGGACTGGTTAAGGTTCATCCAAGGACAACCAGTGGAAATGTACGAGTAAGATGAGCTATTTGTACCACTTCGGTGACTGGTGGGATCTATTTTCTACAATGTATTTCGGGTTATTAAGCCCCAAGATATTTATTGAAATTGAGAATTGCATGCTATTTTATGCTCATTGCTTGGTGTTGACCTTGAGCGGTTAAACCGCCACGGCTGACGCCGGTAGTAGTTAACGATCGTGCCTCGAGCTAATCTTGGTGAGGTAGTGTACACGGAAGTCCGGGTGGGTGAACTTGGCCAAGTTCCTAGTCTTGTGGCGGCCATTAGTGGAACATTGTTTCCTATGGTCGAAAGAGGTAGCATGATGTGATGAGCAAGGAAGATATCGCGATACGAGCTCGTCAAGAAAACTATGTTTTGCATATATAGGGATAAATTATTTTACTTTTAAAACCTCCCTATGATATGTGGTTTAGCATGCATTTTTCTCAACTGCTTATGAACTGTTCTTTATTAAAATGGGGTACTCGATCCCACTGAGTACGCTAGTACTTAGCCCAAAACTCTTTTCAAATGTTTTCAGGTTGAGGAGCTAGCATGGTTGAGCGAGACGACTACGGCACCTGGGCATTGACTGGTCAAGAAATCCAAAACTCTTGTAGTCTAGTTTCTAAGAAGCTATAAACCTAGACGCTGACTGTGTCAAGTGTATGCTTTCCATTTTCGAGTTGCTTAATCAAAAACGCATAGGCCCCTATATCTGAGATGACATTTGCACCACCCTGTTCTTGTGTTAATATTTTGACTATTTCACTATTTATTCGAAGTTAATTCCCTTTTAAGTTGTTTGTTCGCATTGATCTCATCATAAATGATGTTCTAACACATATATGTTATATTACTTCAACATAAATATAATATTCTATGTGTGATTATCTTCCTTCATTTTTCCATGTCATTTTCTTATCCACTCATAACCCGTGATATCCCTCTGTCTCGACCTAGCTGGTCGGTGGGATATTACAAATGGTATCAGAGCTCAGGCTCCGCTCTGACTACCAACGTTTTATTTCGATTCAGTCTAACCCGCAGTGTTTTTCTATTTACTCGTTTTGACTACCAAAATTTACTCCTCAAAATAGTTCTAACTTTTAAAGCTCTCCTTGATAAAACTCCTATCTTAGTTCATTGTTTGGTCCTTGTTATCAAACTCATTCCTCATTAAAGTTAGGTACAATCTTTGATTCTTGAAGGACGATCAATTGCTTGTCGCTCTCTCTTCCATCTTGCCTCCGAAGGTATGTTTCTTGAATCGATGGATTCCAAATTAATTCTCAAATGAAATGAAGTGAATGTTCCATGAAAAGTTAATGTACGTAATTGGAGTGAAAATTTTGAAAATGTTTGAAATAGGAAAATGGTTCAATTGCTAATGGTGGGTTGAGAAAATACCTTCATGTTGATATGATATCATGGAATGATCGAGACGGACGAAGGAGCCCATGAGACCCGAGTGCATCCCAAATGAGATACTAGTAACATGTGAAGTGGTAATGAAAGAACGAAGAAGCTCGGATAGCAAGTAGAGTTTCTTATCGACTCTACCTTCAGGTGACCAAGTTAAGTTTGGACCTCGAATTTGGAAATAAAATCTCACGAGTAATCATGGACAATATGTCAAGTCGATAAGTAAGAACCTCTAGAATTTAATGAGTCCTACTAAGATGAGAACTGTCGAGATACATAGGTTACGAGAACCTAAATTTTCTTATGTTCCCTTATGTTATTGTTCTCTTCAACATTATTTGACTTACTAGGATTTCATTTTAAGCGCTCAACTAGAATTCTGCCTCGCGGATGGCAGGACACTTTTATTTCCTTAGAAACTACACTATGAGTCCTAAAGAATCAATAGAGAGGTGCGTTATGGGTCTCGTCACTAGATGAGAATTAGCCTGGGAAGGACAATTTACCAAAACATAAAGTTGCAATGAAGACGATCCTCGAGTTACCAACTAAACGAAAATGAATTAGAATATAAGATGATTTAGGCTGCCAATAGCAAACAATTCCTAAGTTATATTGGAATAGTTAGCTTCCATTAGTCTCCTTCTATAACACAGGATTAGTGCATCACCTGAGATTGAGCACCCAAATTCTTATACACCACGACAATTATTGACGCCGAGTCCATGATTTTTGAACTACCTCGATTATCTAGTTGGTCAACCACCACCAGTCATGTAACAAGAAACCTCATCATGGATAATCGCAGCTACATTTCTAGTCCATTCACAACACCGTAAACTCCTAACCGACTGATGTAGTTGCTCGACTCCAAAGCGATTCAACACGGTCCCTAGAAAACCAAGATTTGTTGACATCTCGACCAAAACTTCGTAGTTTCCAGCCGCTTGTTTCAATCATGCTCATGTAGATCGTAAACTTTTCACGCTCAAGATACCATACTCATATCCGCTAAGTTACATCCCGATCACCAACTTACGAGCTCGCAAACAAAGAAGTGGTCACCATACTAAGTATCCTAACCTGACGGCCTCGAACGAATATAACTACGCGATAACGACCACGACCGTCGATTGGTTTCCACTAGAATAATCATGAAGAGAAGACTGAAGAAAGGTTGATAGTTCTAGTTCACACCTAACAACTCGTAATCTCTACTCAACCTGGATGGCCGTCATGACTTCGAGCAAGTATTATTGCGACTCCAAGAAGATGGACGATACCCTGGAGCCTCCACAACGTTGACAATGACCAAATAATCCACAACCAATCGGACCTGTCAAGCCGAAGAACATTCCACTATTGAAAGCACTCGTTCCCTATTACAAGATTCCATCGATCACTAGAAGAAGGACGACCCAAAAACAAGACCACCTCGGAAAAGCGAAAGGCTTCCAAACTTCTGCTTATACGCCATCTGCTTTGCCTATAAGTAGTTAAGACTAGTGGAGTATCCCCACCCATCCACCACACAAAGAAGAAGCTCTTACTCAAAAGCATTATCGACATGTAGAAAACAGACCATGGACCTATAGAATGAGGCAAGCTACCAATTCTAGTACATAAAAGACAAGCTAAGGGAGGATGGCACCAACAGTAAAATTTAAGAATGATACTTGGACTAGGATCAAAGACTATATCCACTAGTCCTCTAAGCATTACCCTTTCACTAATCCATTTAGACAAAACCTCGATCGATTCTATGTTGTTTCGATTAGCTTCATACTCCTTCCTTCCCGTTGTCTTTGAAAGTCAAGCATTTCAATTTAGTCGCATTTTTTTATGAAGCTTTCGTGTTTATGACTCTTGCTTGTCAAAGTACTAAGACCTTCATTGGAGACGATCGCAGAATCATCTTGAAAAGACCTCCTAGAGGTAGTTCT
This sequence comes from Salvia rosmarinus, assembly GCA_036937905.1. Taxonomy (NCBI): domain Eukaryota; kingdom Viridiplantae; phylum Streptophyta; class Magnoliopsida; order Lamiales; family Lamiaceae; genus Salvia; species Salvia rosmarinus. The sequence continues at coordinate 70,266,371 of CM072815.1, read as the reverse complement.
TACAAACTCAATAAGTCCGTCAGTGGCAATCTCTATACTAGCCAACTTGTACCCCACTCCAATAGCGTTTTGCATCAATTGAGAAACTTAGCTAAATTTTTTTTTTGCAAGGATTCTCATGCCCTTCAACTCGGTGAAATCCTCCAAACCTTCCTCGTAAGAGGCAAAATTTTAACTAAACCCTATATGTTTTCAAATTCTCACTTGAATTAACTCCGTTTTGAAGTCCTCTAGTGAGGCGAACTCTTTTCGACTAAGTCCTTGTTGGGCAATTTATTTGAAACACCCTATTATCCGAATAATTTCTAAGTTTGTTTGGGAACTTATCTCATTCTTCAAGAAATTATTGTCAGGTTTGAAATTTCCTGATCTATGACTATGTTCCTCGATGTCCCACCGCAAGAACTAGGATGAACGTAGAAAGAAAAATCACAGCAACATACATGCGCTAGAGATTTGACAACACCACCTACAAAGCCCAATGTGAAATTTGACTAGAGTTTCGAATGCCTCTGTGAACAACGAAAAGCCAAAACATATATGAGCCGAGATGCACTTAGCAAAAGAGGTACCCCCTCGTTTCCAGGCCATATCCAACTACTTACCTCAACATATAAGTTTCTTACTGTATCGTTGGACCTCCTCTCATACGATCTATAACCAAACCAAACATCGGCGAGTCCTTAACGATGGTGCATACATGGTGAGTACAGCGTGAGACACTACCTAAACTCCAAGAAGAAGAGCTATCTGCACTGCTCACGACCTCTAAGCCCTCCCAGCGCCAACACATCTTCTGTCATGATCACGTTCTCCTTCGTACTGCTATTACAGCCTTAGCTTTCAACCCCAACCCCGTCATTATCAACCTTCTCTTTCTCGATTTTGCAGAGAATACACTCCATTCTGCTCCAAACTACCCTCTGCATCACAGAATATGATGCCGTAAAAAAAAAATTAGGGACCCACATCGCTTTGAATGCTTAAGCAAAAAAATCTAGAGCTAAGATAGAGTGCTTCTCCCAAGAAGAACATAACTTTTCTGAGATCTTGAAAAGTAGTGATAGAACGCGATACAACCCTAGAATTACGAAATAGTGGATGTATGTGACTAGTCACGAAGCACTGGACATGAAATACTAAGTCACGAAGAGCTATGAGATTTTGTCCCAAAATAGGGAGTCGCAGCACTACATTTCCATGATTGCAAAGTAATAGGACGACGTGATTAGTCACATCGTATGATGAGGTTTTATTTGAGATAGAAAGTTGAGACGTTGCAGGCCCACGATCATGGAATCTGATCGAGTAGCGCATGGCAGAATGAAGGACCCCACCGAGTCCACTAAGAGATCAAATTAACTATTTGGAAGTGAGAAAACCCCATTATTAAAATTCTACGAAGACCTTAAGAAGAAGAAGACAACAAATGACTAATTATCGAGCTCTAAGAAACCTTAAATTTTTTTCCTACAAGACACCGCTAAATTTCGAGGACTAAATTTTTCTAACGGGTAGTTTGTAATATCCCGTAGAGTGCTCGCTTGAAAACCGCCTAAAAATTAATTTTCTTTTCTAAGGCAAACATTTCATTTCTAAATCAAGAAGAGTTAGAATATTATCATAGCTTGTGGAGAATTTTAGGTCATTAACCGCTACCGATTAATTAAATTAAGTGCAATTATGTAACTCAGAAATAAATATAGAACGGATGTAGTCAGAGGAGCTATTACCTATTAAATATAATGACAAGATAATATAATTGAGCATCTAGCACCTATGCAAATTTAATTTTATTATTTTAATCATCAAGTGTTGCATTCTTTATGCAAGAGCTACTTGACAATTAAATGTCTAAATAAAATAACATACATACATATGGTGAAACAACTAGAAACTCCATATGTGATTTATTCATGTTACAATTTGTATTACACATATGATTAAAGGTGGACTAGAGTAATTTTCTTAAACAAACTATTTTACTTGAATTAAAATTTTAGGGATACTTTTACATGATTAATTGTAATTCATGTACCTACTAAGATACATCTATATATACTTCATGCTAGATATATAAGTAATATATATATATATATATATATATGATGAATGCATGTATACATAAGTGTAGTAGTGTGTGTGTGTGATTCATGTGTACGTGTGTGTGTGAATGTAAGTAGAAAGGCACTTGGCCCTTAGGTGTCATCACCTTATCCATTCCACCCATACGACAACCCACCACCACCTTGTACCTCAATACCACTACCTTCTACTCTAAACCACTATTTTCTTTTCTTTCTCTCCCTACACCACACGGGAAGCCCACTGTCCCATTCTTTTCTTTCCCAAACTCAAGACCCACATTTATCTCTCTAAACTCTTCACATCTCTCTCGCTCACCTCGTAGTCACCACCGATCAGCCCCGGCAAAGGCAAGGTGACCGATGGCTGCCCCAATATCAAACAGTCCCAATACATCTCCTCTCTCATCATTCCTTCTCCTCGGCTCTATCTATCACTAGCAATTCCACAGCCAAATTCAAGGGGTCAATGGCATGACCCCCTACTTGGTCATCATAACGAAAACTCGAATCTCCACTTGACAAACAAGGTGATCGAAACTTGGCTCATGAGCTTCATCACTCACCACCTCATCGATCCTCGGTAGAATTCTAATCCGAGGTGATTTCTCTACCTTGAGACTTTTAGGAATCAAACCATATACGTGCATGTGATAAGAGTTTGGGTTTGTGAAATATAAAAGTATCTAAGTGCTTGCATGTATGTGTATATGTGTGAATGTCGATGCATATTAAATTAATGAGTGAAATTATGATTCTTGATCATTGTATGCTAGTTGGAACCGATTGAATGTTGAGTTTGGTAGACTTGAAAGTGAGTTGGGGTGATAAATTCACCATTTTCGTATGATATAATTGTGCACATAAAGTGTTTGACGAAATGAATGAATGAAATTAATGAAACTATGAAAACTGGAAGTTGGCTGTGTGAACAGAGACTTTATAAAATTAATTTACTAAGTTGTAGCCGTCCTATGGTCACCAAATTTAACTATGTTTAACATCAGTGTGTCTAGTACGTACCTACCAAATTTCAAGTCAATCCAATATGCTTTACTATTTTAATTATATTTTTAAAACTCACTGCACAAAGCTGTTAAAATCCCCTGTTCGATGCTCACGTTCTTTAAGTTGCGTCTAGAGTTTTATAAACTTTAAAATGCTAAAATTTTGCATAAGAACAATATAGTATGTCTTTAAGCTCTATGTAATTTTTCAGATTTTTCTAAAAATAATTACTATTTATTTTAGAATTTACAAATGAACTGTGCACCAGTATCTCGGCAGGGATAGCTTGTCGTAAAATATTTTTAACTCCCAACCTCGTGTGAATATTTGAATGAGACTTTTTCTGAATTAAATTAGATTCAAATGGCTTTCCAAATTGATAGATCTCATTCTTATATTATTTATAATAAGCCCTCGGTAGATTTTCAAAGTTAATGCATTCCAGTGAATATTCTTGGCAAACTGCATTAGTTTAGATTTTATTTGAATGAGCTATTCAACTCCGACTTTTGCGAGATATGTTAGATCCGTTTTTCATACGATTTTGATTTTGGTTTCTTCATAAAAAATGTTCTTTACCATGTCTAGTTGTAATCTGGAAAGTTTGATCTCCATTCAAGTTCTTTAGGTATGCTTTTCGTTGATCCAAAATCAACTACCCGAAACTATCTGTTTTCAACCAGTCAACTTTGAGCTCCCGTATCTCTTGATGCGTAGGGTATCTTCTCAATCTTTCTTAATGAAATGTGTATATCTTGTTACAAGGTTTCCAAAATGGGGTCTCTCTCTCAATTTTGCATTATGAGTCAAAAGTTACGAGCCTCATAAAATGGCTCGTCGTTAAGCCAAATCTGAAAATCATGAAAATATTCTCAAGTATAGAAGTCAGTTCAAGCTGCCCAATTTGAGACCGTATATCTCCAGAACCGTAATTGATTTGAACCCGATTCCTTCTTAAAACTTGTAGTAGATATTTAGAGGTTTCAGAATGTGCCTTTTGTGACCATAGGTATTTTGAGTCGAGAGTTATGAATCGTCAAAGTATGTCACTTGAACAGTTTTGCTAAAGTTAAATATCACAAATTTGGCTAAGTGTTAGGAATCATATCTTTTTTTTTGGTCAAAACGTCGAAATAACATAAAAGGGATAAGATATGTGGTCATATCTTATATGGTGACATGTCATCAAATGATACATTCAAACATATTATGTTACGAGCATGTTAGAGCATTAATAAGACGCATGAAATATGATAAACCAACACAACCTGTTATTCTTACAGAAGCATGTCTTAACCGAAAAGCATGTAACTACGTGATTACTTGGCTGCATCTCTTATCATGACATGTACTAAAATATAATATGACTACTAAGACCCGACAAATATTTTAATTCTAGATCCTAAATTTGGGAGTAGATAAGTTGAGCTTCGGGCATGGATTTTGAGAAATCATTATGAAATAATCATGCCTAAGAATTAGACTCATCTTGTAGGACTGGTTAAGGTTCATCCAAGGACAACCAGTGGAAATGTACGAGTAAGATGAGCTATTTGTACCACTTGGGTGGTGGGATCTATTTTCTACAATGTATTTCGGGTTATTAAGCCCCAAGATATTTATTGAAATTGAGAATTGCATGCTATTTTATGCTCATTGCTTGGTGCTGACCTTGGAGCGGTTAAACCGCTACGGCTTCGGCCGGTAGTAGTTAACGATCGTGCCTCGAGCTAAAATCTTGCCGAGGTAGTGTACACGGAAGTCCGGGCTGGGTGAACTTGGCCAAGTTCCCTAGTCTTGGCGAAGGCGGCCATTAGTGGAACATTGTTTCCCCCTATGGTCCAGTAGGTAGCACAGATGTGATGAGCAAGGAAGTATATCGCGATACGAGCTCTGCTCGAAGAAAACTATGTTTTGCATATATAGGGATAAATTATTTTACTTTTAAAACCTCCCTATGATATGTGGTTTAGCATGCATTTTTCTCAACTGCTTATGAACTGTTCTTTATTAAAATGGGGTACTCGATCCCACTGAGTACGCTAGTACTTAGCCCAAAACTCTTTTCAAATGTTTTCAGGTTGAGGAGCTAGCATGGTTGAGCGAGACGACTACGGCACCTGGGCATTGACTGGTCAAGAAATCCAAAACTCTTGTAGTCTAGTTTCTAAGAAGCTATAAACCTAGACGCTGACTGTGTCAAGTGTATGCTTTCCATTTTCGAGTTGCTTAATCAAAACGATAGCCCCTATATACGAGATGACATTTGCACCACTGTTCTTGTGTTAATATTTTGACTATTTCACTATTTATTCGAAGTTAATTCCCTTTTAAGTTGTTTGTTCGCATTGATCTCATCATAAATGATGTTCTAACACATATATGTTATATTACTTCAACATAAATATAATATTCTATGTGTGATTATCTTCCTTCATTTTTCCATGTCATTTTCTTATCCACTCATAACCCGTGATATCCTCTGTCTCGACCTAGCTGGTGGGTGGGATATTACAAATGGTATCGAGCTCAGCTCGCTCGACTACCAACGTTTATTTCGATTCGATCTAACCGCGGTGTTTTCTATTTACTCGCTTTGACTACCAAAATTTACTCCTCAAAATAGTTCTAACTTTTAAAGCTCTCCTTGATAGAACTCCTATCTTAGTTCATTGTTTGGTCCTTGTTATCAAACTCATTCCTCATTAAAGTTAGGTACAATCTTTGATTCTTGAAGGACGATCAATTGCTTGTCGTCTCTCTCTTCCATGTCGCCTCCGAAAGGTATGTTTCTTGAACCGATGGATTCCAAATTAATTCTCAAATGAAATGAAGTGAATGTTCCATGAAAAAGTTAATGTACGTAATTGGGTGAAAATTTTGAAAATGTTTGAAATAGGAAAATGGTTCAATTGCTAATGGTGGGTTGAGAAAATACCTTCATGTTGATATGATATCATGGAATGATCGAGCAGGACGAAGGAGCCCATGAGACCGAGTGCATCCCAAATGAGATACTAGTAACATGTGAAGTGGTATGAAAGAACGAAGAAGCTCGGATAGCAAGTAGAGTTTCTTATTGACTCTACCTTCAGTGGTGACCAAGTTAAGTTGGACCTCGAATTTGGAAATAAAATCTCACGAGTAATCATGGACAATATGTCAAGTCGATAAGTAAGAACCTCTAGAATTTAATGAGTCCTACTAAGATGAGAACTGTCGAGATACATAGGTTACGAGAACCTAAATTTTCTTATGTTCCCTTATGTTATTGTTCTCTTCAACATTATTTGACTTACTAGGATTTCATTTTAAGCGCTCAACTAGAATTCTGCCTCGCGGATGGCAGGACACTTTTATTTCCTTAGAAACTACACTATGAGTCCTAAAGAATCAATAGAGAGGTGCGTTATGGGTCTCGTCACTAGATGAGAATTAGCCTGGGAAGGACAATTTACCAAAACATAAAGTTGCAATGAAGACGATCCTCGAGTTACCAACTAAGCGAAAATGAATTAGAATATAAGATGATTTAGGCTGCCAATAGCAAACAATTCCTAAGTTATATTGGAATAGTTAGCTTCCATTAGTCTCCTTCTATAACACGAGATTAGTGCATCACCGAGATTGAGCACCCAAATTCTTATACACCACGACAATTATTGACGTCGAGTCCTGATTTTTGAACTACCTCGATTATCTAGTTGTGTCAACCACCACCAGTCATGTAACAAGAAACCTCATCATGGATAATCGCAGCTACATTTCTAGTCCATTCACAACACAGTAAACTCCTAACCGATGATGTAGTTGCCACGACTCCAAAGCGATTCAACACGGTCCCTAGAAAACCAAGATTTGTTGACATCTCTGACCAAAACTTCGTAGTTTCCAGCCAGTTGTTTCAATCATGCTCATGTAGATCGTAAACTTTTCACGTTCGGTATACCATACTCATATCCGCTAAGTTACATCCCGATCACCAACTTACGAAGCGCAAACAAAGTGGTCACCATACTAAGTATCCTAACCGACGGCCTCGAGCGAATATAACTACGCGATAACGACCACGACCGTCGATTGGTTTCCACTAGAATAATCATGAAGAGAAGCGAAGAAAGGTTGATAGTTCTAGTTCACACCTAACAACTCGTAATCTCTACTCAACCCGGATGGCGTCATGACTTGAGCAAGTATTATTGCGACTCCAAGAAGATGGGCGATACCGGAGCCTCCACAGCGTTGACAATGACCAAATAATCCACAACCAATCGGACTGTCAAGTCAAGAACATTCCACTATTGAAAGCACTCGTTCCCTATTACAAGATTCCATCGATCACTAGAAGAAGGACGACCCAAAACAAGACCACCTCGAAAAGCGAAGGCTTCCAAACTTACGCTTATCGCCATCGCTTTCATTTATAAGTAGTTAAGACTAGTGGAGTATCCCCACCCATCCACCACACAAAGAAGAAGCTCTTACTCAAAAGCATTATCGACATGTAGAAAATGACCATGGACCTATAGAATGAGGCAAGCTACCAATTCTAGTACATAAAAGACAAGCTAAGGAGGATGGCACCAACGGTAAAATTTAAGAATGATACTTGGACTAGGATCAAAGACTATATCCACTAGTCCTCTAAGCATTACCCTTTCACTAATCCATTTAGACAAAACCTCGTATCGTCTATGTTGTTTCGATTAGCTTCATACTCCTTCCTTCCTCGTTGTCTTTGAAAGTCAAGCATTTCAATTTAGTCGCATTTTTTTATGAAGCTTTCGTGTTTATGACTCTTGCTTGTCAAAGTACTAAGACCTTCATTGGAGCGATCAGAATCATCTTGAAAAGACCTCCTAGAGGTAGTTCTTACAAACTCAATAAGTCCGTCAGTGGCAATCTCTATACTAGCCAACTTGTACCCCACTTCCGATAGCGTTTTGCATCAATTGAGAAACTTAGCTAAATTTTTTTTTGCAAGGATTCTCATGCCCTTCAATGGTGAAATCCTCCAAACCTTCCTCGTAAGAGGCAAAATTTTAACTAAACCCTATATGTTTTCAAATTCTCACTTGGAATTAACTCCGTTTTGGAAGTCCTCTAGTGAGGCGAACTCTTTTCGACTAAGTCCTTGTTGGGCAATTTATTTGAAACACCCTATTATCCGAATAATTTCTAAGTTTGTTTGGGAACTTATCTCATTCTTCAAGAAATTATTGTCGGGTTTGAAATTTCCTGATCTATGACTATGTTCCTCGATGTCCCACCGCAAGAACTAGGATGAGCGTGAAAGAAAAATCACAGACAACATACATGCGCTAGAGATTTGACAACACCACCTACAAAGCCCAATGTGAAATTTGACTAGAGTTTGAATGCCTCTGTGAACAACGAAAAGCCAAAACATATATGAGCCGAGATGCACTTAGCAAAAGAGGTACCCCTCGTTTCAGGCCATATCCAACTACTTACCTCAACATATAAGTTTCTTACTGTATCGTTGGACCTCCTCTCATACGATCTATAACCAAACCAAACATCGGCGAGTCCTTAACGATGGTGCATACATGGTGAGTACAGCGTGAGACACTACCTAAACTCCAAGAAGAAGAGCTATCTGCACTGCTCACGACCTCTAAGCCCTCCCAGCGCCAACACATCTTCTGTCATGATCACGTTCTCCTTCGTACTGCTATTACAGCCTTAGCTTTCAACCCCAACCCCGTCATTATCAACCTTCTCTTTCTCGATTTTGCAGAGAATACACTCCATTCTGCTCCAAACTACCCTCTGCATCACAGAATATGATGCCGTAAAAAAAAAATTAGGGACCCACATCGCTTTGAATGCTTAAGCAAAAAAATCTAGAGCTAAGATAGAGTGCTTCTCCCAAGAAGAACATAACTTTTCTGAGATCTTGAAAAGTAGTGATAGAACGCGATACAACCTAGAATTACGAAATAGTGGATGTATGTGACTAGTCACGAAGCACTGGACATGAAATACTAAGTCACGAAGAGCTATGAGATTTTGTCCCAAAATAGGAAGTCATGACACTACATTTCCATGATTGCAAAGTAATAGGACGACGTGATTAGTCACATCGTATGATGAGGTTTTATTTGAGATAGAAAGTTGAGGCGTTGCAGGGCCCACGATCATGGAATCTGATCGAGTAGCAGCGGCAGAATGAAGGACCCCACCGAGTCCACTAAGAGATCAAATTAACTATTTGGAAGTGAGAAAACCCCATTATTAAAATTCTACGAAGACCTTAAGAAGAAGAAGACAACAAATGACTAATTATCGAGCTCTAAGAAACCTTAAATTTTTTTTCCTACAAGACACCGCTAAATTTCGAGGACGAAATTTTTCTAACGGGGGTAGTTTGTAATATCCGAGAGTCGCTCGCTTGAAAACCGCCTAAAAATTAATTTTCTTTTTCTAAGGCAAACATTTCATTTCTAAATCAGTAAGAGTTAGAATATTATCATAGCTTGTGGAGAATTTTAGGTCATTAACCGCGCTACCTGATTAATTAAATTAAGTGCAATTATGTAACTCAGGAAATAAATATAGAACGGATGTAGCTGCAGGGAGCTATTACCTATTAAATATAATGACAAGATAATATAATTGAGCATCTAGCACCTATGCAAATTTAATTCTTATTATTTTAATCACTGAAGTGTTGGATTCTTTATGCAAGAGCTACTTGACAATTAAATGTCTAAATAAAATAACATACATACATATGGTGAAACAACTAGAAACTCCATATGTGATTTATTGCGTGTTACAATTTGTATTACACATATGATTAAAGGTGGACTAGAGTAATTTTCTTAAACAAACTATTTTACTTGAATTAAAATTTTAGGGATACTTTTACATGATTAATTGTAATTCATGTACCTACTAAGATACATCTATATATACTTCATGCTAGATATATAAGTAATATATATATATATATATATATGATGAATGCATGTGTATACATAAGTGTAGTAGTGGTGTGTGTGTGATTCATGTGTACGTGTGTGTGTGAATGTAAGTAGAAAGGCACTTGGCCCTTAGGTGTCATCACCTTATCCATTCCACCCATACGACAACCCACCACCACCTTGTACCTCAATACCACTACCTTCTACTCTAAACCACTATTTTCTTTTCTTTCTCTCCCTACACCACACGGGAAGCCCACTGTCCCATTCTTTTCTTTCCCAAACTCAAGACCCACATTTATCTCTCTAAACTCTTCACATCTCTCTCGCTCACCTCGTAGTCACCACCGATCAGCCCCGGCAAAGGCAAGGTGACCGATGGCTGCCCCAATATCAAACAGTCCCAATACATCTCCTCTCTCATCATTCCTTCTCCTCGGCTCTATCTATCACTAGCAATTCCACAGCCAAATTCAAGGGGTCAATGGCATGACCCCCTACTTGGTCATCATAACGAAAACTCGAATCTCCACTTGACAAACAAGGTGATCGAAACTTGGCTCATGAGCTTCATCACTCACCACCTCATCGATCCTCGGTAGAATTCTAATCCGAGGTGATTTCTCTACCTTGAGACTTTTAGGAATCAAACCATATACGTGCATGTGATAAGAGTTTGGGTTTGTGAAATATAAAAGTATCTAAGTGCTTGCATGTATGTGTATATGTGTGAATGTCGATGCATATTAAATTAATGAGTGAAATTATGATTCTTGATCATTGTATGCTAGTTGGAACCGATTGAATGTTGAGTTTGGTAGACTTGAAAGTGAGTTGGGGTGATAAATTCACCATTTTCGTATGATATAATTGTGCACATAAAGTGTTTGACGAAATGAATGAATGAAATTAATGAAACTATGAAAACTGGAAGTTGGCTGTGTGAACAGAGACTTTATAAAATTAATTTACTAAGTTGTAGCCGTCCTATGGTCACCAAATTTAACTATGTTTAACATCAGTGTGTCTAGTACGTACCTACCAAATTTCAAGTCAATCCAATATGCTTTACTATTTTAATTATATTTTAAAACTCACTGCACAAAGCTGTTAAAATCCCTGTTCGATGCTCACGTTCTTTAAGTTGCGTCTAGAGTTTTATAAACTTTAAAATGCTAAAATTTTGCATAAGAACAATATAGTATGTCTTTAAGCTCTATGTAATTTTCAGATTTTTCTAAAATAATTACTATTTATTTTAGAATTTACAAATGAACTGTGCACCAGTATCTCGGCAGGGATAGCTTGTCGTAAAATATTTTAACTCCCAACCTCGTGTGAATATTTGAATGAGACTTTTCTGAATTAAATTAGATTCAAATGGCTTTCCAAATTGATAGATCTCATTCTTATATTATTTATAATAAGCCCTCGGTAGATTTTCAAAGTTAATGCATTCCAGTGAATATTCTTGGCAAACTGCATTAGTTTAGATTTTATTTGAATGAGCTATTCAACTCCGACTTTTGCGAGATATGTTAGATCCGTTTTTCATACGATTTTGATTTTGGTTTCTTCATAAAAAATGTTCTTTACCATGTCTAGTTGTAATCTGGAAAGTTTGATCTCCATTCAAGTTCTTTAGGTATGCTTTTCGTTGATCCAAAATCAACTACCCGAAACTATCTGTTTTCAACCAGTCAACTTTGAGCTCCCGTATCTCTTGATGCGTAGGGTATCTTCTCAATCTTTCTTAATGAAATGTGTATATCTTGTTACAAGGTTTCCAAATGGGGTCTCTCTCATTTTTGCATTATGAGTCAAAAGTTACGAGCCTCATAAAATGGCTCGTCGTTAAGCCAAATCTGAAAATCATGAAAATATTCTCAAGTATAGAAGTCAGTTCAAGCTGCCCAATTTGAGACCGTATATCTCCAGAACCGTAATTGATTTGAACCCGATTCCTTCTTAAAACTTGTAGTAGATATTTAGAGGTTTCCAGAATGTGCCTTTTGTGACCATAGGTATTTTGAGTCGAGAGTTATGAATCGTCAAAGTATGTCACTTGAACAGTTTGCTAAAAGTTAAATATCACAAATTTGGCTAAGTGTTAGGAATCATATCTTTTTTTTGGTCAAAACGCACGAAATAACATAAAGGGATAAGATATGTCGGTCATATCTTATATGGTGACATGTCATCAAATGATACATTCAAACATATTATGTTACGAGCATGTTAGAGCATTAATAAGGCGCATGAAATATGATAAACCAACACAACTCGTTATTCTTACAGAAGCATGTCTTAACCGAAAAGCATGTAACTACGTGATTACTTGGCTGCATCTCTTATCATGACATGTACTAAAATATAATATGACTACTAAGACCCGACAAATATTTTAATTCTAGATCCTAAATTTGGGAGTAGATAAGTTGAGCTTCGGGCATGGATTTTGAGAAATCATTATGAAATAATCATGCCTAAGAATTAGACTCATCTTGTAGGACTGGTTAAGGTTCATCCAAGGACAACCAGTGGAAATGTACGAGTAAGATGAGCTATTTGTACCACTTCGGTGACAGGTGGGATCTATTTTCTACAATGTATTTCGGGTTATTAAGCCCCAAGATATTTATTGAAATTGAGAATTGCATGCTATTTTATGCTCATTGCTTGGTGCTGACCTTGGAGCGGTTAAACCGCTACTCGACTTGACGGTAGTAGTTAACGATCGTGCCTCGAGCTAAATCTTGGTGAGGTAGTGTACACGGAAGTCCGGGTGGGTGAACTTGGCCAAGTTCCCTAGTCTGTATGGCGGCCATTAGTGGAACATTGTTTCCCTATGGTCCGATGGTAGCATGATGTGATGAGCAAGGAAGTATATCGCGATCTGAGCTCGTCAAGAAAACTATGTTTTGCATATATAGGGATAAATTATTTTACTTTTAAAACCTCCCTATGATATGTGGTTTAGCATGCATTTTCTCAACCGCTTATGAACTGTTCTTTATTAAAATGGGGTACTCGATCCCACTGAGTACGCTAGTACTTAGCCCAAAACTCTTTTCAAATGTTTTCAGGTTGAGGAGCTAGCATGGTTGAGCGAGACGACTACGGCACCTTGGCATTGACTGGTCAAGAAATCCAAAACTCTTGTAGTCTAGTTTCTAAGAAGCTATAAACCTAGACGCTGACTGTGTCAAGTGTATGCTTTCCATTTTCGAGTTGCTTAATCAAAAACGCATAGGCCCCTATATCTGAGATGACATTTGCACCACCCTGTTCTTGTGTTAATATTTTGACTATTTCACTATTTATTCGAAGTTAATTCCCTTTTAAGTTGTTTGTTCGCATTGATCTCATCATAAATGATGTTCTAACACATATATGTTATATTACTTCAACATAAATATAATATTCTATGTGTGATTATCTTCCTTCATTTTTCCATGTCATTTTCTTATCCACTCATAACCCGTGATATCCCTCTGTCTCGACCTAGCTGGTCGGTGGGATATTACAAATGGTATCAGAGCTCAGGCTCCGCTCTGACTACCAACGTTTTATTCGATTGATCTAACCCATGATGTTTTCTATTTACTCGCTTTGACTACCAAAATTTACTCCTCAAAATAGTTCTAACTTTTAAAGCTCTCCTTGATAGAACTCCTATCTTAGTTCATTGTTTGGTCCTTGTTATCAAACTCATTCCTCATTAAAGTTAGGGTACAATCTTTTGATTCTTGAAGGACAGTCAATTGCTTGTCGTCTCTCTTCCATGCCGCCCTCCGAAAGGTATGTTTCTTGGTGATGGATTCCAAATTAATTCTCAAATGAAATGAAGTGAATGTTCCATGAAAAAGTTAATGTACGTAATTGGGTGAAAATTTTGAAAATGTTTGAAATAGGAAAATGGTTCAATTGCTAATGGTGGGTTGAGAAAATACCTTCATGTTGATATGATATCATGGAATGATCGAACGGACGAAGGAGCCCATGAGACCGAGTGCATCCCAAATGAGATACTAGTAACATGTGAAGTGGTAATGAAAGAACGAAGAAGCTCGGATAGCAAGTAGAGTTTCTTATTGACTCTACCTTGTGGTGACCAAGTTAAGTTTGGACCTCGAATTTGGAAATAAAATCTCACGAGTAATCATGGACAATATGTCAAGTCGATAAGTAAGAACCTCTAGAATTTAATGAGTCCTACTAAGATGAGAGCTGCCGAGATACATAGGTTACGAGAACCTAAATTTTCTTATGTTCCCTTATGTTATTGTTCTCTTCAACATTATTTGACTTACTAGATTTCATTTTAAGCGCTCAACTAGAATTACGCCTCATGGATGGCGGGACACTTTTATTTCCTTAGAAACTACACTATGAGTCCTAAAGAATCAATAGAGAGGTGCGTTATGGGTCTCGTCACTAGATGAGAATTAGCACAGGAAGGACAATTTACCAAAACATAAAGTTGCAATGAAGACGATCCTCGAGTTACCAACTAAGCGAAATGAATTAGAATATAAGATGATTTAGGTCGCCAATAGCAAACAATTCCTAAGTTATATTGGAATAGTTAGCTTCCATTAGTCTCCTTCTATAACACGAGATTAGTGCATCACCGAGATTGAGCACCCAAATTCTTATACACCACGACAATTATTGACGTCGAGTCCTGATTTTTGAACTACCTCGATTATCTAGTTGTGTCAACCACCACCAGTCATGTAACAAGAAACCTCATCATGGATAATCGCAGCTACATTTCTAGTCCATTCACAACATCAGTAAACTCCTAACCGATGATGTAGTTGCCACGACTCCAAAGCGATTCAACACGGTCCCTAGAAACCAAGATTTGTTGACATCTCGACCAAAACTTCGTAGTTTCCAGCCAGTTGTTTCAATCATGCTCATGTAGATCGTAAACTTTTCACGTTCGGTATACCATACTCATATCCGCTAAGTTACATCCCGATCACCAACTTACGAAGCGCAAACAAAAAGTGGTCACCATACTAAGTATCCCTAACCGACGGCCTCGAGCGAATATAACTACGCGATAACGACCACGACCGTCGATTGGTTTCCACTAGAATAATCATGAAGAGAAGGCGAAGAAAGGTTGATAGTTCTAGTTCACACCTAACAACTCGTAATCTCTACTCAACACGGATGGCCGTCATGACTTCGAGCAAGTATTATTGCGACTCCAAGAAGATGGACGATACCCTGGAGCCTCCACAACGTTGACAATGACCAAATAATCCACAACCAATCGGACTGTCAAGCGAAGAACATTCCACTATTGAAAGCACTCGTTCCTATTACAAGATTCCATCGATCACTAGAAGAAGGACGACCCAAAACAAGACCACCTCGAAAAGCGAAGGCTTCCAAACTTACGCTTATACGCCATCATCTGCTTTTTTATAAGTAGTTAAGACTAGTGGAGTATCCCCACCCATCCACCACACAAAGAAGAAGCTCTTACTCAAAAGCATTATCGACATGTAGAAAGCAGGACCATGGACTATAGAATGAGGCAAGCTACCAATTCTAGTACATAAAAGACAAGCTAAGGAGGATGGCACCAACAAGAAATTTAAGAATGATACTTGGACTAGGATCAAAGACTATATCCACTAGTCCTCTAAGCATTACCCTTTCACTAATCCATTTAGACAAAAACCTCGTATCAGTCTATGTTGTTTCGATTAGCTTCATACTCCTTCCTTCCTGTTGTCTTTGAAAGCTGAAGCATTTCAATTTAGTCGCATTTTTTTTATGAAGCTTTCGTGTTTATGACTCTTGCTTGTCAAAGTACTAAGACCTTCATTGGAGACGATCATGAATCATCTTGAAAAGACCTCCTAGAGGTAGTTCTTACAAACTCAATAAGTCCGTCAGTGGCAATCTCTATACTAGCCAACTTGTACCCCACTTCCAATGACGTTTTGCATCAATTGAGAAACTTAGCTAAATTTTTTTTTTGCAAGGATTCTCATGCCCTTCAATTGGTGAAATCCTCCAAACCTTCCTCGTAAGAGGCAAAATTTTAACTAAACCCTATATGTTTTCAAATTCTCACTGGAATTAACTCCGGTTTGGAAGTCCTCTAGTGAGGCGAACTCTTTTCGACTAAGTCCTTGTTGGGCAATTTATTTGAAACACCCTATTATCCGAATAATTTCTAAGTTTGTTTGGGAACTTATCTCATTCTTCAAGAAATTATTGTCAGGTTTGAAATTTCCTGATCTATGACTATGTTCCTCGATGTCCCACCGCAAGAACTAGGATGAGCGTGAAAGAAAAATCACAGCAACATACATGCGCTAGAGATTTGACAACACCACCTACAAAGCCCAATGTGAAATTTGACTAGAGTTTGAATGCCTCTGTGAACAACGAAAATCCAAAACATATATGAGCCGAGATGCACTTAGCAAAGAGGTACCCCTCGTTTCAGGCCATATCCAACTACTTACCTCAACATATAAGTTTCTTACTGTATCGTTGGACCTCCTCTCATACGATCTATAACCAAACCAAACATCGGCGTAGTCCTTAACGATGGTGCATACATGGTGAGTACAGCGTGAGACACTACCTAAACTCCAAGAAGAAGAGCTATCTGCACTGCTCACGACCTCTAAGCCTCCCAGCGCCAACACATCTTCTGTCATGATCACGTTCTCCTTCGTACTGCTATTACAGCCTTAGCTTTCAACCAACCCGTCATTATCAACCTTCTCTTTCTCGATTTTGCAGAGAATACACTCCATTCTGCTCCAAACTACCCTCTGCATCACAGAATATGATGCCGTAAAAAAAAAATTAGGGACCCACATCGCTTTGAATGCTTAAGCAAAAAAATCTAGAGCTAAGATAGAGTGCTTCTCCCAAGAAGAACATAACTTTTCTGAGATCTTGAAAAGTAGTGATAGAACGCGATACAACCCTAGAATTACGAAATAGTGGATGTATGTGACTAGTCACGAAGCACTGGACATGAAATACTAAGTCACGAAGAGCTATGAGATTTTGTCCCAAAATAGGGAGTCGCAGCACTACATTTCCATGATTGCAAAGTAATAGGACGACGTGATTAGTCACATCGTATGATGAGGTTTTATTTGAGATAGAAAGTTGAGGCGTTGCGGGCCCACGATCATGGAATCTGATCGAGAGTAGCGCAATGGCGAATGAAGGACCCCACCGAGTCCACTAAGAGATCAAATTAACTATTTGGAAGTGAGAAAACCCCATTATTAAAATTCTACGAAGACCTTAAGAAGAAGAAGACAACAAATGACTAATTATCGAGCTCTAAGAAACCTTAAATTTTTTTTCCTACAAGACACCGCTAAATTTCGAGGACGAAATTTTTCTAATGAGGGTAGTTGTAATATCAGAGAGTGCTTGAAAACCGGCCTAAAAAAATTAATTTTCTTTTTCTAAGGCAAACATTTCATTTCTAAATCAGTAAGAGTTAGAATATTATCATAGCTTGTGGAGAATTTTAGGTCATTAACCGCGCTACCTGATTAATTAAATTAAGTGCAATTATGTAACTCAGGAAATAAATATAGAACGGATGTAATGCTGGGGAGCTATTACCTATTAAATATAATGACAAGATAATATAATTGAGCATCTAGCACCTATGCAAATTTAATTCTTATTATTTTAATCACTGAAGTGTTGCATTCTTTATGCAAGAGCTACTTGACAATTAAATGTCTAAATAAAATAACATACATACATATGGTGAAACAACTAGAAACTCCATATGTGATTTATTCGTGTTACAATTTGTATTACACATATGATTAAAGGTGGACTAGAGTAATTTTCTTAAACAAACTATTTTACTTGAATTAAAATTTTAGGATACTTTTACATGATTAATTGTAATTCATGTACCTACTAAGATACATCTATATATACTTCATGCTAGATATATAAGTAATATATATATATATATATATATGATGAATGCATGTGTATACATAAGTGTAGTAGTGGTGTGTGTGTGATTCATGTATGCGTGTGTGTGTGAATGTAAGTAGAAAGGCACTTGGCCCTTAGGTGTCATCACCTTATCCATTCCACCCATACGACAACCCACCACCACCTTGTACCTCAATACCACTACCTTCTACTCTAAACCACTATTTTCTTTCTTTCTCTCCCACACCACACGGAAGCCCACTGTCCCATTCTTTTCTTTCCCAAACTCAAGACCCAATTTATCTCTAAACTCTTCACATCTCTCGCTCACCTCGTAGTCACCACCGATCAGCCCGGCAAAGGCAAGGTGACCGATGGCTGCCCCAATATCAAACAGGTCCCAATACATCTCTCTCTCATCATTCCTTCTCCTCGGCTCTATCTATCACTAGCAATTCCACAGCCAAATTCAAGGGTCAATGGCATGACCCCTACTTGGTCATCATAACGAAAACTCGAATCTCCACTTGACAAACAAGGTGATCGAAACTTGGCTCATGAGCTTCATCACTCACCACCTCATCGATCCTCGGTAGAATTCTAATCCGAGGTGATTTCTCTACCTGAGACTTTTAGGAATCAAACCATATACGTGCATGTGATAAGAGTTTGGGTTTGTGAAATATAAAAGTATCTAAGTGCTTGCATGTATGTGTATATGTGTGAATGTCGATGCATATTAAATTAATGAGTGAAATTATGATTCTTGATCATTGTATGCTAGTTGGAACCGATTGAATGTTGAGTTTGGTAGACTTGAAAGTGAGTTGGGGTGATAAATTTGTAATATCCCACCGACCAGCTAGGTCGGGACGGAGGGATATCACGGGTTATAAGTGGAATAAGAGAATGATAAGGGAAAACAAAGTAAGATAGTCACACATATAATATCATATTTATGTTGAAGTAATATTACATATATGTGTTAGAATATCAAACTTATGACGGGATCCTGGCGAACAAACAACTTAAACGGGAATTATATTCGAATAAATAGTGAAATAGTCAAAATCGTGGCATGAAAACAGGATGATGCAAATGCCATCCCAGATATAGGGGCCTATACGTTTTTGATTAAGCAACTCGAAAGGGGAAAGCATACACTTGACATAGTCAACGACCAGGTTTATAGCTTCAGGAAAATATTAGAAACTATACTAGCAAGAGTTTTGGATTTCTTGACCAGTCAATGCCCAGGTGCCGTAGTCGTCTCGCTCGGCCATGCTAGTTCCTCAACCTGAAAACATTTGAAAATAGTTTTGGGCTGAGTACTAGCATACTCAGTGGGATCTTATGCCCCATTTTGAGAAATATTAGTTCACAAACAGTTCAAGAAAAGAGCATGCTAAACACATATCATAGGGCAGGTTTTAAAGAGAAAAAGGTCGACCCTATATATGCAAAACATAGTTTTCTCCGAGCGAGCTCGTATCGCGATATACTTTCTTGCTCATCACATCGTGTTACCTCATTGGACCATAGGAAACAACGTTCCACTAATGGTCGCCGCCAAGACTAGGAACTTGGCGAGTTCACCCGGCCCGGGACTTCCGTGTACACTACCTCGGCCAATGCTTAGCTGAAGCACGATCGTTAACTACTCCGCCCGAAGCCGTGGCGGTTTAACCGCTCAAGGTCGACACCAGTAATGAGCATAAAAAAAGCGATGCAATTCTCAATTTCAATAAACATCTTGGGGCTTAATAACCCGAAATACATTGCGTAAAATAGATCCCACATCACCGAAGTGGTACCAATAGCTCATCTTACTCGTACATATCCACCGGTTATCCTTGGATGAACCTTAACGATCCTACAAGATAAGTCTAATTCTTAGGCATGATTATTTCATAATGATTTCTCGTAATCCATGTCCAAGCTCAAACTTATCTATTCTCAAATTTAGGATCTAGGGTTAAAATATTTGTCGGTCTTAGTAATCATATTCTATTTTAGTACATGTCATGATAAGAGATGCGACCAGTAATCACGTAGTTACATGCTTTTCGGTTAAGACATGCTTCGTAAGAATAACGAGTTGTGTTGGTTTATCATATTTCATGCGTCTTATTAATGCTCTAACATGCTCGTAACATAATATGTTTGAATGCATCATTTGATGACATGTCAGTCATATAAGACATGATTCCAACACTTAGCCAAATTTGTGATATTTAACTTTTAGCAAAACTGTTCAAGTGACATACTTTGGCGACTCATATCTCTCGACTCAAAATGCCTATGGATTCACAAAGACATGTTCGGAAAGAAATAATTATGAACTACAAGCTCATAGAAGAGTCGAGTCCATAACAATTGTGGTTCTGAAGATATAAGGTCTCAAAGTGGGCAACTCAAACTGATTTCTATACTTAGAATATTTTCATGAATTCCAGATTTGGCTTAAGCGAGTGATTTTACGAGGCTCGTAACTTTTGACTCACAATGCCAAAATAAGAGAGAGACACCATTTTGGAAACCTTGTAACAAGGTCTACACGTTTCATTAAGAAAGATTCAGAAGATACCCTACGCATCAGGAGATATGGGAGCTCAAAGTTGACTGGTTGAAAACAGACAGTTTCGGTAGGTGTCTTTGGGTGGATGAAAGGCATACCTAAAAGACTTGAATTGAGATCAAACTTTCCACATCATAATTAGGCATGGTAAGGAACATATTTTATGAAGAAACCTCAATCCAAATCAGACTACAAACGACTCGAACATCTCTCATAAAATTCAGACTTGAATAGTTTATTAAAATAGGATTTTGACTAAGGCAGTTTGACAAGAAAACTTCATGGAATGCATAAACTTTCAAAATTCACTGAGGGCTTATTAGAAATAATCTATGAATTATACCTATCAATTTGGAAAGATATTTGAGTCTAGTTTAATGCAGAAAAGCCTCACTCAAAGATGTGCAATAGGCTGGGAGATAAAAATACTTTACTACAGGCTATCCCTGCGAGATAGTATTGAGCAGTTCATTTGTAAATTTCGGAATAATTAGTAAATGTATATATAAAAATCTGAAAATTATAGAGAGGTTCTTGACATTCTAAAATGTGTTTCTGAGAAATTTTAGCATTTTACAATTTATAAAACTCAGACGAAACTTAAAGAACGTGAGCATCGAACAGGGGATTTTAACAGCTTTGTGCAGTGAGTTTGAAAAATATAATTAAAAGAGTAAAACACCTTGGATTAACTTGAAATTTAACAGAGACATGCTATACATGTTTAATTACAACATAGTTAAATTTGGTAGTCATCGGGCCACTAAAACCTGGTTAATTAATTCCACATATGTACTGTTCGTGCAGCCAACTTCCAGTTTTCATCCAAGTTCATAATTTTAAGTAATTTCTTTCATGCATTTCATCAAACACAATATGTGCACATATATAAGACACGAAATCTTGGTGAATTTATCACCCCAATCCCCAACCAAGTTCATCATTTAAATCATGCAATCCATCCACCATCAATACACAACATAGCAACTGGCTGGAAACATACAATTCAATGACATGCAATCACTCACATGTAGAAACCCATCAATCTCAAGCACTTAGGCATACATGCATGTATGTCATTTGAATACTAGCTCAAGGTGTATATAATTCACCTTGGAGACGATCTAACAGTAATCAAGAGATTGACGAAGAAGACGTTGAACTCAAAGCTTATAAATGTTTCGGCCGTTCCCTACACCAACAAGAGTTATAAAATCCACTTCCAAATTAGCAAGTAGGATCCATCTACCAAGACATAAGATGAGTGAGGTTCTTAGCTAGGGAAAAAAAAAGAAGACACAGATGAACCTCACCTTCAAATTGGACTAAGCCATTGGCCTTTTGTGCCTAGCCGATGGAAGTACTTGAAAGATGGGAATTGAGAAAATATAAGAGAGCTTTGAGTGTAGGGGCTGCCTTGATTATGAGGTGGCCATAAGCCACTTTACTGTTCCGAAGAGAATGACGGAGAGAGGAAAATATGAGTGGTTTAAAGAAACAATGGAGAATTATAGTAGGGAAAGGGTCTGCCGCAGAAATGTGGGAGGAATAGGAGTTTGGAATAATCTAAGTGTTACACTAGTTGGAAGGATGACAAAAGGCATGTAGGGTGGCAGGTGTCACCACTTTAGGGCTAACACACACAATTCATGACACCTACACAAACACATGCACCAACACACAATACTTTGTGCACACTAACACACGCATAAACATATCACATATACACTCACATGTAAATATAGAATATAGATATAGAGAGAGATATACATCATACATATTGGCACACGCCTACTCAACTAATATATGTATATATGTACTTAATTATTTAAGTATGCTATATAATTTATTAAATTATCACTTAATATTTGACATAGTATAATTTGGTAGCATGTAATTCACATATGGAGCTTCTAATCATTTTCTTAGAAGCATATATGCATATATTATTTTATTTAGATATTAAATTATCAAGAACTAACTTGTCCATACACGTAAAATGCAACATGTTAGTAGTTTAAATAATAAGAATCAAATTTGCAAACACTCTGGGTGCTCAATTATATTATCACCATCTTCTTATTTAACATGTACTAGCTTCCTGCATTTATAGATACTTAATAGCGAGACTCGTAATTCAAAATTCTTCACACACCATGATATGCATGCTAATGAGAAAAGATTTCTGAGTTTTTAATTGGGTTTAAAAGGAAAGATTTTCTCGAGAAAAAAAAAAAAGTTTATTATTAGCATATTTCATTAAGGTTCATTACTAGCGAGCGACTCTCGGGATATTACAAACTACCCGTTAGAAAAATTTAGTCCTCGAAATTTCACGGTGTCTAGCGGCATAAGTCTAGTAAGGCTTCTTAGTGCTCGGTTTTTATTCTCTCATTATCCTTCTTGGTTCTTAATGTCTTTAGAGAAATCACTAATAGTGGATCCTTGCTTCTAAATGGTTAAATGGAACTCTTAGCGTACCCAATTAAGCCCTTCATGTTTCGTTTTGTCACTATGATCAGACTCCGTGATCACAGGAAATACCACGTTGTGACTCTATATCTCATATTGGGGAGAAATCTTCACCTTAGAAGCAATAAGGTCATCGGTCGCCTCGTCAAGAAAAAGAAAGCAAGATTATCAGACTAATAGGAGACACCGAGAAAGAGCTAGAGATGATAAAGGTTGAGAAGACTTGGGAAACTTTCACCTTTGAGCAAGTTAATTTGGATCTCAAACTTAGAAATGAAATCTTACAAGTAATCATGGACAGTGAGTCAAGTCGACAAGTAAGAATTGTTAGAATTTAAGGAATCTCACTAAGATGAGAACTGTCGAGATACACAGGTTACGAGAACCTAGATTTCCTTATGTTCCCTTATGTTGTTTTTCTCTTCAACCTAGGCTGACTTTTTAAGATTACACTCTAAGCGCTCGACTAGAATTATGCCTTGTGGGTGGTAGGATACCGTTATTACCTTAGAAGCTACACTATGAGTTATAAGGAATCAATAGGGAGGTATGTTACGAGTTTTGTCACTGAATAAGAATTAGCCGAGAAAGATGGTTTACCGAAGTACAAAGTTGCAACGAAAGTGATCCATGAGTTACTAGTTAAACGGAGATGAATGAGAATATAAGATGATTTAGGCTACTTCTAGCAATCAATTCCCAAATCACGTTAGAATAATTAACTTCCACTAGTTGGCAACTATAACACGGGATTAGTGCATCACCTGAGATTGAGCACCCAAAACCCTTATAACCCTACGCCAATTAATGACGTCATAGCTACAGATTTTCAACCCACCTCGATTATCTAGTTGTGGCAACCACCACACTACCTCACCAAGATTTAGCTCGAGGCACGATCGTTAACTACTCCCGGCCGAAGCCGTAGCGGTTTAACCGCTCCAAGGTCAGCACCAAGTAATGAGCATAAAAACAGCATGCAATTCTCAATTTCAATAAATATCTTGGGGCTTAATAACCCGAAATACATTGCAGAAAATAGATCCCACCTGTCACCGGAGTGGTACCAACAGCTCATCATACTCGTACATATCCACTGGTTGTCCTTGGATAAACCTTAACTAGTCCTACAAGATGAATCTAATACTTAGGCACGATTATTTAATAATGGTTTCTCAAAACCCAAGTCTTAAGCTCTAGTTTTATCTATTCTCGGGTTTAGGATTTCGAGTCAGAGTTCCCGTTGGATCTTTAGATCCATATTTATATTTTTTAATGCATGTCATGATATGGTATGAAATCAAGTAGTCACGTATGTACACTTAGTCACATACTTGCATCCAAGTCAAGTTCCTGTAAGAATATCATGTTGCGTTTACTTATCTAAATCATGAAATATTTAAGCATAGAAATGAAATTCGTGTCAAGAAATGCACATAATTTAGACAAATAACGTCACATAATTAGAAAACACGTTTTGTGTGCAACAAAATTTTCAACACTTAGCCAAATTTTAAGTGTTTAACTTTTAGCAAACTGCCAAAGTGGCCTACTTTGATGACTAATATCTCTCGACTCAAAATGCCTATGTATTCAAAAAGACACATTATGGAAACCTTTAAACATGTACTACAAGTTCTAAGAAGGAATCAGATCAAAACAAGTTGTGGTTCTGGAGATATAGGGTCTCAAAGTACGCAACTCGAATTGACTTCTATACTTGGAATATTTTTCAGGATTTCCAGATTTGGCTTAACGACGAGCGATATTGCGAGGCTCGTAACGTTTGACTCACAACACCAAAATGGGAGAGAGACTCCACTATGGAAACCTTGTAACAAGAAATACACGTTCTATTAAGAAAGACTCGGAAGATACCCGACGCATCAAGAGATACAGGAGCTCAAAGTTGGCTGGTTGAAAACAGACAGTTTCGAGTAGGTGATTTTGGGTAGATGAAAGGCATACCTAAAAGACTTGGATTGAGATCAAACTTTCCACATCATAACTAGGCATGGTAAGGAACATATTTTATGAAGAAACCTCAATCCAAATCAGACTACAAACGGCTCGAACATCTCTCGAAAAATTCAGACTCGAATAGTTTAATAAAATATGAATTGGACTTAAAAGTAGTTTTGTCAAGAAGATTCACTGGAATGTATTAACTTCAAAAATTCACCTAGGGCTTATTAAGAAGAACCTGTAGATGAGACCTATCAATTTGGAAAGCCATTTTAGTCTAGTTCAGTGTGGAAAAAGCCTCATTCAACTATTCACACCAGGTTGGGAGCTAAAATTATTCTACTACATGCTATCCATAGAGTGGCAGATTTGTGCAGTTCGTTTGTAAGTTTTGGAATAAATAGTAAACATCTTTAAAAAAATCTGAAAAATTACAGAGAGCTTCTAGACATAATAAATTATGTTTATACCAAATTTTAGAGTTTTCCATTTAGCCAAACTCAAAACGAAAGCCACAAACCGTGGGTGATGAACATGGGATTTTGACAGATTTGTGCAGCGAGTTTATAAAATATATTTAAAATAGTAGAACACTTTGGATTGACTTGAAATTTTACAGAGATATGGTAGACACGTTTGGTTACAACATAGTTAAATTTGATATTCATCTGACCACTAGAACATAGTCAATTAAATCTACGCATTTACAGTTCGCGCAGCCAACTCCCAGTTTCCATACAAGTTCAAAGTTCCAGTAATTTCTTTCATGCATTTCATCAAACACCTTATGTGCACATGTTAACACACGAAAATGATAGACTTACATCACTCCAATTCACAACCAAGTTCACAAACCCACACATGCAATCTATACCAATCGACATACAATGATCGCAAGTCAAGAATCTAATCATTAATTCAACATGGCAATCACTTTTCAAGCATAGACCCAACACTTTCAAGTCTCTAGATATGTATGTATGATTAGGCTATTGTCAAGAATCAAAGACGTGGATATGATACCTTGCCAACAATTTTCAAGAGGTCGAGATAGGGATCAAAAGATGGGAGTGTTGGAGCTGTCTTGATGTCAGGGCAGTAGCCATGAGCCTCTTGTCTTTGGTCAAGAGCATGCGACAGCGAGTGGGGCTCGGGGTAGAGAGATGGCCGAGAGATGAGGGTCTTGAGCTCCTAGGCATCGGCCTGCCTATGTTTGAGGAGGATGAGAACCGAATGGGGGTAGAGAGGGGAGAGAAGTAATGCTAAGTGTGGTGAGAGAAGAAAATTAGAGAGAATGAAAGGGGTGTTGGGGTTACGTGGGTACAGGGGTGGAGGAACAAGTAGTGCCTCAAGTGACAAATGTCACCTATATCTCATGCATACACACACCTCATTAAGATGTACAACTATACACAGAATACACCACATGCACTTACAAACCACATTCCTTTCTCACAACCCACTATGCACACATTTTCACGTCTGCACACACATGATACACTTACAAATATAAACATTTGTTTATTCTTATATAATATACATATAGCATGGAACTATGATATATATATATATATACTTACAAATATAAACATTTGTTTATTCTTATATAATATACATATAGCATGGAACTATGATATATATATATATATATATATATATATATATATATATATAATTACAATATACTAACACTCATTTGTTAGGTAACACGGTGCATACATATGCACTGACTATTTACATTTATATATATACGCTTATTTATCTAATTATGCTATGCATCTTAATTTAATTGTTATGCAATTCAAGTAGTATCACAGACTTCTCATGAAGAGTTTATATTTTGATCACCATTAATATATGTATATACATTATTTTATCTAGGCGTTTTTTTCCTTTTGTGAAGTAATGGACTTTGACTGTACAGGTAAATGCAATATATTGGCAATTAATTAGTAAGATAATTGCATTATCTTATCTTTAAATTTAGTAGGCAATTAGCTCCATGCAGTTATATATATATGTTTCATTATTATTAGTTAATAGCTTCCTGTGACTATATATACTTTATTGTTATTATTAAAAAAAAATTACATAGTTGCACTCAATTCAGTTAGTCTTGGCGAAGGCGGCCATTAGTGGAACGTTGTTTCCCCCTATGGTCCAGTAGGTAGCACAGATGTGATGAGCAAGGAAGTATATCGCGATACGAGCTATGCTCGGAGAAAACTATGTTTTGCATATATAGGGTCAACCGTTTTTTCTTTAAAACCTGCCCTATGATATGTGTTTAGCATGCTCTTTTCTTGAACTGTTTATGAACTGTGATTTCTCAAAATGGGGCATAAGATCCCACTGAGTACGCTAGTACTTAGCCCAAAACTCTTTTCAAATGTTTTCAGGTTGAGGAGCTAGCATGGCCGAGTGAGACGATTACGGCACTTGGACATTGACTGGTCAAGATATCCAAAACTTTTGGTAGTCTAGTTTCCAATATTTTCTTGGAGCTATAAACTTGGGCGCTGACTGTGTCAAATGTTTGATTTTTGCTTTTGAGTTGCTTAATCAAAAACGCACAGGCCCCTATATCTGGGATGACATTTGCACCACCCTATTCTCATACCCAGATTTTAACTATTTCACTATTTATTCATATTTAATTCTCTTTTAAAATTGTTTATTCGTTAGGATCTCATCATAAGTTTGTTGTTCTGACAAATATTTGTTATATTACCTCAATATATATAATATTATTTGTGTGACTATCTTCTTTCGGTTCCTTTGTCCTTTTCTTATTTCACTCATAACCTAGTGATATCCCTCCGTCCCGACCTGACTGGTCGGTGGGATATTACAAATGCTACTCCAAGAAAATGGATAACACCCCAAAGCCTCCACACCAACGACAATGCAGCTATACTGATCAAATAATCCCCAACCAATCGGACCTGTCAAGCCGAAGAACGTTTCACTGTTGAAAGCACTCGTTCCCCTATTACAGGATTTCATCGATCAACAAAAGAAACACGACCCAAAAACAAGACCACTTAAGAAAAACGAAAGGCTTCCAAACTTCTACCTATACTCCATCTTCTTTGCCACTAAGTAGTTAAGACTAGTGGAGTATCCCCACCCACCCACCACACAAAGAAGAAGCTCTTGCTCAAAAGCATTACCGACATGTAGAAAAGCGGACCTTGGACCTATAGAATGAGGCAAGCTACCAATTCATACATAAAAGACAAGCTAAGGGAGAATGGCACAAACAGTAAAATTGAAGAATGATACTTGGACTAGGATCAAGAGGCTATATCCACACATCCTCTAAGCATTACCCTTTCACTAATCCATTTAGTCAAAAACCCTCGTATCAGTCTATGTTGTTTCGATCAGCTTTATACTCCTTCCTTCCTGTTGTCTTTGAAAGCTGAATAATTTAAATTAAGTCGCATCTTTTTCCACGATGCTTTCATTCTTAATAACTCTTGCGTGCCATTGTACTAAAATCCTCATTGGAGGCGTATCGTAGGGTCGTCTTTGAAAAGTCCTTCCTAGAGGTAGTTCTTACAAACTCAACAAGTCTCTAAAGTGACAAATCTCTAAACCAGTTAATTTGTACCCGACTTCTAGTGCCTTATCCGTCTCAATTGATAAACTTTGTTCAATCTTTTGTGAGGATTCTCATGTCGCTTTGACTATAAAATTTTATCATTGTTCAAACCTCTCTCATAAGAGGAAAACTTTTACTAACTTGCTTTTCAAATTCTCACTTGGGATGAACTCCAGTTTTGGAAGTCCTCAAGTAAGGCAAATCCCATTCGATTAAAGTCATCATTGGGCATATTATTTGAGATACTCCTATTGTACCAAGTAATCACGTAGTTACATGCTTTTCGGTTAAGACATGCTTCTGTAAGAATAACAGGTTGTGTTGGTTTATCATATTTCATGCGTCTTATTAATGCTCTAACATGCTCGTAACATAATATGTTTGAATGCATCATTTGATGACATGTCAGTCATATAAGACATGATTCCAACACTTAGCCAAATTTGTGATATTTAACTTTTAGCAAAACTGTTCAAGTGACATACTTTGGCGACTCATATCTCGACTCAAAATGCCTATGGATTCACAAAGACATGTTCGGAAAGAAATAATTATGAACTACAAGCTCATAGAAGGAGTCGAGTCCATAACAATTGTGGTTCTGAAGATATAAGGTCTCAAAGTGGGCAACTCAAACTGATTTCTATACTTAGAATATTTTTCATGAATTCCAGATTTGGCTTAACGGCGAGTGATTTTACGAGGCTCGTAACTTTGACTCACAATGCCAAAATAAGAGAGACACCATTTGGAAACCTTGTAACAAGGTCTACACGTTTCATTAAGAAAGATTCAGAAGATACCCTACGCATCAGGAGATATGGGAGCTCAAAGTTGACTGGTTGAAAACAGACAGTTTCGGGTAGGTGTCTTTGGGTGGATGAAAGGCATACCTAAAAGACTTGAATTGAGATCAAACTTTCCACATCATAATTAGGCATGGTAAGGAACATATTTTATGAAGAAACCTCAATCCAAATCAGACTACAAACGACTCGAACATCTCTCGCAAAATTCAGACTTGAATAGTTTATTAAAATAGGATTTTGACTAAGGCAGTTTGACAAGAAAACTTCATGGAATGCATAAACTTTCAAAATTCACTGAGGGCTTATTAGAAATAATCTATGAATTATACCTATCAATTTGGAAAGATATTTGAGTCTAGTTTAATGCAGAAAAAGCCTCACTCAAAGATGTGCAATAGGCTGGGAGATAAAAATACTTTACTACAGGCTATCCCTGCCGAGATAGTATTGAGCAGTTCATTTGTAAATTTCGGAATAATTAGTAAATGTATATATAAAATCTGAAAAATTATAGAGAGGTTCTTGACATTCTAAAATGTGTTTCTGAGAAATTTTAGCATTTTACAATTTATAAAACTCAGACGAAACTTAAAGAACGTGAGCATCGAACAGGGGATTTTAACAGCTTTGTGCAGTGAGTTTGAAAAATATAATTAAAAGAGTAAAACACCTTGGATTAACTTGAAATTTAACAGAGACATGCTATACATGTTTAATTACAACATAGTTAAATTTGGTAGTCATCGGACCACTAAAACCTGGTTAATTAATTCCACATATGTACTGTTCGTGCAGCCAACTTCCAGTTTTCATCCAAGTTCATAATTTTAAGTAATTTCTTTCATGCATTTCATCAAACACAATATGTGCACATATATAAGACACGAAATCTTGGTGAATTTATCACCCCAATCCCCAACCAAGTTCATCATTTAAATCATGCAATCCATCCACCATCAATACACAACATAGCAACTGGCTGGAAACATACAATTCAATGACATGCAATCACTCACATGTAGAAACCCATCAATCTCAAGCACTTAGGCATACATGCATGTATGTCATTTGAATACTAGCTCAAGGTGTATATAATTCACCTTGGAGACGATCTAACAGTAATCAAGAGATTGACGAAGAAGACGTTGAACTCAAAGCTTATAAATGTTTAATGATGGGCTCAGAAAATACCTTCATATTGATATGATATCATTGAATGATTAGAATGGGACAAAGGAGCCCATGAGATCGGAAGGGATCTCAAATGAGATACTAGTAATATGTGAAGTGGCAACTGAAAGAACGAAAAAAACATGGACATCAAGTAGAGTTTCTTGTTGACTCTACCCTTGAAGTGAGCAAGCTAAGTTTATACCTTGAAATTAGAAATAAAATCTTACAAGTAATCACGGACAGTGAGTCAAGTCGACAAGTAAGAATTGTTAGAATTTAAGGAATCTCACTAAGATGAGAACTGTCGAGACACATAGGTTACGAGAACCTAGATTTCCTTATGTTCTCTTATGTTATTTTTCTCTTCAACCTAGTCTGGCTTTCTAAGATTTCACTCTAAGTGCTTGACTAGAATTATCCCTTGTGGGCGGCAGGACATCGTTATTACCTTCGAAGCTACACTATGAGTTCTAAAGAATCAATAAGGAGGTATGTTATTAGTCTTGTCACTGGATAAGAATTAGTCGAGAAAGATGGTTTATCGAAGCACAAAGTTGCAACGAAGGTAATCCATGAGTTACCGGTTAAACGGAGATGAATGAGAATATAAGATGATTTAGGCTACCGCTAGCAACAAGTCACGCTAGAATAATTAACTTCCACTAGTCGGCAACTATAACACGGGATTAGTGCATCACCTGAGATTGAGCACCCAAAACTCTTATACACCACGTCAATTATTGATGTCAAAGTTCACATATTTTTCGAAACATCTCGACTATCCAGTTGTGGCAACCACCACCAGTCCTGTAATAAGCAACCTCATCACGAATGACCACAACTACAGTTCCAGTCCATGCAAAACACACTGTGAACTCCAAAGCGAACGATGTAGGTGCCCTGCAGATTCGGCACAGTTCCTAGAAAACTAAGATTTGTTGAAATCTCTGACCTACACTCCACAGTTTCCAGCCAATTGTTTCGATCCTGCTCATGTAGATCGTAAAATTTTCACGTTCAGTACACCATACTCATATCTGCTAACCTACATCCCGATCGTAAACTCCAGAACTGCAAACAAAGAAGTGGTCACCACACCAAGTATCCCAACCCGACGATCTCGATCGAATATAACTACGTGATAACGACCACAACTGTCGATAGGTTTCCACTAGAATAATCATGAAGCAAAGACTAAAGAAACGTCGATAGTTCTAGTTCACACCTCACAACTCGAAATCTCTACCCGACCAGGATGGCCGACATGACTTCGACCAAGTATTATTGTGACTTCAAGAAGATGAACAACACCCCGGAGCCTCCACACCATCGATAATGCATCTATACTGACCAAATAATCCCCAGCCAATCAGACCTGCCAAGCCGAAGAACGTTCCACTTTGAAAGCACTCATTTCCCTATTATAAGATTCCATCGATCACCAAAAGAAGGATGACCCAAAAACAAAAAAAACCACCTCAGGAAAGCGAAAGGTTTCCAAACTCATGCCTATACGCCATCTTCTTTGCCTATAAGTAGTTAAGACTAGTGAAGTACCCCCACCCACCTACCACACCAAGAAGAAGCCCCTGCTCAAAGGCATTATCGACCTGTAAAAGACAGATCTTGGATCTAAAGAATGAGGTGAGCTACCAATTCTAGTATACAAAGGACGAGCTCAGAGAAGAAGACACCAACAGTAAACTTGAGGAATGATACTTGGGTTAGGATCAAGAGACTATATCAACTTGTCCTCTAAGCATTACTCTTTCACTAATCCATTTAGTAAAAAAAAAAAAACTCATCTCAGTCTATGTTATTTCGATTCGCTTCATACTCCTTCCTTCTTGTTGTCTTTAAAAGCTGAAGCATTTGAATTTAATCGCATCTTTTTACACGATGCTTTCATGATTATGACTTTTGCGTGTCATCGTACTAAAATCCTCATTGGAGACAATAAGTAGATAGACAGATGACGGTTTTCACTTTTAATATAAATCGTTTCATAAGTACCCTCGGATACAGAGCCCCATGCAAGAACTCGAGATGAGATCAACTTCGGCACTAACATAAGAGGCAACGTAAAGAAATGAATGATACACCGCCTACATCGATACTTGAAACAAGATGTATGTGGATGCAAGAAAGAAAAATCCCATCATACGCAACACGACATCAGTGACCCCACGAGGTGAACTATACAACCCCGATTTGAAATAAACATGGACGTACTAGAGATTCGACAAAATTACCTGTATGAAGCCAAGTGCGAGAATCCATAAGAACTTGGAGTATTTTGCGAACAAGTAGAACCCAAGATCATAAATAAGTCAAGACATATCTAGCAAACACTTGACATCGTCAATACCCGTGTTTATAGCCGGGAAGATATTGGAAACTAGACTACTAAGAGTTTTGGATTGTTTGACTAGTCAATGTCCAGATGCCATAGTCGTCTCGCCCGGCCATGCTAGCTCCTCAACCTGAAAACATTTGAAAAGAGTTTTGGGCTAAGTACTAGCGTACTCAGTGGGATCTTATGCCCCATTTTGAGAAATCACAGTTCATAAACAGTTCAAGAAAAGAGCATGCTAAACACATATCATAGGGCAGGTTTTAAAGAGAAAAGGTGACCCTATATATGTAAAACATAGTTTCTCCGAGCATAGCTCGATCGCGATATACTTCCTGCTCATCACATCCGTGCTACTCTTTGGA
This sequence comes from Salvia rosmarinus, assembly GCA_036937905.1. Taxonomy (NCBI): domain Eukaryota; kingdom Viridiplantae; phylum Streptophyta; class Magnoliopsida; order Lamiales; family Lamiaceae; genus Salvia; species Salvia rosmarinus. The sequence continues at coordinate 70,233,042 of CM072815.1, read as the reverse complement.
CCATAGGGGAAAACAACGTTCCACTAATGGCCACCTTCGCCAAGACTAGGGAACTTGGCCAAGTTCACCTAGCCCGGACTTCCGTGTACACTACCTCAGCCAGTACTTAGCTCAAGGCACGATCGTTAACTACTCCCGGTAAGTCAGTAGCGGTTTAACCGCTCCAAGGTCGACACCAAGTAATGAGCATAAAAAGCGACATGCAATTCTCAATTTCAATAAACATCTTGGGGCTTAATAACCCAAATACATTGCAGAAAATAGATCCCACATCACCGAAGTGGTACCAATAGCTCATCTTACTCGTACATATCCACCGGTTGTCCTTGGATGAACCTTAGGTCCTACAAGATGAGTCTAATTCTTAGGCATGATTATTTCATGATGATTTCCCGAATCCATGCTCAAGTTCAAACTTATTTATTCCTAAATTTAGTATCTAGAGTTAAAATATTTGTGGTCTTAGTAGTCATATTCTATTTTAGTACATGTCATGATAAGAGATGCGATCAAGTAATCACGTGAGTTACATGTTTTCGGTTAAGACATGGTTCTCTAAGAATAACGAGTTGTGTTGGTTTATCATATTTCATGTGTCTTATTAATGCTCTAACATGCTCGTAACATAACATGTTTGAATGCATCATTTAATGGCATGCTAGTCATATAAGACATGTATCACATATGTGAGTTCCAACACTTAGTCAAATTTTAGTACTTAACTTTAGCAAAACTGCCCAAGTGGCTTACTTTGGCGACTCATATCTCTCGACTCAAAATGCCTATGGATTCACAAAGACATGTTCTGAAAGAAATAATTATGAACTACAAGTTCATAGAAGGAGTCGAGTCCATAACAATTGTGGTTCTGAAGATATAAGGTCTCAAAGTGGGCAACTCAAACTGACTTCTATACTTAGAATATTTTTCATGAATTCCAGATTTGGCTTAACGACGAGCGATTTTGCGAGGCTCGTAACTTTTGACTCACAATGCCAAAATAAGAGAGAGACACCATTTTGGAAACCTTGTAACAAGGTCTACACGTTTCATTAAGAAAGATTCAGAAGATACCCTACGCATCAGGATATATGGGAGCTCAAAGTTGACTGGTTGAAAACAGATAGTTTCGGGTAGGTGATTTTGGGTGAACGAAAAGCATACCTAAAGAACTTGGATGGAGATCAAACTTTCCAGATTACAACTAGACATGGTAAGGAACATTTTTGATGAAGAAACCAAAATCAAAATCATATGAAAAACGGATCTAACATCTCTCGCAAAAGTCAGAGTTGAATAGCTCATTCAAATACAATCTAGACTAATGCAGTTTGCCAAGAATATTCATGGGAATGCATAAATCTTGAAAATCTACCGAGGGCTTATTATAAAGAATATAAGAATGAGACCTATCAATTTGGAAAGCCATTTCAGTCTAATTTAATGCAGAAAAAACCTCACTCAAATATTCACACGAGGTTGGGAGCTAAAAATATTTTACAACAAGCTATCCCCGCCGAGACAGTGTTGCGCAGTTCATTTGTAAATTCTGAAATAAATAGTAAATATTTTTATAAAAATCTGAAAAATTACAGAAATATTATAGACATACTATATTATGTTTATAAAAAAATTCATAGTTTTCCATTTATCCAAACTCAAAACGAAAGCCACAAACCGTGGGTGATGAACAAGGTAATTTAACAGTTTTGTGCAGTGTTTTTGGAAAATACAATTAAAATAGTAAAACACATCATATTGACTTGAAATTTTGTAGATACGTACTATACACACTTAAGTTTAACATAGTTAAATTTCACATTCATAGGACCTCAGTAACTTAGTCAAATAAATTTACGAAGTTACTGTTTTCGTAACAAACTCTCAGTTTTTATACAAGTTCATAGTTTGCTATATTTCTTTCATGCATTTTGTCAAACACTATATATGCACACGTATAACATACGAAAATAGTGAATTTATCACCCCAATTCATATCAAAGCTCATCGATTTCTCACACCCAAATCACAAGATCAACAACTAATACCTTAATTATATTATATATTAACTCAACTTAATTTGGTGACATGTAACCATATCTATGCATAAATTTAAAGCATGATAGCATATCAATACACATGTATATAAGATATTCTCAATGATTCAAAGCTGTAGATATCTACCGTAGGATTGAATTCGAAATAAACGAGAGGGTAGAGGAGCGATGAACTAGTGGGTCGGGTTGGTGGTTCGGTCGTCAACTTGAGCTAAGAACTCATGAGGCTTGAAGGGTAATTAAGAGGGTGTTTAGTTTCTCTTATGTGTAAGCTAAAGAAAAGAAGAGTAAATGGAGTTGCCGACAAGAAGTTTGAGAGATAAAGAAGAGTGGGGATGTAGTGGTATGTGCATGTATATGTGTGGTGTGTTGTAAGGATATATTCTTCACTATTAAACACCTAGCATTATCTTCTTACTGTAGTGACACCTCATTAGTCATGCATGGATAATTTGAAGATATAGATTTGTTTATCACCTCATATGTATACACGTAAGGTCATATATAGGTAAATATAATTGACATATTCATGCACACACACACTTGCACGTCTACATACTCACACACTCCATATATACATGTACATATATTTTTGTAGGATTATGATACTATATGTGTGTATATATATACATCCAATTATTTATTTAAGCTTGATAGTCTAACTTATTACACGCAATTACACATAATAAAAATAGTATGTAATCCACACATAGGAATTTCAATGGCTTAGTCCAATTTGAAGGTGAGGTTCATCTGTGTCTTCTTTTTTTTTCCCTAGCTAAGAACCTCACTCATCTTATGTCTTGGTAGATGGATCCTACTTGCTAATTTGGAAGTGGATTTTATAACTCTTGTTGGTGTAGGGAACGGCCGAAACATTTATAAGCTTTGAGTTCAACGTCTTCTTCGTCAATCTCTTGATTACTGTTAGATCGTCTCCAAGGTGAATTATATACACCTTGAGCTAGTATTCAAATGACATACATGCATGTATGCCTAAGTGCTTGAGATTGATGGGTTTCTACATGTGAGTGATTGCATGTCATTGAATTGTATGTTTCAGCCAGTTGCTATGTTGTGTATTGATGGTGGATGGATTGCATGATTTAAATGATGAACTTGGTTGGGGATTGGGGTGATAAATTCACCAAGATTTCGTGTCTTATATATGTGCACATATTGTGTTTGATGAAATGCATGAAAGAAATTACTTAAAATTATGAACTTGGATGAAAACTGGAAGTTGGCTGCACGAACAGTACATATGTGGAATTAATTAACCAGGTTTTAGTCTGCCACTCTATGGATAGCATGTAGTAGAATAATTTTAGCTCCCAACCTGGTGTGAATAGTTGAATGAGGCTTTTTCCACACTGAACTAGACTCAAATGGCTTTTCTAAATTGATAGGTATCATCCCTATATCCTTCTTAATAAGCCCTCAGTGAATTTTCGAAGTTAATGCATTTCAGTGAATTTTCTTGGCAAGTGTCTTAGTCCAAAACCCATTTTAATAAACTGTTCAAGTCTGAATTTTGCGAGATGTACGAGCTGTTTTTAGTCCGATTTGAATTTCGGTTTCTTCATCAAAATGTTCTTTACCATGTCTAGTTGTAATCTGGAAAGTTTGATCGCCATTCAAGTCCTTTAGGTATGCTTTTCATTCACCCAAAGTCACATACCCGAAACTGTCCGATTTCAACCAGTCAACTTTGAGCTCCTGTATCTCTTGATGCGTTGGGTATCTTCCGAGTCTTTCTTAATGAAACGTGTAGTTCTTGTTACAAGGTTTTGGAAAATGGGAGCCTTCAGCCATTTTAGTGTTTTGAGTCAAAGGTTACGAGCCTCGCAAAATCGCTCGTCGTTAAGCCAAATCTGGAAATCCTGAAAAATATTCCAAGTATAGAAGTCAGTTCGAGTTGCCCACTTTGAGACCATATATCTCCAGAACCACAACTTGTTTTGATCTGATTCCTTCCTAGAACTTGTAGTACAAGTTTAAAGGTTTCCAGAATGTGTCCTTGTGAATCCATAGATGTTTTGAGTTGAGAGATATGAGTCGCCAAAATAGGCCACTTGGGCAGATTTGCTGAAAGTTAAAAACTTAAGTTTGACCAAGTGTTGAAAATTCTAATTGTGCACAAAAATATGTTTTCTAATTATGTGAAGCTATTTGTCTTATGTGCATACTTTGACACGGATTTCATTCTGACGCTTAAATATTTTATGATTAAGATAAGTAAATGCAACATGGTAAAGTTTTACGAAGTTTGACTTGGATGCAAGTATGTGACTAAGTGTACCCTACGTGACTACATGATTTCATACCATATCATGACATGCAATAAAAATATAAATATGGATCTAAAGATCCGACGGGAACTTTGACTCCAAATCCTAAACCTGAGAATAGATAAAACTAGAGCTTAAGACTTGGGTTTTGAGAAACCATTATTAAATAATCGTGCCTAAGGACTAGACTTATCTTGTAGGATGGTTAAGGTTTATCCAAGGACAACCAGTGGATATGTACGAGTATGATGAACTGTGGTACCACTCCGGTGACTGGTGGGATCTATTTTCTGCAATGTATTTCGGGTTATTAAGCCCCAAGATGTTTATTGAAATTGAGAATTGCATGTCGTTTTATGCTCATTACTTGGTGTCGACCTTGAGCGGTTAAACCGCCACGGCTTCGCCGAAGTAGTTAACGATCGTGCCTCGAGCTAAATAATGGCTGAGGTAGTGTACACTAAGTCCGGCTGGGTGAACTTGGCCAAGTTCCTAGTCATGGCGGCCATTAGTGGAACGTTGTTTCCTATGGTCCAATAGGTAGCATGATGTGATGAGCAAGGAAGATATCGCGATACGAGCTATGCTCGGAGAAAACTATGTTTTGCATATATATAGGGTCAGCCTTTTTGAGTTTTTATAAGATGGACTCCCGAAAAGAAGATGCATCTTGTTGGTATGAATAGCACATATCAAATCCTTTAATCATATGTGTAATACAAATTGTAACACGCAATAAATCACATATGGAGTTTCTAGTTGTTTCACCATATGTATGTATGTTATTTTATTTAGACATTTAATTGTCAAGTAGCTCTTGCATAAAGAATGCAACACTTCAGTGATTAAAATAATAAGAATTAAATTTGCATAGGTGCTAGATGCTCAATTATATTATCTTGTCATTATATTTAATAGGTAATAGCTCCTGCAGCCTACATCCGTTCTATATTTATTTCTGAGTTACATAATTGCACTTAATTTAATTAATCGGTAGCGGTTAATGACCTAAAATTCTCCACAAGCTATGATAATATTCTAACTCTTCTTGATTTAGAAATGAAATGTTTGCCTTAGAAAAGAAAATTAATTTTTTAGGCGGTTTTCAAGCAGCACTCTCAGGATATTACAACTACCTCGTTAGAAAAATTTCGTCCTCGAAATTTAGCGGTGTCTTGTAGGAAAAAAAATTTAAGGTTTCTTAGAGCTCGATAATTAGTCATTTGTTGTCTTCTCTTCTTCTTAAGGTCTTCGTAGAATTTTAATAATGGGGTTTTCTCACTTCCAAATAGTTAATTTGATCTCTTAGTGGACTCGGTGGGGTCCTTCATTCTGCCGCTGCGCTACTCTGATCAGATTCCATGATCGTGGGCCCTGCAACGTCTCAACTTTCTATCTCAAATAAAACCTCATCATACGATGTGACTAATCACGTCGTCCTATTACTTTGCAATCATGGAAATGTAGTGCTGCGACTCCCTATTTTGGGACAAAATCTCATAGCTCTTCGTGACTTAGTATTTCATGTCCAGTGCTTCGTGACTAGTCACATACATCCACTATTTCGTAATTCTAGGGTTGTATCGCGTTCTATCACTACTTTTCAAGATCTCAGAAAAGTTATGTTCTTCTTGGGAGAAGCACTCTATCTTAGCTCTAGATTTTTTTGCTTAAGCATTCAAAGCGATGTGGGTCCCTAATTTTTTTTTTACGGCATCATATTCTGTGATGCAGAGGGTAGTTTGGAGCAGAATGGAGTGTATTCTCTGCAAAATCGAGAAAGAGAAGGTTGATAATGACGGGGTTGGGGTTGAAAGCTAAGGCTGTAATAGCAGTACGAAGGAGAACGTGATCATGACAGAAGATGTGTTGGCGCTGGGAGGCTTAGAGGTCGTGAGCAGTGCAGATAGCTCTTCTTCTTGGAGTTTAGGTAGTGTCTCACGCTGTACTCACCATGTATGCACCATCGTTAAGGACTCGCCGATGTTTGGTTTGGTTATAGATCGTATGAGAGGAGGTCCAACGATACAGTAAGAAACTTATATGTTGAGGTAAGTAGTTGGATATGGCCTGAAACGAGGGGTACCTCTTTGCTAAGTGCATCTCGGCTCATATATGTTTTGGCTTTTCGTTGTTCACAGAGGCATTCGAAACTCTAGTCAAATTTCACATTGGGCTTTGTAGGTGGTGTTGTCAAATCTCTAGCGCATGTATGTTGCTGTGATTTTTCTTTCTACGTTCATCCTAGTTCTTGCGGTGGGACATCGAGGAACATAGTCATAGATCAGGAAATTTCAAACCTGACAATAATTTCTTGAAGAATGAGATAAGTTCCCAAACAAACTTAGAAATTATTCGGATAATAGGGGTGTTTCAAATAAATTGCCCAACAAGGACTTAGTCGAAAAGAGTTCGCCTCACTAGAGGACTTCCAAAACTGGAGTTAATTCCAAGTGAGAATTTGAAAAACATATAGGGTTTAGTTAAAAATTTTGCCTCTTACGAGGAAGGTTTGGAGGATTTCACCAGTTGAAGGGGCATGAGAATCCTTGCAAAAAAAAAAAATTTAGCTAAGTTTCTCAATTGATGCAAAAACGTCATTGGAAGTGGGGTACAAGTTGGCTAGTATAGAGATTGCCACTTGACGGACTTATTGAGTTTGTAAGAACTACCTCTAGGGAGGTCTTTTTCAAGATGATTCTGCGATACGTCTCCAATGAAGGTCTTAGTACTTTGACAAGCAAGAGTCATAAACACGAAAGCTTCATAAAAAAAAATGCGACTAAATTGAAATGCTTCAGCTTTCAAAGACAACAGGAAGGAAGGAGTATGAAGCTAATCGAAACAACATAGACTGATACGAGGTTTTTGTCTAAATGGATTAGTGAAAGGGTAATGCTTAGAGGACTAGTGGATATAGTCTTTGATCCTAGTCCAAGTATCATTCTTAAATTTTACTGTTGGTGCCATCCTCCCTTAGCTTGTCTTTTATGTACTAGAATTGGTAGCTTGCCTCATTCTATAGGTCCATGGTCTGTTTTCTACATGTCGATAATGCTTTTGAGTAAGAGCTTCTTCTTTGTGTGGTGGATGGGTGGGGATACTCCACTAGTCTTAACTACTTATAGGCAAAGCAGATGGCGTATAAGCAGAAGTTTGGAAGCCTTTCGCTTTTCCGAGGTGGTCTTGTTTTTGGGTCGTCCTTCTTCTAGTGATCGATGGAATCTTGTAATAGGGAACGAGTGCTTTCAATAGTGGAATGTTCTTCGGCTTGACAGGTCCGATTGGTTGTGGATTATTTGGTCATTGTCAACGTTGTGGAGGCTCCAGGGTATCGTCCATCTTCTTGGAGTCGCAATAATACTTGCTCGAAGTCATGACGGCCATCCAGGTTGAGTAGAGATTACGGGTTGTTAGGTGTGAACTAGAACTATCAACCTTCTTGATCTTCTCTTCATGATTATTCTAGTGGAAACCAATCGACGGTCGTGGTCGTTATCGCGTAGTTATATTCGTTCGAGGCCGTCAGGTTAGGATACTTAGTATGGTGACCACTTCTTTGTTTGCAGTTCAGGTAAGTTGGTGATCGGGATGTAACTTAGCGGATATGAGTATGGTATACTGAACGTGAAAAGTTTACGATCTACATGAGCATGATTGAAACAACTGGCTGGAAACTACGAAGTTTTGGTCAGAGATGTCAACAAATCTTGGTTTTCTAGGGACCGTGTTGAATCTGCTTTGGAGTCAGGGCAACTACATCAGTCGGTTAGGAGTTTACAGTGTTGTGAATGGACTAGAAATGTAGCTGCGATTATCCATGATGAGGTTTCTTGTTACATGACTGGTGGTGGTTGACACAACTAGATAATCGAGGTAGTTCAAAAATCTGTGGACTCTGACGTCAATAATTGTCGTGGTGTATAAGAATTTGGGTGCTCAATCTCAGGTGATGCACTAATCCTGTGTTATAGAAGGAGACTAATGGAAGCTAACTATTCCAATATAACTTAGGAATTGTTTGCTATTGGCAGCCTAAATCATCTTATATTCTAATTCATTTTCGTTTAGTTGGTAACTCGAGGATCGTCTTCATTGCAACTTTATGTTTTGTAAATTGTCCTTCCTGTGCTAATTCTCATCTAGTGACGAGACCCATAACGCACCTCTCTATTGATTCTTTAGGACTCATAGTGTAGTTTCTAAGGAAATAAAAGTGTCCTGCCATCCGCGAGGCAGAATTCTAGTTGAGCGCTTAAAATGAAATCCTAGTAAGTCAAATAATGTTGAAGAGAACAATAACATAAGGGAACATAAGAAAATTTAGGTTCTCGTAACCTATGTATCTCGACAGTTCTCATCTTAGTAGGACTCATTAAATTCTAGAGGTTCTTACTTATTGACTTGACATATTGTCCATGATTACTCGTGAGATTTTATTTCCAAATTCGAGGTCCAAACTTAACTTGGTCACCCTGAAGGTAGAGTCAATAAGAAACTCTACTTGCTATCCAGGCTTCTTCGTTCTTTCTGTTACCACTTCACATGTTACTAGTATCTCATTTGGGATGCACTCCGGTCTCATGGGCTCCTTCGTCCCGTTCTGATCATTCCATGATATCATATCAACATGAAGGTATTTTCTCAACCCACCATTAGCAATTGAACCATTTTCCTATTTCAAACATTTTCAAAATTTTCACTCCAATTACGTACATTAACTTTTTCATGGAACATTCACTTCATTTCATTTGAGAATTAATTTGGAATCCATCAGTTCAAGAAACACCTTTCAGAGGGCAGCATGGACTGACTTCTATACTTGAGAATATTTTCATGATTTTCAGATTTGGCTTAACGACGAGCCATTTTATGAGGCTCGTAACTTTTGACTCATAATGCAAAATGAGAGAGAGACCCCATTTTGGAAACCTTGTAACAAGATATACACATTTCATTAAGAAAGATTGAGAAGATACCCTACGCATCAAGAGATACGGAGCTCAAAGTTGACTGGTTGAAAACAGATAGTTTCGGTAGTTGATTTTGGATCAACGAAAAGCATACCTAAAGAACTTGAATGGAGATCAAACTTTCCAGATTACAACTAGACATGGTAAAGAACATTTTTATGAAGAAACCAAAATCAAAATCGTATGAAAACGGATCTAACATATCTCGCAAAAGTCGGAGTTGAATAGCTCATTCAAATAAAATCTAAACTAATGCAGTTTGCCAAGAATATTCACTGGAATGCATTAACTTTGAAAATCTACCGAGGGCTTATTATAAATAATATAAGAATGAGATCTATCAATTTGGAAAGCCATTTGAATCTAATTTAATTCAGAAAATTCTCATTCAAATATTCACACGAGGTTGGGAGTTAAAATATTTTACGACAAGCTATCCCTGCCGAGATACTGGTGCACAGTTCATTTGTAAATTCTAAAATAAATAGTAATTATTTTTAGAAAAATCTGAAAATTACATAGAGCTTAAAGACATACTATATTGTTCTTATGCAAAATTTTAGCATTTTAAAGTTTATAAAACTCTAGACGCAACTTAAAGAACGTGAGCATCGAACAGGGATTTTAACAGCTTTGTGCAGTGAGTTTTAAAATATAATTAAAATAGTAAAGCATATTGGATTGACTTGAAATTTGGTAGGTACGTACTAGATACACTGATGTTAAACATAGTTAAATTTGGTGACCATAGGACGGCTACAACTTAGTAAATTAATTTTATAAAGTCTCTGTTCACACAGCCAACTTCCAGTTTTCATAGTTTCATTAATTTCATTCATTCATTTCGTCAAACACTTTATGTGCACAATTATATCATACGAAAATGGTGAATTTATCACCCCAACTCACTTTCAAGTCTACCAAACTCAACATTCAATCGGTTCCAACTAGCATACAATGATCAAGAATCATAATTTCACTCATTAATTTAATATGCATCGACATTCACACATATACACATACATGCAAGCACTTAGATACTTTTATATTTCACAAACCCAAACTCTTATCACATGCACGTATATGGTTTGATTCCTAAAAGTCTCAAGGTAGAGAAATCACTCGGATTAGAATTCTACCGAGGATCGATGAGGTGGTGAGTGATGAAGCTCATGAGCCAAGTTTCGATCACCTTGTTTGTCAAGTGGAGATTCGAGTTTTCGTTATGATGACCAAGTAGGGGTCATGCCATTGACCCTTGAATTTGGCTGTGGAATTGCTAGTGATAGATAGAGCCGAGGAGAAGGAATGATGAGAGGAGATGTATTGGGACTGTTTGATATTGGGCAGCCATCGGTCACCTTGCCTTTGCCGGGGCTGATCGGTGGTGACTACGAGGTGAGCGAGAGAGATGTGAAGAGTTTAGAGATAAATGTGGGTCTTGAGTTTGGGAAAGAAAAGAATGGGACAGTGGGCTTCCCGTGTGGTGTAGGGAGAGAAAGAAAGAAAATAGTGGTTTAGAGTAGAAGGTAGTGGTATTGAGGTACAAGGTGGTGGTGGGTTGTCGTATGGGTGGAATGGATAAGGTGGCGACACCTAAGGGCCAAGTGCCTTTCTACTTACATTCACACACACACGCACACATGAATCACACACACACCACTACTACACTTATGTATACACATGCATTCATCATATATATATATATTACTTATATATCTAGCATGAAGTATATATAGATGTATCTTAGTAGGTACATGAATTACAATTAATCATGTAAAAGTATCCCTAAAATTTTAATTCAAGTAAAATAGTTTGTTTAAGAAAATTACTCTAGTCCACCTTTAATCATATGTGTAATACAAATTGTAACACGCAATAAATCACATATGGAGTTTCTAGTTGTTTCACCATATGTATGTATGTTATTTTATTTAGACATTTAATTGTCAAGTAGCTCTTGCATAAAGAATGCAACACTTCAGTGATTAAAATAATAAGAATTAAATTTGCATAGGTGCTAGATGCTCAATTATATTATCTTGTCATTATATTTAATAGGTAATAGCTCCCTGCAGCTACATCCGTTCTATATTTATTTCCTGAGTTACATAATTGCACCCAATTAAAAACTCAGAAATCTTTTCTCATTAGCATGCATATCATGGTGTGTGAAGAATTTTGAATTACGAGTCTCGCTATTAAGTATCTATAAATGCAGGAAGCTAGTACATGTTAAATAAGAAGATGGTGATAATATAATTGAGCACCCAGAGTGTTTGCAAATTTGATTCTTATTATTTAAACTACTAACATGTTGCATTTTACGTGTATGGACAAGTTAGTTCTTGATAATTTAATATCTAAATAAAATAATATATGCATATATGCTTCTAAGAAAATGATTAGAAGCTCCATATGTGAATTACATGCTACCAAATTATACTATGTCAAATATTAAGTGATAATTTAATAAATTATATAGCATACTTAAATAATTAAATACATATATACATATATTAGTTGAGTAGGTGTGCCAATATGTATGATGTATATCTCTCTATATCTATATTCTATATTTACATGTGAGTGTATATGTGATATGTTTATGCGTGTGTTAGTGTGCACAAAGTATTGTGTGTTGGTGCATGTGTTTGTGTAGGTGTCATGAATTGTGTGTGTTAGCCCTAAAGTGGTGACACCTGCCACCCTACATGCCTTTTGTCATCCTTCCAACTAGTGTAACACTTAGATTATTCCAAACTCCTATTCCTCCCACATTTCCTGCGGCAGACCCCTTTCCCCTACTATAATTCTCCATTGTTTCTTTAAACCACTCATATTTTCCTCTCTCCGTCATTCTCTTCGGAACAGTAAAGTGGCTTATGGCCACCTCATAATCAAGGCAGCCCCTACACTCAAAGCTCTCTTATATTTTCTCAATTCCCATCTTTCAAGTACTTCCATCGGCTAGGCACAAAAGGCCAATGGCTTAGTCCAATTTGAAGGTGAGGTTCATCTGTCTTCTTTTTTTCCTAGCTAAGAACCTCACTCATCTTATGTCTTGGTAGATGGATCCTACTTGCTAATTTGGAAGTGGATTTTATAACTCTTGTTGGTGTAGGAACGGTCGAAACATTTATAAGCTTTGAGTTCAACGTCTTCTTCGTCAATCTCTTGATTACTGTTAGATCGTCTCCAAGGTGAATTATATACACCTTGAGCTAGTATTCAAATGACATACATGCATGTATGCCTAAGTGCTTGAGATTGATGGGTTTCTACATGTGAGTGATTGCATGTCATTGAATTGTATGTTTCAGCCAGTTGCTATGTTGTGTATTGATGGTGGATGGATTGCATGATTTAAATGATGAACTTGGTTGGGGATTGGGGTGATAAATTCACCAAGATTTCGTGTCTTATATATGTGCACATATTGTGTTTGATGAAATGCATGAAAGAAATTACTTAAAATTATGAACTTGGATGAAAACTGGAAGTTGGCTGCACGAACAGTACATATGTGGAATTAATTAACCAGGTTTTAGTGGTCCGATGACTACCAAATTTAACTATGTTGTAATTAAACATGTATAGCATGTCTCTGTTAAATTTCAAGTTAATCCAAGGTGTTTTACTCTTTTAATTATATTTTTCAAACTCACTGCACAAAGCTGTTAAAATCCCCTGTTCGATGCTCACGTTCTTTAAGTTTCGTCTGGAGTTTTATAAATTGTAAAATGCTAAAATTTCTCAGAAACACATTTTAGAATGTCAAGAACCTCTCTATAATTTTTCAGATTTTTATATATACATTTACTAATTATTCCGAAATTTACAAATGAACTGCTCAATACTATCTCGGCAGGGATAGCCTGTAGTAAAGTATTTTTATCTCCCAGCCTATTGCACATCTTTGAGTGAGGCTTTTTCTGCATTAAACTAGACTCAAATATCTTTCCAAATTGATAGGTATAATTCATAGATTATTTCTAATAAGCCCTCAGTGAATTTTGAAAGTTTATGCATTCCATGAAGTTTTCTTGTCAAACTGCCTTAGTCAAAATCCTATTTTAATAAACTATTCAAGTCTGAATTTTGCGAGAGATGTTCGAGTCGTTTGTAGTCTGATTTGGATTGAGGTTTCTTCATAAAATATGTTCCTTACCATGCCTAATTATGATGTGGAAAGTTTGATCTCAATTCAAGTCTTTTAGGTATGCCTTTCATCCACCCAAAGACACCTACCCGAAACTGTCTGTTTTCAACCAGTCAACTTTGAGCTCCCATATCTCCTGATGCGTAGGGTATCTTCTGAATCTTTCTTAATGAAACGTGTAGACCTTGTTACAAGGTTTCCAAAATGGTGTCTCTCTCTTATTTTGGCATTGTGAGTCAAAAGTTACGAGCCTCGTAAAATCACTCGCCGTTAAGCCAAATCTGGAATTCATGAAAAATATTCTAAGTATAGAAATCAGTTTGAGTTGCCCACTTTGAGACCTTATATCTTCAGAACCACAATTGTTATGGACTCGACTCCTTCTATGAGCTTGTAGTTCATAATTATTTCTTTCCAGAACATGTCTTTGTGAATCCATAGGCATTTTGAGTCGAGAGATATGAGTCGCCAAAGTATGTCACTTGAACAGTTTTGCTAAAAGTTAAATATCACAAATTTGGCTAAGTGTTGGAATCATGTCTTATATGACTGACATGTCATCAAATGATGCATTCAAACATATTATGTTACGAGCATGTTAGAGCATTAATAAGACGCATGAAATATGATAAACCAACACAACCTGTTATTCTTACAGAAGCATGTCTTAACCGAAAAGCATGTAACTACGTGATTACTTGGCTGCATCTCTTATCATGACATGTACTAAAATAGAATATGATTACTAAGACCCGACAAATATTTTAACCCTAGATCCTAAATTTGAGAATAGATAAGTTTGAGCTTCGGACATGGATTCTGAGAAATCATTATGAAATAATCATGCCTAAGAATTAGACTTATCTTGTAGGACTGGTTAAGGTTCATCCAAGGATAACCAGTGGATATGTACGAGTAAGATGAGCTATTGGTACCACTTCGGTGACAGGTGGGATCTATTTTCTGCAATGTATTTCGGGTTATTAAGCCCCAAGATGTTTATTGAAATTGAGAATTGCATGTCGTTTTATGCTCATTACTTGGTGTCGACCTTGAGCGGTTAAACCGCCACGGCCGGTAGGGAGTAGTTAACGATCGTGCCTCGAGCTAATCTTGGTGAGGTAGTACACGAAGTCCGGTGGGTGAACTCGCCAAGTTCCCTAGTCTTGGCGGCGACCATTAGTGGAACGTTGTTTCCCCTATGGTCCAAATGGGTAACACAGATGTGATGAGCAAGAAAGTATATCGCGATACGAGCTCGCTCGGAGAAAACTATGTTTTGCATATATAGGTCAGCCTTTTTAGTAGGTACATGAATTACAATTAATCATGTAAAAGTATCCTAAAATTTTAATTCAAGTAAAATAGTTTGTTTAAGAAAATTACTCTAGTCCACCTTTAATCATATGTAATACAAATTGTAACACTTAATAAATCACATATGAAGTTTCTAGTTGTTTCACCATATGTATGTATGTTATTTTATTTAGACATTTAATTGTCAAGTAGCTCTTGCATAAAGAATGCAACACTTCAAATGATTAAAATAATAAGAATTAAATTTGCATAGGTGCTAGATGCTCAATTATATTATCTTGTCATTATATTTAATAGGTAATAGCTCCTCGCAGCTACATCCGTTCTATATTTATTTCGAGTTACATAATTGCACTTAATTTAATTAATCGGTAGCGGTTAATGACCTAAAATTCTCCACAAGCTATGATAATATTCTAACTCTTACTGATTTAGAAATGAAATGTTTGCCTTAGAAAAAGAAAATTAATTTTTTTAGGCCGGTTTTCAAGCAGGCAGCTCTCTAGGATATTACAATTTAGAGCATGGAGGAGACCTCATTTGCTCTTGCGGTCCTCTCGTCGGAGGAGCAAAAGCGCCTTTTCCATTCCGCCTGGGCGTGCTGCCTCGTTCCTCGCTGTGGTCGCTTGTGGTTTGTATTCTCATAGCCTCCCCTGCTATTATTGCCGCGATTCGGTTCCCACTTCCCTTTTCCTCTGTCCGTAGCGTTGTGTGTCTGAGCCGACACTGACTTATCGTCGGACATTGCTGCCTCAATATCTAAAGCTCGTGCAAGAGCTTCAGTGTAAGTCAGGTCTCCATGGTTGGCAAGAGACATCCGTATCTCCATCCTCAGTCCTGACCTAAACTTTTCCGACATTTTCAAGTCGGTGTCTACCGCCGGTGCATACTCGACATCTCGCAGAAGCGCGATCATAGTCGGTCACGACAACTTCTTGCTTCAGCAGAAAAATTCTGCTCCTTTCTTTCTATAGCTCTTGGGTATGTATTTCATACAGCCCTCTTAAAGTCCTCCCATGAGAACTCTTCTAGTTGTTCGGCAAGAAAGTCTTCTTCCGGCCTCCCACCGAAATCCATGGGTCCATTTAATTGGAAAGCTACACATACCGCCTCCTCTGTGCGCTCATCTCGTAAAATTAAAGATCCGCTCAATGGTTCTCACCCATTGTTCGCCTTCTTCTGGGTTGCCTTTCCCATTAAAGGTAGGTGGGTTCTCGCCTTAGAATAACTCCCGATCCCGCGATCGGGTTGAGGTGGAGGTGGTGGTTGGGAATGTCTTCGCCTTCTTGTTCGGGATTCTACTCTTCCCCAGGTCTTCCCCACCTCCGCCTCGGGTTCTTGTTAGGATCTCTTCTAAGAGGCATTTCGCTATATAAAATGATAATCATCAAACACTTATTCCTTCCATAGCTTAACATACATAATACTATCATAGCCTCATTGCAAAACGATTTCTAAACAAAACATTTCTCCTTTAACATACACAATTTGCCTCAAAAGCCCTATTCAGGGTCATATATATATATTTTTCAAAATTCTGCCGAAGAAGGAAGTTCAACACCAAAAATCATAAAAACAACACATGAATCCCGGCCCACACGGCCTTCCAAAAGTAAAGGTTCTAGTTCCATCAAAACCATACACAAAAAGAAAATGACATAAACCATCCATAACAAAATTCTAACTAAGCTTCATCTAGTGCCTTCATCGCATCTTCCCATCGATCGCCCTCCTCGGGGTCTTCCTCTCCCTGAGTCGCCCTCACCGCCGAATTGTCCTCGCGGGATCGTACCCTAGATGGTCCCGCTCCATCGTCTTCCACCATTGGTATGTCACGCATGGGATTGAAGTCGCCATCGCCATAGAGCTCATAGTCATGGCGGATCGGGCCGTAGGTATAGCGGATCGGCTATAACCATCTCGAGGCATCCACACCCTCATCCGCTACTGCCCCGCGGAAGTGCTCGACCGGTGGTACGGGTGGGGCCATAGGCGATGGAGGTGCTAGCGGTGGACGACGGGTGTCCTACAGTGTAGAGGAGGAACACGGGCTCTCCTAAAGTTTCCGGGCGTCCGCCTCTCCAAGCGAGCGTGCCCGCCTCATCAAATCGGTATGGAGGCACAACTGGTCGATCTTCCGGGACCTCGGCAGTATAGCCACTCCGCGACTATCCCGCCAGTGTACTCCCGTGGAGGAGATAGGTTCTCTCGGCCGCCAGAATATCATGAGACATAAGTCGATGACTTACTTAATCAAGGCGATCTCCTATCGTGTCATAGCCGCCAACCGCCCGTATATATAATCCCCGATATCTCTCGGGCGTAATCTTCCCAAGTACAGGGGAGTATAGACAGAAGGCGCTGGATGCCATCATAGTCAGTCGCGCCATGGGCTCGGGCGTCTCTCCAAAGGCGGAGATAATATGCCAGAAACTCGCCCAAGTCCTCTCCAGCGCACATCCACCATGTAAATACTCATCACCTCCCGGGGTAGGGTGTGGTCCAATCCTCCTCCTAGCAATATATCGCATCCTCCATCCGTCACGCACCAAAACTAACATAAGTCAAACTATCGTCATCTCAAAAGCAGAAAGGATAACTTAAGTACAACGAGAAACAACTAGGTTAAAACTAAAAATCTACAAGGTAGGCAACATCATAAGGTACAACACATATCACAACTCACCTTCTTACTCTTACCCAACGTATACATATAATCTAATAATGCCTTAATATATATAGGCTATGCTATGAGATCCTTGTCTTATACCAAACACTTGAACTAAAGTTCAACGGACTCTAGCGTATTCTGGAGACATAATTATAGATTCTGTTATTCATAACAAATGAAGATTAGGGTGTTAGGAGTACGCAGGTAAAAACCATGCATAAATCGGAGTCCTAACGAAAGAGATCTAGCTAAAACAAATTTACTGCACAGTGCAGGAAATTTGCACGATCGTGCCAAAATAAAACTCGAGGCGTACGTCGATGTAATGCGACAACCATGTCCACGTCTTTAGGTTGAGGCTGAACATTCTGAAGCCGTAATTGACGTCCACGTCATGATTCGTGTCGACGGTCACTCATGTCGAAGTGGTGATGAAATGTCGACGTCGTTCTTCCTTAAGGTTGATGTCGCCCTCGCTCATCCTTCACGCTTGTCTTCGTCGTTTGAGTTCGTGGCTATCATCACTTTCATCCTCCATATCGCTCTTTTGTTCTCGTAAGGAAAAAGAAGTTTATACTTCTATGTTCTTTCACGATACGTGATCATGTGTCTTAGAGTCTAGGTTCTTCTTGTGACATCATATCGTTCATCGAAGACAAAGTTTTGAGTTTGAAAATAAAGTCTAACTTGAGAACTTAAAAGTAAAGTTTCAAAACGACAATCATAGTCAACTCATACATGTACACCAAAATGAATTCATCCATTCCATGTTGACCATTCAACTTAGTACCACCATGTACTTCCATAGTATCATAACCTTCCTCCCAAAAATAACTTTTCCATTTTCTTTCAAAAACCCTTTCAACTTGCTCATCATTCAAAACTCTTCATTTCATGAGTTTGAGAAAGAAATCAGTTACCTTTTTCCCGGTTGAGCTCGATGTGATGGAGTGTTGAGAGGAGTCAGCAGAGTTTCTAGAAGTCCAGTGACTCGATCTAGACTTAGATTTTAAAAGAATTTGGGTTTTCAAAGAGCAAGGCGCCTACGATACCACTGTTACGCCCCACTCCGGATAGCCTGGTTGGAGGGTGACTAATACTAGAATAGTATTTTAGGACAAATGACTAAGATAAAGATACATATCAATTGTAAATGAGCATGCTTGACATAACATAAGATGATACCATAACAATTGAATGGTTTAGGCCATCGGACCCAAGGATTTAACAATGATCCGATGGACCTCAATAGTTCAAAACAAGAAGCATAACATAAAAGAGTTCGTAGATTGCAGAGAAAGTGTGAATACATATATGAAGATATGTATTCAAGGTGAAACCACAAATTCTAAGTAAAACGGTCAAGGACAGGACCTCAACACTTCCCCATCACCATCATCGAGCTCAACCGCACATTTAAAACAAATACGCAGGCTAAGTACAAATAATGCACTCGGTGGACTCGTGCGAAAACATTTGATAATTTTAATTATATCGCCAATATCATGGTAAGTCACAAGGGTTTTAGTTGAAATGCCTTGTGCTTACTAAAACATTTCCAGTTAGTAAACATCGCCGCCGAGCATTTTCCTTGGTGTGTATGATCCATATCTCATAATCACATTTCATCACAATATCAAAGATCAAACGTCGAGAGGAGGCCTCCTTCTACGATGCCGTGATCGGCCGTTACCCATACAAAGACACAATCACGCTCGGTGTACACGTTAGCCCTAGCGACATTTATCCTCCCAAGATAGGACCCGATATCGATTTCATAAAAGGTTGGGCGCGACCCAACAAATGATGATCATATCATGTCATCCAACCATCACGCCATGCATAATGATAGGATCCATACACAAAATGTAAATATTTTCGTGTAATTTTGTAAACATTTGTCAACAAATAAGACTAAGCATTGTAAATAAATTCATTTTGGAAAGATAGCGAAGTCACATTTTGTTTGAAAAGAAAGCCCACCGACTATGGTTCGCCTTAATCGAGTCCTAGGTTTCAATTCCTCGTCATTGTCCGGTTATCGCGTCAAGGCCCACACCTTAACGTAAAGCGATATTTTAGTACGTCGCTCACGCTATCGAGACTCTCAAGTCTAAGATAATTTTGATATATTCTATATCGATATACACTGAATTCTTCAATGAATTCAATACGTTTTCACATACGTATTTCAATTGAACGGTTCTCGTTCTTCGAGATAGGTTCAACGATTTCGGTTTAACCTTTTCGATTTAAACGTTCAATGTATAAGTGCATTTCTCGGTATACGGATCTCATTTGTGAAATCTTTTCTTACTTTTGAGGTATCTTACTCAATCAGTACGTCTTACGTGTAATAGCGTATTTATCGAACGTATAATTGTATGTTTGACTTTAAAAGTCAACGAAGTCAACACAGGTCAACGAAGTCAACAATTTTGACTTTTTAAATAGTAATTTCTTACTATTTCCTTTTATAAATTGTAATATCCCGCAGAATTAGATGCCTAATTACGGTATTTAAAACCCGTAAATTAGAAATTCACGAGATGATTCAATCAAGAGGATATCGAATAATGATTTCGATTATTTACGAAGGAATGAATTCTATTTTAACATTCACCGAGAATTGTGAATTTAGAAATAGAAGTTTATAAAGCGATCGACGAAGATTATTTTAACGTCGATTGCAGATCGATAGTTAAAATTTCATGAAATTTTCTAAGCAATTAAGCTTAGAATTAAATTCCATTATTAATGGAATAATTTAATAAAGTGATTGCAACTTTATTAAGACCATTTCGAGATGAGTCAATAATTAACGTTTTGCAACGCTTCAAACGTTAACGCTTAAAGACGAAATGGAAAGTGAGTTTAATGATCAAGGAATTATAGTAATTAATTTCCTATGATTATTATATGTAATTACAGTATTATTTAGCTTTAAATCAATGCTAGATCATTAAGGAATTATTTGATCAAATTCTCAATTTGAAAACCCTAGTTTCAATTTTGTGGTTTTATCGCATAATTTGATGCCGCTAATTTATCCTATGATATTAATTATCATCTAAACTATATGTTATAACATATATCAATGTTTGGCATGGAAAATAAAATTTGACCCATTGGCATAATGTAATAGCCGAAAACTATACACTTATGTATACAAGTTTATCTTGTTGATTTTCCTATTACATGTATCTAAGTGACATCGATTAATTAAATAGACTAACTAATCAATTAAAATCAGATATATACATAGATATATATATATAAAACGTGCATGTGAGTGTATAGAGAGAGTGTGACAAGTGTAGAGGTGCATGGGAGGTAGTGACAGTGTTGATATGCATGTGAGTATAGTGACAAGTGTTGATATGCATGTGAGTATAGTGACAAGTGTTGATATGCATGTGAGTATAGTGACAAGTGTTGATATACGTGAGTATAGTGACAAGTGTCACATGCATATCACCCCACACCCCATACCCTCTCTTCCCCTTCGATCACCCATTTCTCTCTCTCTCCCAAAATTTTCGCACCGCGCTCTCCTCTCTCCTCTCTCTCTTCTTCTTCTCCTACACCATTTCCACCATGGAAGAGAAAGCTCAAGCTCCATCTCTCATTCATCTTCATTCGTGGTCGAGGTATAACTACCTCCTATGACTCTTGAACATGACTAAATCATACTTGCATGCTTAGATTGATGATCTTGTGGAGATTTGGGGTGATAGATTCACCTTTTCGTGGTAATATGAAATGCATACAAGAAGAATAAGCTTAAAATTGAAAACCGGAAGTATGTTACTAAAATAGTAACTTAATAAAATTATTCGACTAATTTACACCGGTCGATGAAGGTGAAATTTTACTATGTTGAAATTAAACATTTCTATTACGTCTCTGTAAAATTTCAAGTCAATCATGACATGGACGCCACTTACGGCTTCAGAATGTTCAGCCTCAACTTAAAAACCCGAAAATGGTAGACGACACGTCGACATACGCCTCGATTTACATTTTAAGACGATCGCGCAAATTTCCTGCACTGTACAGTAAATTTGTTTTAGCTAGATCTCTCGTTAGGACTCCGATTTACGCATGGTTTTCACCTGAGTACTCCTAACGCACTGATCTTCATTTGTTATGAAGAACAGAATCCCTAATTCTGTCTCCAGAATACGATAGAGTCCGTTGAACTCTAGTTCGAGTGTCCGATATAGGATAAGGATCTCGTAGCATATATTAAGATGTTATCGCTTATGTATACGTTTGGGTAAGATTAAGAAGGTAAGTTGTGGTATGTATTGTACATTATGATGTTGCCTACCTTATAGACTTGCTTGACCCTTACCTAGTTGCTTCATGTTATGTTTAAGTTATCCTTGCCCGCTTTTGAGACGACGATAGTCGACTTATGTTAGTTTTGTTCGTGATGATGGAGGATGAGATACATTGCTCGGAGGAGGATTGACCGCACCCGACCCCGAGGAGGTAATGAGCATTTATCGCCCACCTGGATGTGTCTTGGAGAGGACTTGGCGAGTTCCTGGCATACTATCTCCGCTTTGAGAGACGCCCGAGCTCACGGTGCATCGGTTATGATGGCATCGACGCCTCCTAGCCATACCCCGTGATTGGGAGGACTACGCCCGGAAGTGTCGTGGATTACATCTACCGGCAATGGGCAGCTACGACTTGGTGGGAGATTTGCCCGCATTCGTGAGTCACCCGACTTACGTGTACAAAGATTTACGGGTAGCACCGAGAGAGGACCCTACCTCCTCTCCGAGAGTATACTTGGCGGGATGAGTCGCCAGAGTGGCTATACACAGAGGTTCCGAGGCGATTGACCCGCCGTGCTCCATTTTTTTTCGACGAGGAAGGCCCGCCCGCTTAGAGAGGCAAGACGCCTAGAGCCTGGGAGAGCCTCAGATTCCCACCCTTACATTGCTGACACCCCGCACGTCCACCGGTACCACCTCCACCACCCATGGCCGCACCTGCACCGCGGTCGAGCATTTCCGCGGACAAAGACGCATGAGAGTGATAGACGATCGGATGGGTATAGCTCGATCCTCTATACTTACAACCGATCCGTCACGACTATGAATGTATGGCAATGACGACTTTAACCCCATGAGACATACCGATGGTGGAAGGCGATGGGCGGGACCATCCAGAGGACTACCCCATGGACATTTTCGACGGCGAGGACGACTGGAGGAGGAAGAAGATCCCGAGGAGGACGGACGGTGGGAGGACGATGATGTAGACCATGATGAAGCTTAAGGAGATTTTTTTTTTTGTTTAAGCTTCGTTGTTTTCCTTTTCCTATGTTTAAATTTTTGTGATGGATTTAGAAACCTTAACTTTGGAAGGCCGTAGGCCGATTTATGTTGTTCAGATAACCGCAGTATTGAACATCCCGCCTATGGCGTAAATTTTTGATATATATATACATGACCCGATAGGGCTTTTGCAAAGAAGTTATGTTTGTTAAGAGTGATATATTCTGCTTAGAATCGTTTTACAATAAGGCCATAATAGTGTTGGTGTATGTTGGGTTGTGAAAAGAATAAGTGCCTAATGATTACTTTTTTCTATAGCAAAGATGCCTCCGAGAAGAAATCCGAGCAGAACCCAGAGGTCGAGGTCGGGAAGGCCGAGAGGAAGGGTAGAATCCCGAGCAAGAGCAAGAGGATATTCCCAACCACCACCTCCACCTCAACCCGATCGCAGATCGAAGAAATGTTTCTAAGATAGAACCTCCTGCCTTTAACAGAAAGGTAACCCGGAAGAAGCCGAGCAACGGGTTAGAGCCATTGAACGGATTTTTACCTTCTTAAGATGCACGCACAGAAAGGTGTCGTGTGTTACCTTCCACTGACAGACCACCGACTTGTGGGAGGCCGTAAAGAAGACCTTCATCGCGAGCAACCGAGAAGTTCTCATGGGAGGACTTCAAGAGGGAGCTGTATGAGAAGTACATCCCTAAAAGCTATAAGAGGAAGAAGGAGCGTGAATTTTTCCCGCTAAAACAAGAAAGGATGATCGTGATCGACTATGATCGCACTTTCGCGAGATGTCGAGATATGCACCGAATCGTGGACACCGACTTGAAAATGTCGGAAAAGTTCAGTCGTGGCTAAGAATGGAGATACGCATGTCTCTTGCCACCATGGAGACCTATCTCACAATCAAGCTCTCGCACGAGCTTTAGATATTGAGGCGCCATGACCGAGAATAAATCGGTGTCGCCTCGCATACACACAATGCGTTGGATAGAGGAAAAGGGAAATGGGAACCCAACCGCGGGAGCTATGGGGACGCAAGTCACAAGCGCCCGTGGCAAGGAAACGCGGCGCCGCAAGGACAAAACTGGAAGAGAGCAGCTTATGCTCCACCGGCAAGGGGATCACAGGAACAGTTGAGGGCACCTCAATGCCATAGATGCCATAGAGCACACAAGGGTGTGTGCACGGCAAACGTGGTAAGCTGTTAAGGCGGGCAAACGGGCATTACGCCAATAATTGCCCAAAGGTCACGCTCGGATGTAGGCCGAACCAACCGGCAATGCTCACCATTAGGGCTATATACCAACCCCACCGCCACAACAGCTTCAACCCCAACCCCAAAGAACTCCAAAGGGCAACAACCTCAAGCAGTGGTGCAAAGAACCACAATGGCAAAGAACCGAACAACAACCTCAAGAATCGAAGTGGCGCACCACCGCCTCAACAACAACAGAGGCGGCAACCACCGCGCCAACGCCAAGAAGAAGAAGAACAAGCCGTGCAACAGCCGCCGAATCAACCAGACCGGCGCCTGTCACCCTCAAATTGCTCAGCTAGAGCCTACACCCCGTGATAGGAGGCGAATCTAACAAAACCAGGAAACTTGGCGTGTATGGGAGTTCTCCTCAACCTACTGTTATAGTAATCGTTCGACACGGGTGCTTCAGATTCTTTTATTGCAAAATCATGCGAGAAATGATGGGCCTTAGGTCCGAAAAGTCAAGCCAAGATATGAGAATCTCATCGCCTATAGGAGGGATTATGATCATACACACTTTTGCTCGAACCTAGAGTCGACATTAGTATCACTTAAGGTTCCGCCGACAATCTAAACATAATACCCATGGACGATGTAGACTTAATCCTAGGAATGGACTGGTTAGCTAAGAACCATTCCACGATTCTCTGTAAGGAAAGGAAAATTTCGCTTCACTTTCTCGACAAGAAGCTACGATTTCACCGGATCAAGATGGGAGAAGGATTCCGATCGTATCGGCACTACAAGCTAAGAGGATGATGAACCGTAAGGATTCCATGCATTCCTTGTTTATTTAAACGAAGAGGATAAACCCGCGCTGGTAGAAGACATTGAAGTTGTCCAAGAATTTTCGGACGATTCCCCGAGACCTACCAGATCGCCTCCCGATAGACAACTAGAGTTTACCATCGACTTGGAGCCCGGATCAGCCCCAAAGGTCGGCGCCTATAGGATGGCCCCAAAGGAACCTGGAGGAATCGAAAATCCAAATCCAAGAGCTTTGGATCTAGGTTTCATTAGCCGAGTGTTTCACCTTGGGAGCGCTTTGCTTTGTTTGTCAGAAGAAGGATGGTTCTTTGAGGATGTGCATCGATTATAGAGAACTAAATAAGATGACACTAAAGAACAAATACCCTTTTACCCTGTAATTGATGACCTGTTTGATCAATTGCGAGGAGCGGGTGTATTCTCTAAAATTGATCTTAAGTCAGGATACCATCAGCTGAAAATACGGTCTGAGGATGTACCTAAGACTGCATTCCGAACCAGATATGGCCACTATGAGTTCATAGTTATGCCATTCGGATTAACCAATCCACCAGCCGTATTCATGGATCTCATGAACAGAGTATTTCATCCATTTCTGGATAAATTTGTTTTGGTCTTCATAGATGATATCCTTATTTACTCAAAGAATGAAGAGGATCATAGGGAACATCTACGAACGGTTTTGCAAACCCCGAGAGACGAAAGACTTTTGCTAAGTTTAGCAAATGTGAGTTTTGGTGAAGGAAGTTATGTTCCTTGGACACATCGTGTCTCATCAAGGTATAAAAGTAGATCCAACAAAGTAAAGGCCGTGCAAGAATGGAAATCACCAAAGACTCAAAGACGAGATTAGAAGTTTCCTAGATTAGTCGGTTACTATAGGAGATTCATCAAGGATTCTCCAAAATTGCAAGGCCAATAACCCACTACTCGGAAGGGAATCAAGTTCAATTGGATGATGAATGCGAGACGAAGTTTCCAAATACTTAAGGAAAATCGACGATGCACCATCCTAGTAGTTCCGAAGCGGACAAGGGTATGTGGTCTATACAGACGATCTAAGACCGGACTGGGTGTGTTTTGATGCAAGAAGGAAAAGTGATAGCTTATGCATCCGGACAACTCGCACCCCACGAAATGAACTACCCAACCCACGATTTGGAATTAGCAAATGTAGTTCATGCGCTGAAAATTTGGAGACACCATCTCTATGGTGTGAGATGAGATCTTCACGACCACAAAAGTTTCAAGTATTTCTTCGAACAACGAGATTTGAATATGAGACAAAGAAGATGGCTTGAATTAGTAAAGATTACGACCGTGGTATTAACTACCACCCGCAAAGCGAATGTAGTAGTCGACGCTTGAGTCGTAAGAGCCATACCAAGTTAGGATGTCTCTTCATACAAGAGGAAAAACTCGTTCAAGAGTTTGGAAGAATGAGGATTGAACTGGTTGAACCACCCGAGACAATTGTGAGTCAGATCGCTACACTCACACCGACATCCGATCTAAGAAAAGAATTGTCGAGACAAAGGATGGAGGAAAAGTTAGAAAAGATCGACAAAGGATAAGTAATGGAGGATTTAAGAATTTTCAAGAGGCACTGACAACGCCTTATTGTTTGAAGGTAGGATATGCGCCCCCGACGACGCAGAGCTTCAAAATGAAATCTCGAGTGAGGCTCACGACACCCTACACCGCCCACCCAGCAAAGCACAAAATGTACCAAGACCAAGGAAAAGTTTTGGTGGGAAGGCATGAAACGAGACGTAGCATCTTTCGTAGAACAGCTGTCTTGTTTGCCAACAGTGAAGCGTTACATCAACGACTTACGGAAAGTTGCAACCATTGAAATCCTCGAGTGGAAATGGGACGATATAACGATGGATTTTTACAAGCTTACCCAAATTGAAAAGAGGAAACACACCATATGGGTAATTGTGGATAGACTTACCAAAAGTGCCCACTTTCTACCTATTCAAAGCACTTATGGATCTGATAAGTCGCCCAATGCACGTTAAGGAAATTATACGATTACATGGAGTGCCAAAATCTATTACTTCGATCGAGACTCCCAATTCACATCCAGATTCGGATTAGTTTGCGTAAAGAATTGGGTACTAAACTCAATTTCAAGACGGTATTTCATCCACAAACCGATGGGCAATGGAAAGAACGATCCAAACGTTGGAGGATATGCTTAGAACAAGAATATTGGACCAAGGTGCAAATGGGAAGATATTTTACCTCGATTGAGTTTGCTACAACAATAGCTACCAAGCGACGATCGGCATGGCCCCACACGGCCTCAGATGGCAAAAGTGTAGATCATCGCTTATGGGATGAAGTCGGTGAGAGAAAGGTCATAGGGCCTGATGCAGTGAACGAGATGATCGAGATCGTCCGACAAATTAGGATGAGAATCAAAGAGGCTCAAGATAGGCAAAAATCTTACGCCGATACGCGTAGATCCGAACTACGATTTGAAGATGGAGACAAAGTGTTTCTTAAGGTCTCTCCATCAAAAGGATCGTCGTGTTCGACTAAAAGGAAGTTGAGACCCCGCTTTATAGGACCATATGAGATCCTAGAGAGGATAGGTCCAGTAGCTTACAGGTTGGCTCTTCCGCCAAACCTAGGGAATGTGCATAATGTTTTTCACGTGTCGCAATTGCGAAAATACGTTCAAGATCCTAAGCACGTGATCCACCAAGACGACGTGATTCTCAAGCCCGACATGAGCTACGAAGAGGAACCAATGGCAATCCTCGACTATAAAGTCCAACACCACGAGCAAGTCAATTCGTTAGTCAAAGTCTATGGAGATACCACGGACAAAGAAGAAGCCACGTGGGAACATGAAGAGGCGATGAAAGAACGATACCCGATTTGTTTGTCTAAAGGTATACAAATTTCGGATGAAATTTTTCGAAGGGGTGGAATGTAATATTCCAAAGAAACGAACATACGATTACGGATTCTAAACCCGTAATTAGGGTTTTCCAGATATAAATTTTTACGACATCGAATATTGTGATTTCGATACGATATCGTTATAACGAATTCTTTTATAATTCACTAAGGATTGTGAATTACGGAAATGAAATTTATGAAATGATACGACAATATTATTTTAACGTCAAACGCAGATCGAACGTCAACATCTCATGGAAATCTCGAGTCAGAAGCTTGGAATTAATTTCCATCTTAATTCCTTTATTAAAAGGGATATATTTATAAAGTAAGCACGAGCTACTACCACCATTTTGAGATGAGTCGATTTTGAACGCTTTGAACGTTAACGCCAACGCTCACGCACGTTTTGTAAAATGAGTTTAATGCTCGTGAAATTATAATAATTATTTTCCCATTATTATTTTATATAATTTCGGTATTATTAATTAATTAAATCGAATTTTTAACTATTAAAATTCGATATTTTGGAATTGAATTTTTCGAAGACCCTAAGTTTATAAACTATGGTTTTTCACATGAAATGATACCATTAAATTATCATATGGTATCTAAACTATATGTTATAATATATATGAGTATTATTAAGCTATAAAATCAATTTTTGGGTCATTTAATCTCGATAGCATACATATATAATTTTCGAAACCTAATTTTTTAAATTAGGGTTTCATAAGCATAAATTAATGCTATAATTTTATCCTATGCTATTATTTAATATCTAAATCATATATTATGATATATATGTATATTTTGATCGAATTGGGCATGAGTATCAATAATAGGTGTAATTTACATTTTTATCCTATTTTTCCAATAATTTCGATCAGTAATTAATTTGTGCACATGTTGTGATTTAATTATTTTTATGACTAGATTATATATCTATGATCATGTATGATATATATATCTTGTATTAAGGATTAAATGAAATTAAACAGCCCTAAACCCCCCATGCGCCGGCCACCCCTCGAGACAAAGATGATCCCACCTTTATTTTGGCCAATGCATGGAGCCCTTTTTAACACTAGCCTAATCATCACTCTCACCCCATCATTGGGCTGCTCTCTCTCCATTGGGTGTGTGTGTGGGTGCCGTGTAAAATAGAGGGGAAGGGGGTAGGGAGACCTTTCTCATTCTACACCCTATACACCCCTTAAACAAAACAATACACATCCATTCTCCATCTCCTCTCCCATTTTCTGAAAACAGTCGACGCCCTCTCCATTCTCTCTCAAAATTTTTCTTCTTCCTCTACCTCCATTTCGAAAACTTTGAGTATTCTAGTGTTGTGTTTGAGATCCTATACCATTTCAAGGTAAACCAAGGCACCATATTACCGATTCCATATCCATTTTGCTATGAAAATCGAGAGCAAGTTCATATATGTGTGTGTGTGTCGATACTATATATATATATATATATTTGTGTATGTTTAAATGTTCTATGAATAAGCTATGGATGAATGTTGTTCTTGATGTTTTAGTTCAAAATATATATGAATATATATGTTAGATGAGCATAGATGGTTGTACATTGTTGTTGAAATGGATCTAGATGTCTTCATGACTTTCTAACAATAGGATATGTTTAATAAAATTTTCAAAGCTTTATAAAATAAAATGATGATGACCGATTGCTTTTGAATAGTTTGGGAATGGATTATTGTTTATTATCATGTTTATAATCCATGATTTTGATTTGAAAATTTTAGAAAATCCTAGGTATTTTATTTAAAAATACTGTGAGCTATTTTAAATGTACCATGGTGTATAAATTTTATTTTAAGCTTGTGATGACATATTAATGCTTTAATGTATTGTTTATATGTTATATGATTTATTTAGAATTTTGGAAACTATATGTTTAAATTTTGAAAAATACCGTGAGCATATATACATGGAATGTTGATGTATGATTTTATTTTGATCATACAATGGTATATTAATACTTTAATATATTGTTTATGTATTGTATGATATTATTGGAATTTTTAGAAATCAAATACTAAAGTTGAATCAAAAACCAAGAGCTATTGTTCAAGAAGGTGATGATTTAATTTGGTTTTGATGAATGTTTTAATGTTATAATGTTATATTATAATGTATAAACATAGTGTATAATTATTAGAATTTTGAAAATCAAATACCTAATTTAAATCAAAACCGAGAGCACTATGTGCATAAGGTGATGATTTAATTTGTTTTGATGATTAAATAATGTTATATTGTTATACTATAGTATATAAGCATAGTATATAATTGTTAGAATTTTGAAAACCAAATGCTAAATAAAATCGAAAACCGAGAGCTTACAAGCTCATATGGTGACGATTTGAATTAGTTTGGTTGATATTATGATGTTACAATGTTATAATATAATGTTTAATCATGTTGTGATTTAATTAGGATTTTTAGAAATTGTTTGATAATTATTGGGTAATTAAATCGAAATTACCGTGAATATTGTTATATATTGTGGAATGAATGCTTATGATGGACTATAGGTTATATTAATGATATATATTGATGTTGGTGTAATAACCCGCAGTTTTAAAAGCCTATTCACGGTCTTTAAAACCCGTAAAATAAAAATTTTTGCCGTGAAATCAAATCACATATGAAATCGAGTATGATTTCAATTGTTTACAAAGGAATAAATTCCTATTACACTCACTCAAGTTAGTGAATGAAAGAAATCGAAAGTTTTAACTTTTATCTAAAGACATTTTAACGCCAAATGCATATCGATCGTTGAAATGTCACGATATTTCTTAAGCAATCAAGTTGGAATTATATTCCATTATTAATGGAATATTTTTATAATGAGATTACGAGTATTTACGACCATTTTAAAGATGAGTCGATACGTAACGTTTTGAGACGTTTTCAAACGTCAACGTTTGGAGATAAGACTAACGATGGTTTTAATGATCAAGAAACTTTAGGAAATTATTTCTTATGATATTTTTATGATATTACAGTACTAATAAGCATTTAATTAATGCTTGAACATTAGAATTAGCAAAATCTCAACCTTAGTTTCGAAACCCTAATATTTTGAAATTAGGTTTTCTTAGAAAATTTTTGCTCTTTTAATTATCCTATGCTGTAATTATCATTTAAATCATATACCACGGTGCACATACTTATGAATGACATGAAATAAAATTTTAACCTATGGTTTAACCAAAGGGCGATAGCTATTTTTCTTGGGCATAAGTCAATTATTTTCTTCCCTTATACTATTTAATTAACCTATGATACTAAATATCATCTAAACCATATATTATGATTTATATATCTATAATTAGCATGAAATAGGATTTTATCCTAAGGTTTGGCCAAATGACCGAGAGCTACCTATATAGGTATATAAATCTTAATTGTTTCATTTAACTCACATTTGCATGTATATATGTATAAATTCAGATTTTATACTTGAGTCTCCCACTAAATACATATACTTTACCTATTTCCAAGAGATCTTGTGTAAGCACTAATGATTGGGAACCCATTAGTGAATAAACTAGTATTAAAAGTTGAAAGGTCTCTTGTGTGTGCAAGTGAGAGAGGCCGAGCATAGGGGGGTTATGGGGGGTAGATATTCTGATTTTTCTCATTACCTCACTCACTCAAACACTTAAACACTCCAACTACATCATCCTCTCTCTCCAAAACCTCTCACTTCTCTCAAGAACACTTCTTCTTCCCCATTTCTTTTTCTGCACCACCGAGAGCTTCCCCTCCTCTCCAAGCTTCGATTTTTATCTTCACACCTCCATACAACACCTTAAAACCTTGTACTTTGTTCCATCCATCCATAGCACAAGGTAGGAGTTGAACAAAAGCTTGGTTTTGTTCTTGAAACTTTCAAATTTTCAAAAGTAGCCTAGAGCTTGCATGTGTTCTCGATGATCTTAGTTGGTAATCCTTTGCTATCGCATGTGTATTGATGAAGAAGTATGTTGAAAATGTGTTCTTATTTTCAAATGTATTGCATGTGAGTTTTGTCTCAAAACTTTCGAACCTATAGCTATGTTGGGTTCTAAGATTTTGTAGCATATTGTTTTTAAAGATTAGATCATACATTAAGAATTTATGTGAACATATATGAGGAATGTTGAGATGACCGAGAACATCGAGGTATTATCGAGCATGAAATTATCATCTATGAGTTAATATGTGACTATAGTATTTATTTGAAATTTTTGAAAAATCTATGTTATTGTTCTTCTTGAAACCGAGAGCTATGCTTGAAGTAGGTGGGTGTATGGTTTTATTTTTGTACATGCAATGTGATATTGTTGATTATTGATGTATTGAAATGAATATAAATTAATTGAGAATTTTGAAGCACTTTGCTATTTTTTTTATATAAAACCTAGACATATATATATGTATATATATGTGTATGATTTTATTTTATAACATGCAATGATGTTTTATTACTCTAGAGCATGAACTTTATACCCTATGATTTAATTGGGAATTTTAGAAATGTCTACCTATTTTTTTAAAAGTGAACCCCGAGCTATATATATATATATGTAAGTTGATGTATGATTTTCATCTAGAACATGCAAGTGTATATTGATGATTCAAGATGATACATATATTGCATATAAATCATTTGGAAATTTTAGAAAATTTTATCAATTATTTCTAATAAGAACCGAGGCATATATGTATATATATATTGATGTATGATCTTGATTTGTAACATGCAATGGTATATTATTGATCTCGAGTATGTTTTATGCATCCTATGTTTTTGTTAGAATTTTTAAAAATCAATTACAATTTTTATTCAAATAAACCGAAAGCTTTGAGCTAAGTTTGGTGATGAATAAAATTGTTCTTGATGTATTTTATGGTGTTACATTGTTACACTATAGCTTATGTGCATATTGTGATTTTTGGGAAATTTTACAAAATTGTTTGTTGAATATTATAAAAGTGCCGAAAGCTATGGGTTTAATTACATGATATAACATTGTTATATAGTGGATTATGTGACATAAGTATGTTATGGAATAATATTTGGACCTTGTGTTAATTTATTGGAATTTTAGAAAATTATTAGGTATATATATATTAAAAAAAAAAAAAAACCCGAGACCTTATGAAATAATATGGTGATGATCAACTAAGGTTTGGTTGATATTATGACTTATTAATGACCATAGTGTATATTAATACACTATATAATATTAGAAAAAATTTTAGACATCATTTGGTAATTTATTATAATTACCGAGAATATTTAAGGATTTTAAGGATTTTAAACTTTTAAATCAAGTTTATTAATAAATTATATGTCTAATATTATTTTAGACATATTTGGAAATTATGGATAATTATCTGTCACGATCCCATTCCGACCAACCCGGACCTGGAGGCGACTAGTACTAGGAGAGTATTTTAGGGTTACATGGATAAAATAGATGCATAAAATAAACTAACATGCTCGAATGTAATATGAGATGATGTTATAATATTTTTGAAAAGGTTTAGCCATCGGACCCCAAAACTTGGCCCGATCCGATGGACCTCAATAGTTTGTAAACGTAAAGCGTAAATAAGGGAGTTCGAGTATAGCAATGAAAGTGTGTGAATACATATACGACGATATGCATTCAAGGTATAAACCACAAATTCAAGATAAATCGGTCAAGGACACCGGACCTCAACACATTCCCCATCATCACCATCGAGCTCAACCCGCACATTAAAAAACAATATGCGTGGCTAAGTACAAGAAATTGCACTCTGGACTTATGCCGAAAACATTTGTTAACATTTGAATTACCGCCAATATCGAGTAGGTCACAGTGGTTTTAGTTAAAATGCCTCAGGCTTACCAAATCATTTTTCGTCAGAAACATAGCTCGCCGAGCATTTTCTTGGTGTGTATGGTCCGTATCTCATAGTCACAATACATAATAATAATAATAAATAAATAAACGCCGAGAGGAGGCCTCCCATCTATGACGCCGTGACCGGCCGTAATCCCAGACAAAGACACACAACTACTGCAAGCATATGTTAACACAACAGATAGTTCCAACCTTCACGCCAATCCCAACAGTATTTATCATCCAAGACAGACCCGACATTAAAAAGGTTGGGTGCTACCACAACAAATGATATAATAGTTCCAACTATCTCCACAATTACCCGGCATAACAGATAGGATCCATACACAAAACGAAATATTTTGGCGGTGTAATGCAAGAAACATTTGTTAAACAGGTTGTAGGATAAGTCGTAAGTAAATTCATTTGAGATAACAAGAAGGTCACGCTTTAGCGGGTAAGAAAAGGCCCACATTTTGAAGATAAGAAGCCCACCGACTATGGTTTGTGTAATAAGCCCTGTGTTCGCTCGCTCGTCAAAATTCCGTCATTGCTTTAGGCCCACACCTTTACGAAAAAGCGAGGCTTTAGTACGTCGCTCAAGTCTTTCGAGACTTCCAAAAGCTAAGATAAACTTCGATATTTCATATCGATGTGAGTTGAATTCCTTAGTGAATTCAATACGTCTCTAATACGTATAACATTGAATTGTTCTCGTTCCTCGAGATACGTTCAACGTATAAGCACGTTTTTCGATATATGGATTTCATTTGTGAAATCTTTTCTTACTAATGAGGTATCATACTCAATTATTATATCTTACGCGATCGACGATTTATAATCAGAAACGACGCTTGACTTTCAAAGTCAACACGGTCAACAAAATCAACGATTTTGACTTTCAAATAGTAATTCCTTACTATTTTGTCTTATAAATTGAATTTGATCGATTTGAAAACGTAAAGTCCTAACTTCCGATTTATCACGTAAATCAAGGACTTATAAATAATTTCGCATTTTAATAAACCTTTAATAATTAGAAAAGCGATTTTCGATTTTAAAACGTTAACAACCTAACGCTTGTCTTAAACATAGTAAGCTATGTTTGTAAAATTTTATAATTTCCAAAAGATGTCCGAATATAAATAGACATATATTTTATTAATAAACCTGAATTAAAAAGGATTTTAAAATCCTTATTAATTTATCGAAATTTTGATAATTAGATTAAAAATACTAAATGACCTTTGAAAAATTTTCTAAATTAATATAGTGTATTATTATACACTATGGTCCAGAATATGAATTTATAAAATTCATATGATATTATTTGCTATTTATTATTATATTTACATATATATTCATTTCGTAATTCCATATAATATGGAATAATTATCCAAAAATTCCCAAAATTAATATACACATAGTATAATATCCCAAATCAATATATATCATTAATATAACCTATAGTTCATCATAAGCATTCATTTCACAAAATATAATAATATTCACTAGATTTTCGAATAAATACCGAATAATTAGTAAATAATTTCTAAAATTCTAATTAAATCACAACATGATTAAACATCATATTATAATATTATAAAATCATAAAATCAACCAAACCAATTGAAATCATCACCATATGGAGCATACATGCTCTCGGCTTTTGATTAATCTTGGTATTTGGTTTTCAAAATTTCCAACAATTATATACTATGTTTATACACTATAGTATAGTAATATAACATCATAACAATCATCAAAACCAATTAAATCATCACCTTATTGAGCACATAGCTCACGGCTTCTTTGATTTATTTATGGTATTTGATTTCTAAAAATTCTAATAAAATCATATATTACATAAGTAATATACTAAAGTATAAATATATCATTGGATGATTAAAATAAAATCATACACCAACATACCAAACCTTTGAAGCTCTCGGCCTCTTTATAAAAATCAAGCATTTGATTTTCAAAAATCCCAAATAAATCATATAACATATAATCAATACTTTAAAGCATTAATATGTCATCACAAGCTTAAAATAAAATTTATACACCATGGTACACATTTGAGAAGCTCTCGATATTTTTAAAAGATTAAGGTAGGGCTTTCCAAAAATTTTCAAATAACATATTATAGTTTTGAATCATAACATAGATTGATAATACATGCTTAGAATATGCTAAGAAGCATTCGGTCCTTACTAGCTATTTTATAACATTTTCGAAAATTATTCTAAACAAGATCTATGGTTCGAAAATTTCATAAACATGCTAGATCCATTCAAAAATTAAATAAACAACAACATGTGATTATCTAAGCATATATTTTCATATATTTGAAAATAAAATCATCAAGAACCATTATTCATCCATAGATCATTCATAAGAACAATAAAATCACATATATACTCATATACCATTCGAATACATATATATATATACAAGAGCATGCTCGATTTTTCTGGAATAAAAGATGATATAATCGGTACTCAAGGTCCATGTTTACCTTGGAATGATATAGGATTCACAAGAAGATTGTAAGTATCAAAGTTTGGAGGAGAAATGGAGAAGAAATGGAGAAGGAAGGTTTCAAAACGTGGCTGGCTCTCGGTTGTTGCAGGTTTTGAGAGGAAAATGGAGAAGAAATGTGGGTTGTAGTGGAGAGGAAGAGTGTATAATGAGAAGTGGAGTGTTGAATGAAGAGTCCCCTATTAACCCATCTCTCTCTCTCGTCACACTCACACACACTTCACCAATGGAAATGGTTGCAGCATTTTAGGAGTGCTTAGTGATGATTAGTCTAGTGTTAAAAGGTGTCCATGCATTGGGTGGAAAAAAGGCATCATTATGCTTGTGTAAAGAGGGTGGCCATGTTTTAAGGGTGTTTAGGGTGGTTTAATTTTTATTCCATCCCTAATACTAGATATATATATCATACATAATCATAGATGTATAATACATGCCATAAAATAATTAAATCCAACATATAGCACATAATCGATTTTAATTAAAATAAATGGAAAATAGGAATAAAATACAATTTATACCTATTATTGATACTCATGTCATTTTCGATCAAAATATACACATATATATCATAATATATGATTTAGATATTAAATAATATCAATTGATAAAATTATAGCACATTTCATGCATATAAAACCCTAATTTCGAAGATTAAGTTTCGAAATTTATAAATATAAGCTATCGAGTTTTAATGTTCCAAAAACTGATTTCATAGCTTAATAATACCCATATATATCATATTATAAAGTTTAGATACCATAGGATAATTTAATAGTATCATTTCATGTGTTAAAACCATAGTTTGCAAAACTAGGGTTTTCGAAAAACCTATGTTAAAGAAATCGAATTTCAGATGCTAAAAATTCGATTTTAATAATTAATAATACTGTAATTATATAAAATAATGACAGAAATAAATTATGATAATTTCCGAGTATTAAACTCATTTTCATAACGCCTCAGACGCCGACGCTCAAAACGCCTCAAAATCGACTCATCTCAAAATGGTCGCAGAAGTTCGCACTTACTAAATAAATCTATTCCATTTAATAAAGGAATTGTTGGAAATTAATTCCAAGCTTCACCGCCGTAAAATTTCATAAGGCATCGACGCTTGATACGCTGCTCGACGTTAAAATATATATCGACTAATCATTTCGTAATATTTCAATCCTTTAATTCACAATCCTTAGTGAATTATAACAAGGAATTCGTTATAACGATATCGTATCGAAATCATAAAATTCGATGTCGTAAAAAGATAATATACGGCAAAACCCTAATTACGGGTTTAGAAAACCGTAATCGTATATTCGCTTCTTTCGAATATTACATTATCAAAAATAATTGGTTAGAAAACTAAAATAGCCGTGAGCTATTTTTGAAATTGAAATAAGGATTTTAATCCTTAAATTCATTATTTATAATGAATTATATGTTTAAAAATTATTTTAAACATATTAAAACAGTTTATAAAAAGAAATCAATTAGAAATTGATTTTCAAAAATTAATATTAAAATAAGACTTAGTAATTAATTACTAAGAAAAGTCAAAATTGTTGACTTTTGAAATCAACGACGAAAGACGCTCGATAAACACGCTAATACGCGTAAGACGATCATTTGATAATGATATCACGCTGATATGGAAGGATTTCATATTTAAAGTCGTGAAATCGAAAAACGTGAGAAAACGCTGACCATATACCAAGAAGGGTAAATTGGTCATTTTAACACATATCTCGCTTCTATCAAGAACGAGAAATGTTAAGTTGATACGCTTGAGAAACGAATTAAATTCATTAAGGAATTAATTAGCGCCGATATGAAATATCGAATTTTATTATAGACTTTGTAAGTCTCGAATTACGTAAACGACGCACTAAAGCATCCTTTCATATAAAGCGTGTGACGACGCACCACCGGACGCCGACTAGTAAGGAAAACTTTAAAGATGATCAATAATTTCCGTGGGCTTTATTACTAAAACAAAAACTTTGTCGCTCTTTTCAACCGCCTTGTTTACGATTTTTAACTAATGCTAAAATTCTTTAAATGATTACCGCCAAAATGTTTACGCTTTGTGTATCGTATCCTATCCATGTATGATGTGATGTTGATGGGTTATTCCCAACTTATGAATGAAAATCGATATCGGATCCTATGCCGGAAGGCTTATACCGGCTAGATTAACGTGTACACCGATGGTGATTGTGTGTGTAGTGACACCATCACGGTCACGGGTCGTAGGCGAGGCCTCCTTCACGACTTTCGACTATGATAGCATGATGGAATGACAATAAGGGATATGGATCACGACACCAAGAAAATGCTTCGCCAAGCAACTTTATAAACTCGTGAAAATATTTTAGTAAGACAAGACATTTCAAATAAAACCCTCGTGTCTTACCATTATATCGCGAGTAATTCAATGAAAATAAAATGTTTTCAGATAAGTCCACCGGGTACAAATTTTGTACTTAGCCCCGCATGTTTGTTTTAAACGTGCGCATTGAGCTCGATTCTTGATGATGGAGGAGTGTTGAGAAAGCCATATGCCTCGATGTTCGTTAGAATGGATAACCTCGAGTACATATCGCCATATATGTACTCACACACTTTCCGCCGCAACTCGAACTGCTTTATTTTCATGTTGGATATTATAATAACGTGAACTATGAAGTCCTTCGATCGCCATATCCTTTCGATCATTGGCTAAACCCTTTGAACTAAAATGTTATAAGTGTATGTTTAATTTTAAGTTCTATATTCTTATATGATATGTCCTAACGCGACGATCGTCCGTATCCGTGAATACTATTCCTAGTATTAGTCCGCTCACCCGGTCATCCCGAGTGGGGTCGTGATGATTGGGATATTATACTATGTGTATATTAATTTTGGGAATTTCTGGATAATTATTCCATATTATATGGAATTACCGAATTATATATATGTAAATATACTAATAAATGACAAACAATATCATATGGATTTTTTTAAATTCATATTATGGACCATAGTGTATAATAATACACTATATTAATTTAGAAAATTTTTCAAAAGTCATTTAGTATTTTTAGGCTAATTATCAAAATTTTCGATAATTAAAAACGATTTTAAAATCCTTTTAATTCAGTTTATTAATAAAATATATGTCTAATTATATTCGGACATATTTCGAATTATAAAATTTTATAAACATCGCCTTCTATGTTTAAGACAAACGCTGGGTTATTAACATTTTAAAATCGAAAGTACACGCTTTTAATTATTAAGAGGTTTATTTAAATGCAAAGTCATTCATAAGTCCTTTGATTTACGTGATAAATCAAGAATGGGACTATACGCTTAATCGATCAAGATTCGATTTATAAAACGAAATAGTAAGAAATTACTATTGGAAAGTCAAAATGTTGACCTTGTCGACCGTGAGTCGACTTCGCTGACTTTTAAAGTCAAACGCACGATTATACGCTCGATAAATACGCTTAATACACGTAAGATGTGCTAATTGAGTATAATACCTCATTAGCAAGAAAGGATTTCACAAATGAAACCTTATATCGAGAAACGTGCTCATACGCTAAAACGCTTAAGTCGGGCGTTAAACGAAATAGTTGAACGATCTCGAGGAACCAGAATAATTCAATTAAATAACGATTTCAAAGCATATCGAATTCATTCGAGGAATTAATTCACGCCGATATAAAATATCGGGTTATCTTAGCTTTTGAAAGTCTCGAAGACTCGAGCGACGTATCTAAAGCCTCTCTTTTCATAAAGGTGTGGACGCAAACGCGCAACCGGATTCGACGACGAACAAACCTAGACTCGATTTACAACGAACCATAGTCCGTGGGCTTTTATCTTCAAAATGTGGGCCTTTTCACCCCACTAAAATGTGACTTTATCGTTATTTCAAATGAGTTTATTTACGACTTATTCTACAACCAAGTATCGTTGTTTTATGCAGACACCGCCAAAATATTTCGCTTTGTGTATGGATCCTATCTGCTTGCCCGGTAGGGCTGTGGAGATGGTTGGAACTTTATTATGACAAAGTTATGTCATTTGGGTCGCTACCAACCTTTAAATGTCGTCCCGTGTCGGATGATAAATGCCCGCTAGGATTGGCGTGAAGGTTGGAACTATACCGTGTTAACATATGCTCAGAGAGATCGATGCTGCACATGACGGATTACGATCGATCACGACGTCAGAGATGGGAGGCCTCCTCTCGACGCTCAATATTTAATATCATATGAATTGTTACTATGAGATATGGACCATACACACCAAGAAAATGTTGGCCGAACTATGTTTACTGAACCGAATGATTTGGTAAGCACAAGGCATTTTTTTAACTAAACCCTCGCGACTTACTCGATATTCGCAGCGTAATTCAAATATTATCAAATGTTTTCGGCATGAGTCCACCGAGTGCAAATTCTTGTACTTAGCCCCGCATGTTTGTTTTAAACGTGCAGTTGAGCTCGATGGTGATGATGGAGGTCAGGTTGAGGAGTCCCGTGTCCTCGATCGCTTATTTAGGATTTGGTTTTCACCTGAAGACATATCATCATATATGTATTCACACACTTTCCGCTGCTAAACCCTGAACTCTTTTACATTATGCTTACTGTTTTGAGCTATTGAGGTTCATCAGATCACTGTTTAATCCTTGGGTCTGATGGCCTAAACCTTTCAATTATTGAGATATTATCTTACGCCATATTATGCATGTTAGTTTATAACCAATGTGGTCTCTTATCTTAGTCAATTTGTCCTATAATACTATTCCTAGTATTAGTCACCCTCTAGACCGGGCTATCCAGAGTGGGGGCGTGACATTCGATTCCTGAATTCACAATCCTTAGTGAATATTTATATAAAAAGGAATTCGTTATTATAATACTGAATCGAAATTACAATATTCGATGTCATACAAAAAATAATATACGACAGAAACCCTAATTTACGGGTTTAAAATACCGTAATTAGATGTTCGTTTCTTTGGAATATTACATACTAACATCAATCTTTTTAACGTTAAAAGATTCTTTTATCACATTTAGCAACTATATTACGTTGATTAGATTCGTCGCGTCTCGAAGATATATGATACTCCATCCTTACATTCTTTCCTTCAGTTCACATCATTTTGCGTAACTTACGAACCTTAATTCCATAACTAACTTCGTCACGTACTAACACATATTCTCAATTTGAATATTTCAACAATTCTAGTTTATTAGTAATATTTTCTTGTTTCATTTCCCACCTTACACGTCTTATTCATTCTATCAAAGAAACTCATGTTTACCTAAGGAAATAACATAACTCTACTCACGTACTAACATACTTCATGCATTCATACTTTAATCAAGTCATATCAAACTTCAAACTAAAGTATTTCTCATAATTCACCTTAGGATATATAAAACAATTAATCTTGCCTATTATTCTTTAATTTTAATTTACTATTTAACATACTCCAATAAATCTCATAAATTCACTTTAACATTTACTCATGCCCAAATACATACATGAAACTAATTTAATCATAACACTTTATATTTCAAAATCTTACGTCACTTAACAAAATGTTTCAACGTAAAAATATTATACCTCATTTTAAAAATCCCATAAATTCATAACATATCTTAAACATAATTTTGGATCTAAATATGTGATCACATCTAATAAAATAAATTTGAAACTCTATCTTTCCTTTTTCTTTATTTTCGGCCCTTTTTAATTTATTTTCAAAACTTATCCGATAAATTCTTATAAATTCACATAACATACTATATTAACATAGGATCTATAATATCAAATAACATTGGTCA
Organism: Salvia rosmarinus; assembly: GCA_036937905.1. Classification (NCBI taxonomy): domain Eukaryota; kingdom Viridiplantae; phylum Streptophyta; class Magnoliopsida; order Lamiales; family Lamiaceae; genus Salvia; species Salvia rosmarinus. The sequence goes on along the minus strand of CM072815.1, from coordinate 70,191,016 downwards.
TAGAAAAATTTGACATCAAAACCCTTCATACTATAGTTTTTGAAATTTTTGAAAAATCAAAAAAACAATTTTCAAAAATTCTAATTAATTCATAGAACACATTATTATCATCATACATCAACAATATGCCATAATATCCTTCATACACAAATCATACATCAATATATCATACTTTATAATTTTCGAAACTTTTATAAAATAATATCCAATATTTTCCAAAAATTATGAATTAATTCATACATACTTAAACAATACTAACTATCATCAATCCATGCTCAAAACAACAATCAAAATTTATTTTCATCAACATATGATTCTCACATATATTCGACTTTAATAAAAAATTATAACATGCTTAACTTTGTACTAAATTCATAATACATGCTTACAAACATCATATAAACATATTTAATTAACAACTTAAACATTTAACAAAATTTCTAAATTTTCACATGAAATAACAAAAGCATATAACTTAAAATTTTATGGATGAATTTCTAATATTTTTTCATATATAAGAAGCTTGTACGATTTCTAACCTTTTAATCGGGATCGATCGGCAAAGACTACATTTTTCTACTTAAGATTGTAGAGAAATTTGAAGAACACACTCTCTCTTTTTTTCTCCCTAATTTTCGGTCATAATGAATATGAGAAAGGAGTGATCTCTATTTATTAGATGATATAAGATATTTAATCATACTTTAGCAAAATATCTTATTTTAAAAGTCAACAATTTACACTCTTATTATCCTCTTAATTTTCGGTCCTCAAGTGGATGTATAAGACAAAGTTTTATCTTATCACAAGCTTCATTAATTAATTACATATCACTTTCAAAGAATTAAACATCATTATCAAAGAGTTTTGAATTTCTTTCTTTCTTATTTTTGTCAACATTTTCGGCCATATCAAACAAATATCAAATCCCACTTGTTTAATTAATAATTCATTTTATCTTAACATTAATAATATCTTTACATCATAATAATATACATCAATATCACAAAGATTGAATTTTTCTTCCTTACACACTACAATATTAAAAGTTTCGGTCATTATGCATAAAATGTGCTACATATTTTATTTTCTTCCAATTAATAGCTATATGACATAATATAGATCTTAGATGATAGAATAAATCATAGGAAAAATAAATAAGTACAATTCTATATACTAAAGTGAAGTTTTCGAATTATAACAAGAAATTAAGAATAAATTATAAAATCTTCATTCCTTTAATAACAAAAATTATTTTAATGAAGGATTATATATAAATAATGCTCTTGTACCATAAAAGAAATTTCTAGTACAAGTCTAGCAAAATTCTCCTTTTTATTCGAAAATTATAAAGCTAAAACTTAAATAACAAATTTTCCTTCTGTTTTTTCAATTACTCTCTTAATTTCGAAAATCATATGATATTTAGGAGATAAGATTGACCTTGATTTCATGATATTTATCAAGTATCAAAGCTTGTGCAATTAAATAAATTATTTGGTAAATTTCTACATATAATTCATCATTTTCGAAAACTAGGAAAGAATAGACAAAAATTTATCAACTTGTGATGATTATTACTTTATTAAAGCATAAATATCATCTCTTGGTCAACATAATTAAATACCTTATCTTATCTTTAATTAAAAGTCATTTCATATCTTATCTTTAATTAAAAGTCACTATCTTATCTTATCTCATAAAATAAATATCTTCACATACAAATAAAACAATTATCTTATCTATTAAATAATAAAATGATCCCACACTTGATCACAAATTAACCATATGTACATATCATTTTTCTTTTCTTTTTCCCTTTTCCTTTCTCTAATTCTCGAAAATAATAGTAAAGATAATAAGGGAAATATTCTTTTTTCTTTGTTAGTGTAATACTTATCTAATTAATTATTTAAAAAAATAATTGTTTGTTATTAAGATTCGCGAAAAATTTATTAGAATTTTCTATTCACTCAAAGTCGGAAGTTCTCGACTTTCATTTTCATTCTTGGATTCATCGTAAATAAATTCCTCTAATAATTCGAAAATTGATCTTTAAACATCCGGGGTATTACAATAAGACACAATTCCCAAACTTTCACTATTCATTTCAATTTTCCATACCAAGAAGTCATTTTTCTTTTAAGAACATCACACCTATCATATAAATGATGTACTCATCTCAAGCACTAGCTACTTACCCATTTATGTTCTTTTCACACACTAGCGTCAACTTTTTCTTTTCTTTTCTTTTCGAACTTATATGGGTAAGCAACTATTTTTTATTATCATTTTTCATAATCTATTTTCTTTTTCTTTTCTTTTTTTTTGTCAACCCTCAATTCTCGCAACCAAACATCATACTAACTACATAACCCAATCCACGGCTATATGAAAGAATAAGGTAGGCTCAAACGGGCTCATCAAAGGATTCAATGATTAACAAATTAGAGTTTGGATAGTATATAGGCTAAGAAAAAAAAGCCTAATATCATCTCCCAATTCTTAAGCACATCAATGCAACCTCGAAAAAGATCCAGAACAAGTTCTAGAGAAACACATGTTATTTCAAACTATTCACACAAAAAGAAACAAGACTGAAAAGATATGACAGTCAAAAGCCCAAGTCTTACAGGTTTTAAACATGTGATCAAGTTCTCAAAGGCTCAATACTCACAATAATTATAACATGCTCCATCTCACAAAATCAGTTGCAATAGATTTTCTAATAAAAACAATTCTCATCATCGGCTGCTCGTCATTCAACTCAACCCCAAACAGGCACAAAACAAAACAAGAAAAACAAAACAAGAACGAACAAAACGAAACAAAACAAAAGCGAAAGCAAAACAAAAAAAAAAAATTGGGTTACCTCTCAACAAGTGCTTAATTTAACGTATTTAGCTAGACCATCACATACCTCGATCAATCCGGCGTTTTGGCAGCTGCCTTCTTGCCAAACTTGTGCTTGCTCTTATACTTTGCATTCACAGCAGACCACCACTGAGTGTGGAAGTGCCCTCCCCCCCAAACTTGAACGAATCACTCGGGGTTCCATACCGAGTCCATTTATTCTTTTTAGCATCCTCATCGATTGGTCGGTTGACATCCAAGTGTGAGATATGGCTTGCTATGGCAGTGGTGATCGAATGACAATCCTCATGCTCCGAGTTATCATTTCGCTTGATGGCATCATAGATCGAAATAGTTAACTCCTTCTTATTCACACGGAAGGTGAGATCACCATCCTGCACATCGATCAGAGCCCTGCCTATGGCTAACAACGGTCTCCCGAGAATGAGAGGCGTGTTCCCATCCTCTAGTATGTCAAGGACCACAAAAACCCGGAAGATAAAATTCGACCTTGATAAGCACATCTTCCACTATCCCTTCGACGGGTGATCGATGCGCCCGCATCCGGAGAGCAATTATAGTAGCTTTTACCCCAATCTCCAATTTGTTAAATATGGACAACGACATCAGTTGATGCTTGCCCTATATCGCATGTAACTCGGAGAAAGTATGCCTCCGATAATACAAGGTATTGTGAAGCTGCATGGATTTTTCTCGCTTCAATGGCGCTTTTTGCAAAGACAAGATTGCACACTTGAGACAAATTAATAGTCTCGAATTTTTCCAGTTTCTTCTTGTTAGTGACAGCATCCTCTAGAAATTTCATGTACCCCGGCATTTCTTTGAGCGCATCTAGCAACGGGATGTTGATATTCACCTTTTGGAATATCTCCAGGAATCGGATCAGCCTCTCGTCATGCTTTGGCTTGGCTAGCCGACTTGGGAACGGAATCGGAGGAGTGTATATAGGATATTTCTTCCTCTGGTCTACGTCGCGGCCACCCTTGCGACCGCTAGGGTGGTCGCTAGGTACTAGAGCCGCGTCTATCTTCTTTCTCACGATCGGGCTAGCGGTCGATAGCTCGGTCGCTAGCTCTTCGTCAGAACGCTCTGGATCATTCCTCGTGGCTGGCCTAGCGACCGCTAGGCCGGTCGCTAGCTTCTCGGGCAAACGTTCTGCCTCTTTCCTCACGGCCGGCTCGCGGTCGCGAGCTCGATCGCGAGATCCTCTTCATTTTGCGCACGTCCTTCTTCTCGCTCCGGTTGACTCTGATATGCTTTTCCACTATTTAGCTGGACGGAAAAGCACTGATTCTTTGGGTTTACTTCCGTAGTGCTAGGGAATTAGCCCGTCTTTTGTTGTGCATTCTGCTGTGCAGCTATCTGACCGATCTAGTTCTCCATTATCTTCAAGTGTTTGCCCATGGCTGTCACGGTGGATTCCAGATGTGCAACTTTCTCGAGTAAGCTACCGATGAACGAGTTACGCTACAGAGCGCTTGTTGGTTGCTTACAACCAACTGCTGCATCATCTCCTCTAAGCTCGCCTTCGCCCCCGAATCATCTGTAATATCCCGTAGTTTTAATACTTAATTACGATAATATAAATCGTAATTAGGGTTTTAAGCTCGATAATTAAAAATCTTAATTAGTCAACGCTCGATTTTGACTAAGCATAATTTGATAAATTCTGTGTGACATTCACTGATGCTTAGTGAATTAAGGAGTATAGTTTCTGATATTCCTTCAACATAATGTTCTAACGTCGGCTAAATTCGACAGTTAAGCCTTATATTATTTTTAAGCATTAAAGCTTAAAATTTCGAAATTCCTATTATTATAGGAATAAATAAAGTTGTTACAACTTTATTTTGAACCTTTTAGAGATAATTCAATTATGTGAATTTAGAGACGTTTCAAACGTCTACGTTTTGAGATAATTCAATAATTTGGCCAAATGATCATGGAATTATAAAATTCAAATTCCTATGATTATTTTATGATATAAGAGCATTATTTATCATCAAAATAAAGCTAGAAAATTTAGGAATAACATGTGCCATATATGATGGGTTTCGAAAACCCTAATTTATAAATTTAGGGTTTTGTGATCTAAATTTTGTCCTAAATATTTTTCTATAATCAAATTCATCATCTATGGTTATAATATGTCACATAACTATGTATTAGCTATTTAATACAAGAAAATAAAATGTTTAGCACATAGAACCCTAATTTTCAAAAATTATGTTTCTAAAGTGTGAAATTGAATTTAATTCTTATCCAATTAATGATATATCATAATTATTAAATTAATATGATATTATAAGAGATAAGATGAGGTGTATTACAAGTTGCACAAGTGGGGGGACACTTGTGTTATAGGTGGGGAAAATTTGAAGGTTAAAGTGTGATTTTATGTGATTTTATGTGATAAATATCATCCTTTAATTAATGAGGGGCTATGAGTTGTACCTTATCCTATATTAGGTTTAAAGTAGAAGTAGAATACAATTTGAACAAGTAACCTAAGGTGGCATTATTAAAGTGGCCGAAAATTGCCACATATATGTGATAATGTTATAATTTAATTATTTTATGACAAGTATGAACCAATGCATTTAATTAAAGGATAAGATGACCTAAGGATGAGTTGTAGGATAAGATAAAATTTTGTCTCCATGTACAAGTGGGGTTCAAAAATTACAAGAAGGGTAACAAGTGTACCTAGATATTTTCTAAGTAATAATTAACATACAAGTTGCCTAAGTCTATAAATACCACATGAGGCTCTTCATTCTCATTCACAAACCATAGTGACCGAAAATTATAGAGAGAAAAAGAGAGAGTGTCCACCTTGTTCAAATCCCAAACTTAGATCGTATAAACGTCGCCGATCAAAATCCGTACCGATTAAAAGGTTAGATTTCTTACGAGCTTTATATATACGTTAGAATTCATGTTATAAGCTTAGGATATATGTGTGATTTTCGAAAATCATGAAACTTGTGCAAATATGTTTAGATATTGTATTTATATGATGTTATTAAGCATGTAGTATAATTATATCACAAAATCAAGCATGATATTAAATTTTATATGTTGACCGAAAACTTAAGGGTAAGATACGTTGATGAGTATGATTTTTAATTGTTGATTTGAGCATGAAATCATGATCTAGGGTATCGACTACGCTTGTATGATTTTATGTAGAATTTTGGAACACTTTAGTACCTAAGTCTATGAATTTCAAAATTAAAGAACATGATATTAGGTTATGATATAATCCATGTTCGAGTGTTATCATAACATATTGAAAGTATAGAATCATAATATAGTGTTGTATTTAATTTATCGATTTGTTAAAATTTATTGGACCTAAGTCCAAATTTTCAAAAGTGACTTAGGAAGGTTTAATTCAATAGTTTCCAATAAATAAAATTATGTTATAGTAAGGATGCTTATAGATGAGTATGTGTTATGTGATTTTATCGAATTTTGGAAATTGTTCGCTTAGTTTAATTGTAGTTTTCAAAACTATGGGTTATGTGTATTAATGTTATAAATTTATTTTATAAGATATAATTGCATAATATGATCCAAATGATGTTTTAAACATATTATGATTTCATGGGAATTTTTAGAACAAGAATTGCACATAAAATAATAGAATTACATAAAGGAATTAAAAGTCAAATGTCGACTTTAGTCAAAATTGTTGACTAAATGTTGACCAAGTCAAAATTGTTGACCAAAACGTCGACCAAGGTCAAAACACACAAATTCGATAACACGTGATCTATGTGACGAAGTACGCTTGATAACAATGTAACTTACGCTACGTAAGTACATTAAAACATACATTATGTGCTAAAGAGATCAATATCTCTTATATGTTGAAAAATTTCATAATCGACATTATGTTGATTAGAAACATCAAAATAAGTCCGACGTTAGCCTTATTTGATACATAGGACGTTATAGACAATGTTCGCTCTATCGAAACGCGACCAAAGTACTAAAATAGTTCTTACGTTATGCTGGACGTGATTTGGGCTAAACGCAGAAAGTGACATGTAGAAGAGACTCCACGTATACCGGTGGGCTTTACTCGAAAAACCCTTTTATTTACAATGCTTTCGTGAAAAGTATTTATTTACAAAAGCTTTCATTGAGAAATGATTATGAATCGTTATTCAATTACACGCCCAAAGTATTTATGTTTTATGTATGGATCCTATCACGAGATGGTTAGCAAACCATGGAAATTATGCTATTGGGTTGCTCCCAACTTTATAGAAAATCGATATCGGATCCCGTGCTAGATGCACTCCTAGCCGGATATAGGTGATCGTGAGCCGATAGCAACATCTTCGTCGGCCACGCAGTCAGAGAAGCGAGGCCTACTGCGACGTGAACAAAGTTACGAGAAAGTTATATGAAAGTGATACGGATCATACATACGTAAAATGCCCGCCAGCGATCTTTTGAGAAACGATAAAGAGTTTTGGTATTCACGAGTTATTTCAACTAAAACTCGTGTTATACTACGGGCGATGTAATTTAAAGAAATTATTTCGCATGAGTCCACTAAGTGCATTCTTGTACTTGGCCCTGCATGTTTGTTTTTTAAATGCGCAGTTGAAGTGAAGATGGATGGCAAAGTGTCGAGCAATCGGAGTTTTGTTGTTGATATAGTATAGCCTCAATTCATATTGTCATATATGAATTCACATGCTTCCACTGCTTTTGAAACACTTAGTTATATTTTCAATATTGATGCATATCACCTTCAGATAAGTCGAACTCTTTTATCAAAGATCTGATAGTCTAGTTTGTATGTAAAACGATGTGTGGTTATCTCTAATCCTTTGAAGTTTTGTAAGATTGGTCGTTGTTTCTCTTACCGCTTCATATTCATTTGTCATTAAGTCCTTTAATCGCCGTATCATTAGTCGCAGTCCCCGCTAATCCGTACTTAAGGGTAGGCGGGCCGTGATAGAGTGGTATCAGAGCGGGTCGTCCTATGAACCCTAAACCTTTCTTTCAAAAAGTTAAGTCTAGATTAAGTCACTAGACTTCTAGAAATCAGCTGACTGTGCTCAACACTCCATCGCATCAAGGCTCAACCGAAAAGGTAACTGATTTCTTTTCAAAGATTGAATTGAAAAGTTTGAAAGTGAAAAGTGTTGAAAGTAAAAGTTTTGAGAAAAGAATGAAATTCTATTTTGAAAGCAGTAAAAGTTGTTTGAAAATGAAAGTTATACTGAAAGCTTTTTCAGAAAGAAATGTACAGTTTTATGAGAAAAGTTGACAGTTATATGTCAACAGTTATATGAGAATAAGTTATCAGTGATATCAGATAGAGTTTACAGAGAATGAGAAACAGTTGACACAGTGATGTCAAAAGTGATTGTTGAATCAGTGAGATTCAAAGAAAGTATAAGTATGATGAATTATGTTATGATTTTGAAAGGTTTTATTCAAATTTTTACAGTTTATTATGATCATGGGTATGCCTTCCCAAAAGAACTTAGATGCTATAAGTAGCATGCTCACCTCTTGTACATAGAAGTGCAAATTAGGGAAACTTTATCCCTCTGCAAGAACTATAGAAAGTAGTGACTTATGATCAAACGAACGAAAATAAGTTGAAAACAAACTCGAGTTTCCAACAAAAGAATGACGAAAGCGAAAGGGGAATCAAAGGAACAAGATGCACGGGTCCAATATGGAACGTAGAAAGTTAGACGAATTTTTGAAACGAAACCCGTACAAGACAAAACGTGAGCTAGTACTCGGCCAAGTAGCAAGGAACATCCCCGGCGCGTGCGCATGCAGAAAACTGCATTGCGCAGTGTTTTTATTTTGACTCGTTCTCATTCTTTTGAACTCCGTTTTGTGAACGGTTTTCGCTCACATACTCCTATCTCAAATAACTTTATTTCGTATGAAGGATGAAATTCCTGAATCTTTCTCCAAAATTTGTGAGGAACAGTCGAAGTCAGACTGAAATGTTTACTTAGAATAAGAACCTTGGTGGAAAGAAAAGAACTTAGAAGTATTTTGAAAGTAAGACTTCTTTAGTACATAAAGCAACGCTAGGACGTATGTTGAACATAGATTCTTGCTGTAAACATTTATCTGCTTATCAGATATGTTTGCCTTATCTGCTTAACAGATATGTATTAGTTCACCTTATCTCGCTATCGATATGTTTAGATGGACTTACGCTTAGTATTGTCTGTGTTAGATGGCAAGGCAGACACTCACCAAGGCGAAGGATAAGACCAAGGTCACACTGTGGAAGTACTTGAAGCATATCACACTTACAGCATGAGTTGGGGCGATAGTTTAGGAGAGTTTTTGATGAGCTATCTCCGACTATGGATGGACGCCCATGAATGCGGTGTGACGGACTACGATGGCATCAAACGTCTCCTAACTCGTTTGCCAGTTGATTGGGAAGACTATGCAAGGAAGTATCGGTGATTATATTTATCGTGCGAGCATTGATTATGATTTGATTGAGACCCACCGAGGTTCGTCACCATCTCATATATGTCTACAAAGGTATATAGAGCGGCACCGAGAGGCCCTACCTTCCTCCAAGGAATATACATGGCGAGACGACACGCCCGAGTGGTTATACACGGAAGTCCTCGAGTGGTCAACCCCGCAGACTCAAGGTTTTGGAAGGTGAGATCGACCCGAGCATGTGACTAGGATGTTTCACCTGTGTCATCGGGAGTTCCAACTCTTCCACCTATGACATTTGGACATCCGACGCGACCGTCACCTCCAGCTCGCCGCCAATGACAGACCTTATCACAAGGAACATAAATGGAAGCACATGATCATCAAGAAGATGATGTTCCTATGCGAGATGTGTATGCCATAGGGGATGATGGAGCTGGACCATCACGTAGGTGTGCTCGAGAGGAAAGTTCGGAGGAAGATTCCGAAGAAAACTCGGAAGAAGAAGAAGAAGATCCTGAGGAGGATCCGAATGATGGAAACATGGACGAGAGCGAGTAGTGGTATTCGAATAGTGTGTAGTACATAGAAATGATGTTGACATAAACATAGAAGCATAGTATTTTGAGATGACTTGTAATCCAGTATGTTAGTTGAGAATAGATCACATAGTACAGTATGTACTTAGCTTCCTTTTGAGTCTGATGACTTGTACAGAAAAGTCCTCTATGAGGCATTTTCCATATATATGATAACCATAGAAGGGTTTTTGCGACAATATGAGTATGAAATGGATGTGTGATTTTACTAAAGCTGTTCTATGCTTAAAATTACACAAAGATGTTATGTATACATAAATTGTGATAAACGTTATACAAATGCTAATGGTATTTTTACATTAGCAGAATGCCGCCCAGACGTGCACCAGAACCCGAAAATAGGAGAAGGGGAGTACCCCAACCCGAGGAAGAAGAAGAGGTGATACCACAACCACCTCCACCTCCACCTGACCATAGGGTGGAAGAACTCTTCCCAGGCGTAATCGCCTCCTTCAATGGAAAAGGAAGCCTCAAGACGCCGAACAATGGGTCGGGGCCATAGAACGAATTTTCGATTTCTTTCGCTGTACTACGCAAGAGATACTATCTTGTGTTACGTTTCAACTCACCGGACCGGCAGATTTCTGGTGGGAGGCAAGAAGAAAAACGCTGACACCCGAGCAAATGGAATACTTCACTTGGGACGACTTTAAGATGGAAATGTATGAAAAATACATTCCCAAAAGCTATCGAAAGAAAAAGGAAGTGGAATTTTTCAACCTAAAGCAAGGAAAGATGTCGGTTACTGAGTATGACCGTCTTTTCTGTGACATGTCTAGATACGCCCCGGACATGGTAAGCACTGACATGAAAATGTCAGAAAAGTTCGAAGGTGACTAAGGCCACGAGATTAAAATGTCTCTGGCAAGTCATGGGGACTTAACCTATACAGAGGCTCTGAGTCGAGCTCTAGACATCGAAGCTACAATGCTCGAGGAAAAGCCTACACCGACCCAGTCTCAGATTGTCGGTGACAAAGCTAAGCGAAATGGGAAGGAAATTACAATAATAACTTTAACCAAGGAGGTTTCAATAATAATAACAACAAAAGGCCATGGTGGTAACATGGCACCAAGGGCAAGAGGAAGAAACCAAGATTTCCATGCCCATGGGAGGACAACAGAGGCAGAGGAAGGTTCCTCCTCGCCCAAAGTGTAATAGGCTGCACATAGGAGTATGCCTATTAGGCAGTGTCGGTTGCTATAAGTGTGGCATGAGAGGCCACTACGCGAATGAATGCGCCAGATTACGCCCGGGAGGACAAGGAAGGCCCAACTAGCCTAACCAAACTCATCCATTAAGGGCAATACAAAGAAAGAGCCCCAACAACAAGATGTCGAAGAACCAAGGCAGCGGTGAACCCACAGGCAATCAACGACAAGCACCCCGCCGACCACAGCCAGCCCAGGCTAGGGCCTATGCGCTAAATAGACGACAAAACGAACAAAACCAGGGCAACCTGGTAGGTATGGGATTACTTTTTAACATACCTATTAAGCTTTTGTTCGACACGGGTGCGTCACATTCTTTTATTGCCAAAGCATGCGTTGATATGTTAAAACTCAAACCTGAACAAGCCAATCAGGAAATGAGAATATCTTCACCCATAGAAGGTATTATGACTGTTACTCACGTTTGCTCGAACTTAGAGATGAACTTAGGATCACTTAAGGTTCTAGCGAATAACCTGAACATAATACATATGGGGGACATAGATATAATTTTAGGAATGGATTGGTTGGCCGAAAACCATTCCACGATCCTATGCAAGGAGAGAAGAATTTCGATCCAACCACCGGGAAAAGAAGCTGCAAACTTCTATGGAATCAGTATGGGAAAGAAAATCCCAATAATATCCGCACTCCAAGCAAGGAGAATGATGAACAAGAAGGAATGTCAAGCATTCCTTGTTTATCTAAATGGAGAAGAAAAAACGGAAACAAGGGTCGAAGACGTAGAAATTGTTCGAGAATTTCAAGACGTCTTTCCTGACACCTTACCAGGACTACCCCCGGACAGATAGCTAGAGTTCACGATTGATCTGGAGCCAGGATCAGCTCCAGTATCAAAAGCGCCTTATAGAATGGCACCAAAGGAACTCGAAGAGCTGAAAATTCAAATTCAAGAATTATTGGACTTAGGTTTTATTAGACTAAGTGTTTCGCCATGGGGAGCGCCTGTCCTATTTGTCAAGAAAAAGGATGGTTCGTTAAGAATGTGCATTGATTATCGAGAATTAAATAAACTGACACTTAAGAACAAATATCCACTGCCAAGGATAGACGATTTGTTCAATCAGTTAAGAGGTGCAAACGTATTCTCGAAAATTGATCTTAAGTCAGGATACCATCAACTTAAGATACGGCCGGAGGACATACCCAAGACCCCATTTCGAACAAGATATGGACACTACGAGTTTGTAGTTGTGCCATTCGGTTTAAGAAATGCACCAGCCGTATTTATGGATCTTATGAATAGAGTGTTCCACCTGTACTTAGACAAGTTCGTCTTGGTCTTCATAGATGACATTCTCATCTATTCGAAGAATGAGGAAGAGTATAGGGAACACCTAAGAACAGTTTTACAAACCTTAAGATCCGAACGACTTTACGCCAAATTCAGCAAGTGTGAGTTATGGCTTAAAGAAGTGATATTCCTTGGACACATTGTGTCTGCAGAAGGAATAAAAGTAGATCCCGCAAAGGTCGAAGCCGTGCAAAGCTGGAAATCACCGACAACTCAAAATGAAATTCGAAGTTTCCTAGGACTAGTTGGCTACTATCGGAGATTCATTGAAGGATTCTCCAAGATCGCAAGGCCAATGACCCAGCTACTCCGAAAGGGAATTAAATTTATATGGACAGACGAGTGTGAGGCGAGTTTCCAGAAGCTTAAGGAAAACCGATCCAGGCGCCTTTGTCTTGTTTGGTATGATTTTGTGATGGTTCTTGGTATTGTTTTACATGTCATTTTCTATGGTTTGTCCTATTTATGCATTTGGTTCGATTTTTACGTATTTTCTGGTTTCTCTCTCGAACGCGCCGCTGGAGCTCGAGTTGATCTGTTCTTCCAATTTCTTCAATTCAGTCATTGTTTAACGTCCTGTAATCGGTACTCCCTTCAGTTTTATTTACGGATTCTTGCAATACAGTGTGTAATTTTGGATTTGGATTGAAAGTAATTGATCAGCTTTTTGTTCCAATTGTTCTTGATCATTCGTTTACATATTGATTCGTTCTGCTTTCGATTAATCCCTGTCTTGATTAGGTTCTTGATTAGTTCTTGTTTCTGGGTTTAATAATCTGAATTCTATGCAAGTGGTGTTGAACTTTAAATTCATGTTTAATCGTTCTTTGTTGAATTTCATTGATCCTTGTTTGAAGATCTAATTTAATTGCTTTTGATTTATTTCTGCTCGTGTTTGGTAGTTAATCATCTAGGGTTTGATGACCTCTAGTTTAGATCTATTGCTTTCGTAATTTAGCTCGGGATTGACAACCACGGCTTAGGTTTCTTGCTTAATTCTCGTGTTTGATTCCTCGTATGTTTCAAAACCCTTATTGGTATTAGAGTGTTTAGGATTTAATCGCTTCGTGAGCAATACGAACATTAGGCCTGTTAAGTTTTCCTTGGGAGGCGACTAGGGTTAGCTTTCCCTACTATAACACCTCGTGCGATTATGAGTCAATTGAAAGTATACTTTGGTTGAACAAATTTTGGCGCTGTTCGGGAAAACTTTAGGCGTATTGTTTGTGTTGTTTGTTTTCGTGTTTCTTTTCTTTCTGTTTGGTTATTTTCTCCCCAGTGCGTGTAATTTTGTTTTGTTGTTGGTGTCTCATAATGGGGGTTACCAACAAGACGAGTATGGTCGACAGGCGGGGGAGGAAGTTCATCGATTGGGCAAATTCTTCTTGCGAAGAAGGAGCCCAATACGGCTATTCTGGAGGAGTATCCGCTGTGCCAAGAGCAGCCACCTACAATCCATACGGGATCAACCACCTCCACCGCACTATGAGGATCACGCTTATGATCCCAGTGGGACCAACCACCTCCACAAGACTATGAGGATCAAGCCTCCAATGCCTACTTGGGAGCAACCATATCCTCCACCTCAAGATGAGTACCCACAAAACCACCTCCACCTCAAGATTATATATTCAGCAGCAGGCCTCACACAACCGACTCGGGAAGGTGGGAACCGCAACATGATTATGGAGGTGTGATCCACATCACCACGCCTCCCAAATAAGCGGTGAGTACGACCATCGGCAGGAGTATTTTACTCCACCACACCCATCACCACCTCGTAGGTATCCGTTGGATGCAATGGAAGCGAAGTGTTTCGGACTCACCACAAACGGCCTGATGTCGACGACACCAAAATCGCGCTTGCAAGCAAAATTAGAAATGATGTCCGAAAAGCTCAGACGAGTTACTTCAACAAGATGCAATAGGGAGCCTCCAAGCTCACCCTATGAGGCTCAAAGACCACCGACCATCGAGTTCGCCTTTGATGATAGAGACGCACCTCTCGAGCGTTTAGAGGAACAAATGGGACCGACATCGCTAAGTATTTTGAGTATCAACGGCAACTTGCAATGAGGGAACTTCCAAACCAATCCGGTCAGTCCAAAGTCCTTCGTTCTAGTAAGTGACCCAATTATTGAGAATGGGTGTGAGAGATATCGACGAGTTCTTTGCAGCCGGAGGAGGTGGAAATTGATGAAGAATGGAGTGCGTGAGGATGAGGAGCAAAATCGAGCCACAAGGAAGTTGATACTGGCGGCCGCGAGGAAGAGTGGGTGTGCGGTTGCAAACATGCCAAAGCCCACTCGGGAAGTGATTGCACTACCTCAACAATCGAGTACGGATCCCAGAGGAGGACAAATCGAGGACAAAGGTTGAGGTAACATCAATTATTTGTCAACATCCTAATTCACCAAAGTAATCGTACTTTGGGAATTGAAATTATTTATTTTATTTTGGAGAATAGAATGTTCGACTTGAGCTTAAATTGTGCATTACTTGTTTTCTTTATCGTCCTCTATGCTTATATGGTTCATACCGATGCTTTCGCCGAGATGGTATTCTCGCAGTGAAGGACTATGGATAGTCCGTTGTTGTGCGGGTTTACGCCGTGCTCACGACGTTAAACCGAGTGTTCCGCAGGAGGCAAACCCACGTTTTGGCTTTGTTTTCTTTTCTTTCTTTTCGCTTGGTTTTCGCTGTTCTTTGATCCGCTTTGTTGTTGAGTTTGTTTTGCTCAGATCCGAAAGTCGTCGCCAGCCGAGACGAAGCCGTGGTGCCCAACTCTACACAAGCATTCTGCCGATTATCGTGGAAGTATCATCCTCTATAGTCATTTGAGCTTTTAATGTTTTGAGCAGGGACAAAGGCTCGATTTAAAATGTGGGGATGTTTACTCGGTTTTGTATCGTGATGTATTGTTTTCAGATGCTTAATGACGTGCCCTTGTGCTTATTTTGATTGTTTGGACTTGAGTTTGTGTCTATGCGAATAAGTTAGGATTTTGATTTGTGCTGTTGAACTCGTGGTATTGATTGGACCTGATGCATTTTCGCTTATCTTGATGTCATGTGATTAAAGTGCAATGCGAATTGGCAGATTGTGTGAATTGATTTTAAATCGTGGTTATTGACGTGATTTGTCCGGCTAATGCTAGGGGTAGTGTTAAAGGTGGTTACCTATATACTGCTTCAATTTAAAAAAAAAATGTATGAAAAAGTGTAGAAAATAAGGAGAATTAAAACCCTATGTTGTTGAGATTGTATAAATGGAGGATGGGATTCGCCCTCTTTCGTAAATTGAGAAATGGACATGGAAACCACGTTAGGAGACTCGTGTTCATCGAGAGTTCACCTTCGAACATTGTTCCAAAATCATAATACCTTCTTTGTTATCAAGGAAACTTGTTGCTAAAGGTAACCACTTTAGTTAATTCACCTCTAGCGGAGAGTTGAGTCCGAGCAAAAATAACTTGCTTGGTTGTTTGATATTTTCACAATTTTAGATTTGTTTCACGTTGTCTTTGATTACGATTCATCATGTCGGGGAATTGCAAAAGAGGTTTGATTGATTGGACTAAGAGTTATGTTGCACCTAATTATTTTCTCGTTCTTATTAGTATAGACTTTGCTTGAGGACAAACAAATGGATAAGTGTGAGTTGTTTGGTATGATTTTGTGATGGTTCTGGTATTATTTTACATGTCATTTTCAATGGTTTGTCCTATTTATGCCTTTGGTTCGATTTTTACGTATTTTCTGGTTTCTCTCTCGAACGCGCTACCGGAGCTCGAGTTGATCCGTTTCTTCCAATTTCTTCAATTCGGCCATTGTTTAACGCCCCGTAATCGGTACTCTTCCGCTTTTATTTACGGATTCTCGCAATACAATGTGTAATTTTCGATTCGATTGAAAGTAATTGATCGCTTTTTGTTCCAATTGTTCTTGATCATTCGTTTACATATCGATTCGCTCGCTTCGATTAATCCCTCGTCTTGATTAGGTTCTTGATTAGTTCTTGTTTCGGGTTTAATAATCAATTCTATGCAAGTGGTGTTGAACTTTAAATTCATGTTTAATCGTTTTGTTGAATTTCATTGATCCTTGTTCAAGATCTAATTTAATTGCTTTTGATTTATTTCCTGTTCTCGTGTTTGGTTGTTAATCATCTGTGGTTTGACGACCTCTAGTTTAGATCTATTGCTTTCGTAATTTAGCTCGGGATTGACAACCCCGGCTTAGGTTTGCTGTTTAATTCTCGTGTTTGATTCCTCGTGATGTTTCAAAACCCTTATTGGTATTAGAGTGTTTAGGATTTAATCGCTTTCGTGAGCAACACGAACATTAGCCCCTGTTAAGTTTTCCTGGGAGACGACTAGGTTAGCTTTCCTACTATAACACTGCATGCGATGCGAGTCAATTGAAAGTATACTTTGGTCGAACAGTACCACTGTTCCGCACTGAACAAGGAATACGCTGTCTATAATCGACGCCCAAGAATGGACTTGGCTGCGCTTTGATGCAAGAAGGAAGGGTAATAGCTTACGCATCACGGCAACCTGCATCGCACGAGTCAATTATCCAACGATGATCTAGAAGCGGCAAAGAAGGGTACATGCATCAAGATCCGAGACACCACCTTTATGGAGTAAGTGTGAGATCTTCATCGATCACAAAAGTTTAAAATACTTTTCGAGCAACGAGATTTAAACATGAGACAGAAGATGGCTCGAACTAGTAAAGATTACGATCGTGGTATAAACTACCACCCGTGCAAGGAAAACGTGGTAGCCGATGCCTGAGTCGTAAGAATCAACCCGATATGGGATGTCTTTTCACACGAGAAGAAAAACTCATTAGAGAGTTTGAAAGGATGGAAATAGAAATGGTTGAAAACCACGCATTTATCACGAGTCGTATTACTACACTCACTTTGACGCCCCGACTTAAGGAAAAGAATAGTAGGCGGACAAAGGATGGAGGAAAAGTTAGAAAAGCAAGAGCAAGGTAAGGTCAAGGATTAAAAGGTTTTCGTAAAGCACCGCACAACGCCTATTGTTTGAAGGAAGATTATGCGCCCAGATAACGATTTATCTTCGAAATGAAATCATGAGTGAAGCTCATGATACTCCTTATACCGCCCACCCGGTAGTACTAAATGTATCAAGACTTAAAGAAAAGTTTTGGTGGGAAGGTATGAAAAGGGATATAGCCTCTTTTGTCGAACGTTGTCTCACTTGTCAACAAGTAAAGGCACTGCATCAACGGCCTTATGGAAAGTTACAACCATTGGAAATACCCGAATGGAAGTGGGATGATATAGCAATGGATTTTGTAACGGGTTTACCAAGGTCAAAAAGGGGAAACACTGCTATATGGGTAGTAGTGGATCGCCTTACCAAATGTGCTCATTTTCTGCCTATTAAGACTACTCATGGATCGGATAAGTTAGCCCAACTATATGTGAAAGAAATTGTACGTTTACATGGAGTGTCAAATCTATCACCCGATAGAGATTCAAAGTTCACATCGAGATTTTGGACCGCTTTGCGTAATGAATTGGGCACGAAACTGAATTTTAGCACTTTTCATCCACGCATCGAAGGCCTCGAAGCGAACAATCCAAACACTTGAGGACATGTTGCGAGTAAGTGAGTGTTGGATAGAGGCGAAACTGGGAATATGTTTTACCACTTATTGAGTTCGCCTTATAATAATAGCTATCAGCAACCATCGATATGGCACCACACGAGGCAATCAGATGGAAGAAATGCCGATCACCACTTTATTGGGATGAAGTAGGTGAAAGGAAAATTTTAGGGCCCGATACAAGAGAGGAAATGATTGAAATTGTCCGCCAAATTAGGCAAAGGATAAAAGAAGCTCGGGATAGCAAAAATCTTATGCCGATACACGTAGATCCGAGCTACACTTCCAATGTGGCGACAAAGTTTTTCTTAAGGTCTCACCATCAAAGGATCAAGATTGGAGTGAAAGGAAAGTTAAGGCCACGCTTCATAGGACCTTATGAAATCCTTGAAAGAATAGGTCTCAGAGCTCATCGATTAGCACTTCCGCCAAGTTTGGGCAATGTCCATAATGTATTCCACGTGTCGCAATTGAGAAAGTACGTGTATGATCCAAAGCACGTAATCCATCACGATGATGTGATTTTGAACCCCGATATGAGTTATGTGGAAGAACCTACGGCTATCTTAGATCATAAGGTTCAACAGTTGAGAAACAAATCCATACCATTAGTGAAAGTCCTTTGGAAGCACCACGGACAAGAAAAGGCCACGTGGGAACTTGAGGACGCCATGAAAGAGCGATACCCCGAACTTTTCCAAGGTATGCAAATTTCGGGACGAAATTTATTTTAAGGGGGGTAGAATATAATATCCCGTAGTTTTAATACTTAATTACGATAATATAAATCGTAATTAGGGTTTTAAGCTCGATAATTAAAAATCTTAATTAGTCAACGCTCGATTTTGACTAAGCATAATTTGATAAATTCTGTGTGACATTCACTGATGCTTAGTGAATTAAGGAGTATAGTTTCTGATATTCCTTCGAACATAATGTTCTAACGTCGGCTAAATTCGACAGTTAAGCCTTATATTATTTTTAAGCATTAAAGCTTAAAATTTTGAAATTCCTATTATTATAGGAATAAATAAAGTTGTTACAACTTTATTTTGAACCTTTTAGAGATAATTCAATTATGTGAATTTAGAGACGTTTCAAACGTCTACGTTTTGAGATAATTCAATAATTTGGCCAAATGATCATGGAATTATAAAATTCAAATTCCTATGATTATTTTATGATATAAGAGCATTATTTATCATCAAAATAAAGCTAGAAAATTTAGGAATAACATGTGTCATATATGATGGGTTTCGAAAACCCTAATTTATAAAATTAGGGTTTTGTGATCTAAATTTTGTCCTAAATATTTTTCTATAATTAAATTCATCATCTATGGTTATAATATGTCACATAACTATGTATTAGCTATTTAATACAAGAAAATAAAATGTTTAGCACATAGAACCCTAATTTTCGAAAATTATGTTTCTAAAGTGTGAAATTGAATTTAATTCTTATCCAATTAATGATATATCATAATTATTAAATTAATATGATATTATAAGAGATAAGATGAGGTGTATTACAAGTTGCACAAGTGGGGGGACACTTGTGTTATAGGTGGCGAAAATTAGAAGGTTAAAGTGTGATTTTATGTGATTTTATGTGATAAATATCATCCTTTAATTAATAAGGGGCTATGAGTTGTACCTTATCCTATATTAGGTGTAAAGTAGTAGTAGAATACAATTTGAACAAGTAACCTAAGGTGGCATTATTAAAGTGGCCGAAAATTGCCACATATATGTGATAATGTTATAATTTAATTATTTTATGACAAGTATGAACCAATGCATTTAATTAAAGGATAAGATGACCTAAGGATGAGTTGTAGGATAAGATAAAATTTTGTCTCCTTGTACAAGTGGGGTTCGAAAATTACAAGAAGGGTAACAAGTGTACCTAGATATTTTCTAAGTAATAATTAACATACAAGTTGCCTAAGTCTATAAATACCACATGAGGCTCTTCATTCTCATTCACAAACCATAGTGACCGAAAATTATAGAGAGAAAAAGAGAGAGTGTCCACCTTGTTCAAATCCCAAACTTAGATCGTATAAATGTAGCGATAAAAATCCGTACCGATTAAAGGTTAGATTTCACGAGCTTTATATATACGTTAGAATTCATGTTATAAGCTTAGGATATATGTGTGATTTTTCGAAAATCATGAAACTTGTGCAAATATGTTTAGATATTGTATTTATATGATGTTATTAAGCATGTAGTATAATTATATCACAAAATCAAGCATGATATTAAATTTTATATGTTGATTGAAAACTTAAGGGTATGATATGTTGATGAGTATGATTTTAATTGTTGATTTGAGCATGAAATCATGATCTAGGTCGTCACGCCCCCACTCCCATCTAATCCGGACTAGAGGGTGACTAATACTAGAATAGTATTATAGGACAACAGATCGAGATAGGTACATATCAACGATAATTAGCATGCTCGATAGTTTCGATAATACAATATCCAATGATTAAAAGGTTTGTGCCATCGCATCTAAAGAATTACCATGGTCCGATGGACCTCAATAGTTCGTGACATAAAGTAAAAGAGTTCGAGTTTAGCAATGAAAGTGTGTGAATACATATATGATGATATGTATTCAAGGCGAAACCAAATCCTAAATAAAGCGATCGAGGACACCGGACTCCTCAACACATCCTCCATCATCACCATCGAGCTCAACCCGCAAATTTAAAACAAACATGCAGGCTAAGTACAAGAAATTGCACTCGGTGGACTCATGCCGAAAACATTTGATAATATTTGAATTACCGCCAATATCAAGTAAGTCACAAGGGTTTTAGTTAAAAATGCCTTGGCTTACCAAATCATTTTCGTTCAGAACATAGCTCGCCGAGCATTTTCTTCGCGTGTATGGTCCAGATCTCATAGTAACAATTCATAACAAGATTAAAATTAAACGCCGAGAGTGAGGCCTCCCATTCACGACGCCGTGACCGACCGTAATCCCGCACAAAGACAGTCGCTCTCAAAAGCATATGTTAACATAGCAATAGTTCCAACCTTCACGCCAATCCTAGCTGTGCATTTATCATCCGCACGGGACCCGACATTTAAAAGGTTGGGCGCGACCCAAATGACATAACTGTCATAATAAAGTTCCAACTATCGCCACAGCCCTACCCGGCATAATGATAGGATCCATACACAAAATGTAATATTTTGGCGTGTAATATAGTAAACATTTGTCAACAGTTGTAGAATAAGTACTGTAAATAAACTCATTTTGGAATATCAGTAAAGTCACATCTTAGTGGGGTAAGAAAAGGGCCCACATTTTGAAGATAAGAAGCCCACCTGGACTATGGTTCGTTGTAAATCGAGTCCTAGGTTTGTTCGTACGTCAGTATCCAGTCACCGCGTTTGCGTCCACACCTTTACGAAAAAGCGAGGCTTTAGTACGTCGCTCAAGTCTTTCGAGACTTTCAAAAGCTAAGATAACTTCGATATTTTATATCGATGTAAACTGAATTCCTCAAATGAATTCGATATGCTTTCAAATACGTTATTTAATTGAATTGTTCTTGTTCGCCGAGATACGCTCAACTATTTCGTTTAACGCCCGGCTTAAACGTTTTAACGTATGAGTACGTTTCTCGATATAAGGATTTCATTTGTGAAATCTTTTCTTACTAATGAGGTATTATACTCAATTAGAACATCTTACGCGCATTGGCGTATTTATCGAAGGTATAATCGTACGTTTGACTTTAAAAGTCAACGAAGTCAACACTGGTCAACAAAGTCAAAAATTTTGACTTTCAAATAGTATTTTCTTACTATTTTTTTTTATAAATCGAAATTCGATCGATTAAAATCGTAAAGTCCCATTTCTTGATTTATCACGTAAATCAAAGGACTTATAAATGATTTCGCATTTAAATAAACCTCTTAATAATTAAAAACGCGTATTTTCGATTTTAAAACGTTAATAACCTAACGTTTGTCTCAAACATAGTAATCTATGTTTATAAAATTTTTATAAATTTCAAATATGTCCAGAATATTAATTAGACATATATTTTATTATTAAACTGAATTAAAAAGGATTTTAAAATCCTTTTAATTATCGAAATCTCGATAATTAGCTTAAAAATACTAAATGACTTTTGAAAAATTTCTAAATTGATATAGTGTATTATTATACACTATGGTCCAGAATATGAATTTATAAAATCCATATGATATTGTTTTTCACTTATTAGAATATATACATATATATAATTCGGTAATTCCATATAATATGGAATAATTATCCAAAAATTCCCAAAATTAATATACACATAGTATAATATCCCAACATCAATATATGTCACAAATATAACCTATAGTCCATCATAAACATTCATTCCACAATATATAACAATATTCACGGTATTTTGATTTAATTACCCAATAATTATCAAAAATTTCTAAAATTCTAATTAAATCATAACATGATTAAACATTATATTATAACATTGTAACATCATAATATCAACCAAACCAATTGAAATCATCACCATATGAGCTTGTAAGCTCTCGCTTTTTGATTATCTTTGGTTTTGGTTTTCAAAATTCCAACAATTATATACTATGCTTATATACTATAGTATACTAATATAACATCATTTAATCATCAAAAACCAATTTAATCATCACCTTATGCACATAGTGCTCTCGGTTTTTTTAATTTAAATTAGGTATTTGATTTCTAAAAATTCTAATAATTATACACTATGTTTATACATTATAATACAACATTATAACATTAAAACATTCATCAAAACCCAATTAAATCATCACCATACTTAGGCTCAAAGCCTTCGGTTTATTTGATTTAATTTTGGGTAATTGATTTCCAAAAATTCCAATAATTTCATACAACCCATAAACAATATACTAAAGCATTAATATGTCATCACATGCTTGAAATAAAAATTATACACCAAGGTACAAACCATGTAGCTTTGGTATTCTCAAGAAATAGCCTAGGGTTTTCCAAAATTTTTCAAATCATACCTATGAACTCTAAACATGATAATAAACAATAATCCATCACCAAAATATTCAAGCAGTAATCGGTCATCCTATGTACATTTTAAATAATTTTCGAAAATTATTTCATCAAGTCATATGATTCGAAAATCATGAAAACATGCTAGATCCACTTCAATAACTTAATGTACAACCATCTATGCTCATCTAACATATATATTCACATATATTTTCGAAATAAATCATCAAGAACAACATTCATCCATAGCTCATTCATAGAACATTTAAACATACACAAATATATACATATATAGCATTCGAAACACACACATATATATAAGCGGGCTCTATTTTCTTTGAACAAGGGATGAAGCTATGGTGCCTTGTTTTACCTAGAAATGGTATAGGATCTCAAGAACACTATATGGTATTAAGGTTTGGGAGAGAAGTGAAGAAGAAGAAGAAGAAATTTTCGAAAATGGGGGGTTGTCTCGGTTCTTCGTCAAGGAGAGAGGATGGAGTGTTTTGAGAGTGATGAGAGTTTGATGTGAGTGTGGAGTATGAAGTGGGAGAAGAATGTGAAGGATCCCTCTCCTATATCTCTCTCTCACTCTCGATTTTTAGCCCACAAATGGGAGAAAATCTGCAGCAAATAATGAGGATTATAGTGATGATTAGGCTAGATAAAAAGGGTGCCCATGCATTGGTCCAAAAATAAAGGAACTCATGCTTGTCTCATGGTGTACCAAGATTTAGGGATTTAGGGCTGATTTAATTTGTTTTAATCCTTAATACATGATATATATATCATACATGATCATAGATATATAATACAAGTCATAAAAATAATTAAATCATCACTTAGGTATATAATCGAAAATACCGAAGCTAAATTGGAAAATAGGATTAAAAATATAAATTACACCTATTATTGATACTCATGTAATTTTCGATCATATATATCATAATATATGATTTAGATATTAAATAATATCATAGGATAAAATAATTGCATTAATTCATGCATATGAAACCCTAATTTTAAAATTAGGTTTCGAAAATTATATATAAGCAATATCGAGTTTTAATGCTCCAAAAATTGATTTTATAGCTTAATAATACTCATATATATTATAACATATAGTTTAGATACCATAGGATAATTTAATGGTATCATTTCATGTGAAAAACCATAGTTTATAAACTTAGGGTTTTTCGAAAACTCAATTCCTAAATATCGAATTTTAATAGCTAAAAATTCGATTTTAATAATTAATAATACTGTAATTATATAAAATAATAATAGGAAATTAATTATTATAATTTCCTGAGCATTAAACTCATTTTTCAAAACGCCTCTAGATGTCGACGCTCAAAACGCTTTCAAACGCTCAAAATCGACTCATCTCAAAATGGTCGTAGCAAGCTCGCATTTACTTTATAAATATATTCCTTTTAACAAAGGAATTAGGATGGAAATTAATTCTAAGCTTTACAGCTCAGAAAATTCCATAAAATACAGACGTTCGATACGCGATCGACGTAAAAAAAAAATATTGACGAATCATTTCGTAATATTTCGATTCCTTAATTCACAATCCTTAGTGAATATAAGAAGGAATTCGTTAATATAGAACTGAATCGGAGTACAATTATTCGATGTTATAAGAATAACATTCGGCAAAACCCTAATTCACGGGTTTAAATTACCGTAATCATACGATCGTTTCTTTGGAATATTACATTCCACCCCCCTTACGAAAAATTTCATCCCGAAATTTGTATACCTTTAGATAAACAAATCGGGTATCGCTCTTTCATCGCTTCTTCAAGTTCCCACGTGGCTTCTTCGTCTGGTGGTGTCTCCACAAAGACTTTGACTAACTAATCGACTTGCTCCGTAGTCGTTGACTTTATAGTCGAGGATTGCCGCTGGTTCCTCTTCGTAGCTCATGTCGGGTTTGAGAATCACGCCGTCTTGGTGGATCACGTGTTTAGGATCTTGAACGATTTTGCAATTGTGACACGTGAAAACATTATGTACATTCCCAGGTTTCGGAAGAGCCAACCTATAAGCTCTTGGACCTATCCTCTCTAGGATCTCATATGGTCCTATAAAGCGGGTCTCAACTTCCCTTTTAGTCCGAATCGACGATCCTTTTATGGAGAGACTTTAAGAAACACTTTGTCTCCATCTTCAAATCGTAGCTCGGATCTCACGCCAGACGTCAGAAGATTTTTGCCTATCTTGAGCCTCTTTGATTCTCATCCTAATTTGTCGGACGATCTCGATCATCTCGCTCAACGCATCGTGCCCTATGACTTTTCTCTCACCGACTTCATCCCAATAAAGCGGTGATCTACACTTTTGCCATACAAGGCTTCGTGGGGCCATGCCGATCGTCGCTTGGTAGCTATTGTTGTAGTAAACTCGATTAGAGGTAAAATGTCTTCCCATTTTGCACCTCGATCCAAAGATATCGTTTCTAAGCATATCTTCTAGCGTTTGATCGCTCGCCCGACCGCCCATCGGTTTGTGGATGAAATGCCGATCGAAATTGAGTTTAGTACCCAATTCTCTTGCAAGCTAATCCGAATCGGATGTGAACTTGGAGTCTCGGTCGAGGTAATAGATTTTGGCACTCCATGTAATTGTATAATTTCCTTAACGATAGTCGAGCCAATTTATCGATCCATAAGTGCTTGAATAGGTGAAAGTGAGCACTCTTGGTAAGTCTATCCACAATTACCCATATGGGTCGTGTTTCTTCTTTTCGACTTGTAAGCTTGTAACGAAATCCATTGTTATATCGCCTCATTTCCACTGTGGATTTCCAATGGTTGCAATTTTTCGTAAGGTCATTGATGTAACGCTTCATTGTTGGCAAACAAGGCATGTTTCTACTAAAGATGCTATGTCTCGCTTCACGCCTTCCCACCAAAACTTTTCCTTCGTGTCTTGGTACATTTTAGTACCGCTGGGTGGGCGGTGTAGGTGTATCGTGAGCCTCACTCAGATTTCATTTTGAAGCTCTGCCGTCAGGACGATATCCTACCTTCAAACAATAAGGCGTTGTCTCGCGCTCTTGAAATTCTTAAATCCTTGAGACCTTACCTCCGTCTCGATCTTTTCTAACTTTTCCTCCATCCTTTCGTCTCTCGACAATCCTTTTCTTAGATCGATGTCGGTGTGAGTGTAGCGACTGACTCACAATTGTCTCGGTGGTTCCACAGTTCAATCCTCATTCTTCCAAACTCTTCAACGAGTTTTTCCTCTTGTACAAGGAGACATCCTAACTTGGTACGGCTTTTACGACTCAAGCGCCGCCTACTACATTCGCCTTACCCGGGTGATAGTTAATATCATCGTAATCTTTCACTAATTCAAGCCATCTTCTCTGCCTCATGTTCAAATCTCGTTGTTCAAGAAATACTTCAAACTTTTATGATCCGTGAAGATCTCACATCTCACACCATAGAGATGGTGTTCCAAATTTTCGGTGCATGAACTACAATTGCTAATTCCAATTGTAGGTTGGGTAGTTCGGTCAGGTCCGAGTTGTCGGGATGCATAAGCTATCACTTTTCCTTCTTGCATCAAAACACAACCCAGTCAGGTCTTAGATGCGTCAGATAGACCACATACCCTTGTCCGCTCGGAACTACTAGGGTGGCACCGTCAATTTTTCCTTAAGTATTTGGAAACTCGTCTCGCATTCATCAGTCCAATTGAACTTGATTCCCTTCCGGAGTAGCTGGGTTATTGGCCTTGCAATTTTGGAGAATCCTTCGATGAATCTCCTATAGTAACCAGCTAATCCTAGGAAACTTCTAATCTCGTGCTGAGTCTTTGGTGATTTCCATTCTTGCACGGCCTCTACTTTGGCTGGATCTACTTTTATACCTTCAGCGGACACGATGTGTCCAAGGAACATAACTTCCTTCAGCCAAAACTCACATTTGCTAAACTTAGCAAAGAGTCTTTCATCTCTCAAGGTTTGCAAAACCGTTCTTAGATGTTCCCTATGATCCTCTTCATTCTTTGAATAAATAAGGATATCATCTATGAAGACCAAAACAAATTTATCCAAAAATGGATGAAATACTCTGTTCATGAGGTCCATGAATACGGCTGGTGCATTGGTTAATCCGAATGGCATAACTATGAACTCATAGTGGCCATATCTCGGTTCGAATGCGTCTTAGGTACATCCTCGCATCGTATTTTCGTTGATGGTATCTCGACTTAAGATCAATTTTCGAGAATACACCCGCCTCGCAATTGATCAAATAGGTCATCAATTGGTAAAGGGTATTTGTTCTTTAGTGTCATCTTATTTAGTTCTCTATAATCGATGAACATCCTCAAAGAACCATCCTTTTCTTAACGAATAAAACAGCGCGCCCCAAGGTGAAACACAGCCTAATGAAACCTAGATCCAACAATTTTGAAACTGATCTTCGCCTCCAACTCCTATGGGGCCATCCTATAGGGCGCCGACATCGGGCTGATCCGGCTCCAAGTCGATGGTAAACTCTAGTTGTCATCGAGGCGGCCTGGTAGATTTTCGAAACACGTCCGAAAATTCTTGGACAACTTCTATGTCTTCTACCCGCTCGGTTTATCCTCTCCGCTCAAATAAACAAGGAATGATGGCATCCTTTCGGTTCATCATCCTCCTCACCGTAGTAATCGATACAATCGGGATCTTTCTCCCATGCCGATCCTGCGGAAATGCGTAGCTTTTGTCGTGAAAGTGAAACGAAATTTTCCTTTCCTTACATAGAATCGTGGAATGATTCTTAGCTAACCTTGATCCATTCCTAGGATTATGTCTACATCATCCATGGGTATTATGTTTAGATTGTTAGCCAGACCTTAAGTGATCCTAATGTCAACTCTAGGTTCGAGCAAAAGTGTGTAATACCATAATCCCTCCTATAGGCGATGAGATTCTCATATCCCTGGCTTGACTTTTCGCACCTAAGGCCCAAAGATTTCACGCATGATTTTGCAATAAAAGAATGCGAAGCACCAGATCGAACAAGACTATAACGTGTAGGTTGAGGAGAACTCCCATACCGCCTGGTTTTCGGTTTTGTTAGCTCGCCTCCTATCAAGGCGTAGGCTCAGCCCGAGCCTACCGAGGTCGACGGGGTTGGTCCTTGTTGATTTGGCGGCCGCCGCCGCCGGCTGTTCGCCTTGGCGTTGTCGCGCGGCCGTCGCCTGTTGTTGTTGGCGGTACGCCACCGCGATTCGGGGGGTTGTTGTGGCTGCTGCCATTGTGGTTGCTGCACCACCTTGGGTTGTTGCCACCGAGTTGTTGAGGTTGGGGTTGGAATTGTATGCGCGGTGGGGTCAAGTCGTATAGCCCTTAATGGTGAGCATTGCCAGTTGGTTCGGCCTTATATCCGAACGTGACACTGGAAATTGTTGGCGTAGTGCCCTTTGCCCCGCACTTGTAATAGCTCACCACGCTTGCCGTGCACACCCCTGTGTGCTCTATGGCATCTAGGGCATGGAGGTGCCTCGAGGCTGCTCGCGTCCCCTTACCGGTGGAGCATAAGTTCTCTTCCGGCTTTGTCCTTGCAGCTGCTGCGTTTCCTTCCACGGCACTTGTGACTCAAGCGCCCCATAGCTCCCATGCGTTGTTATTCCGTGGTTGGGTTCCCACTTCCTTTCCTCTATCCGAAGTATTATGTGTCCGAGCCGACACCGACTTATCTTCGGACATGACCGCCTCAATATCTAAAGCTCGTGCGAGAGCTTCATGTAAGTTAGGTCTCCATGGGCGGCAAGAGACATGCGATCTCCATTCTTAGCCGTGACACAACTTTTCCGACATTTTCAAGTCGGTGTCCACCGCTCGTGCATATCTCGACATCTCGCAGAAGCGCGATCATAGTCGATCCACGACATCCTCTCTTGCTTTAGCGGGAAAAATTCTCGCCCTTTTCCTCTTATAGCTTTTGGGATGTATTTCACAGCCTCCTCTTGAAGTCCTCCCATGAGAACTCCTCCGGTTGCTCAAGAATAAAGGTCTTCTTTCGGCCTCCCACCGTAAGTTGGTCCAATCACCGAAAGTAACGCACGACATCCTTTCCGTGCCGCATCTTAAGAAAGTAAAATCCGCTCAATGGCTCTAATCCATTGCTCGGCTTCTTCCGGTTGCCTTTCCGTTAAAGATGTGAGGTTCTATCTTAGAACAGTTCTCGATCCTGCGATCGGGTTGAGGTGGAGGGGTGGTTGGGGAATGTCCTCGCCTTCTTGCTCGTGATTCTACCCTTCCTCTCGGCCTTCCCGACCTCGACCTCGGGTTCCCCTCCGGATTTCTTCTCGGAGGCATGATGCTAGGAAACAAGTAATCATTAGGCACTTATTCTTTTCACAACTCAACATACACCAACACTATTATGGCCTTATTGTAAAACGATTCTAACAAAAATATATCACCCTTAACAAACATAATTTGCATAAAAAGCCCTATTAGGTCATGTATATATATATCCAAAATTTCGCCATAGGCGGGATGTTCAATACCAACTATACGTAAAACTGAAATCCGCCTACACGGCCTTCCAAAAGTTAAGGTTTCTAAATCCATCACAAAATTTAACATAGAAAAGGAAAAAATGTGCTTAAACACCACAAAATCTCTTTAAGCTTCATGTGGTTCACATCATGTGTCCTCCCAACGTCCGCCCTCCTGGATCTTCCTCTTCCTCCGAGTCGTCCTCGCCGCCGAAATGTCCATGCGGGTAGTCCTCGATGGTCCCGCCCATCGCCCACCATCGGTATGTCTCATGGGGTTAAAGTCGTCATCGCCAGATAGCTCATAGTCGTGACGGATCGGACTATAGGTATAGCGGATCGGGCCATACCCATCCGATGTGTCTATCACTCTCATCCGTGTCCGTCCGCGGAATGCTCGTGGCGGTGCAGGTGCGGCCATGGGTGGTGGAGGTGGTACCGTGGACGTCGGGTGTCCAATGTAAGGGAGGAACACAGCTCTCCCAAGGCTCAGGCGGCCGCCTCTCTAAGCGTGAGGCCTTCCCTCGTCAAAAGGAATGAAGGCACGATGGGTCAATCTACCTCGGAACCTCCGTGTATAGACACTTTGGCGACTCATCCCGCCAGTATACTCGGGGAGGGAGGTAGGGTCCCTCGGTGCTGCCCGTAATGCCGTACACGTAAGTCGTGACTCACGAACTGGGCAAATCTCCCACCAAGTCATAGCCGCCCATCGCCGGTAGATATAATCCCCGATACTTCCGGGCATAGTCCTCCCAATCACAAGGGAGTATGGCTAGGAGACGCGTCGATGCCATCATAGCCAAGAGCACCGTGGGCTGGGCCTCTCTCAAAAGCGGAGATAGTATGCCAGAACTCGCCCAAGTCCTCTCCAGCACACATCCAGCTGGAGCGATAAATGCTCATTACCTCCTCGGGGGTCGGGTGCGGTCCAATCCTCCTTCGAGCAATGTATCTCATCCCCTCCATCTGTCACGATCAAAACTAACATAAGTCAACTATCGTCATCTCAAAAGCAGGCAAGGATAACTTAAACATAACGTGAAGCAACTAGGTGAGGGCCAAGCAATCTATAAGGTAGGCAACATCATAATGTACAACACATATTACAACTTACCTTCTTAGTCTTACCCAAACGTATACATATAGACTAATGACATCTTAATATATATATGCTACGAGATCCTTATATTATACCAAACACTTAAACTAGAGTTCAACAGACTCTATCGTATCTCGGAGACAGAATTAGGATTCTTCTTCATAACAAATGAAGATCAGTGCGTTAGAGTACGCAGTGAAAACAATGCTTAAATCGGAGTCCTAACGAAAGAGATGTAGCTAAAACAAATTTACTGCACAGTGTAGGAAATTTGCCCGATCGTGACAAAATGTAAATCGAGACGTATGTCCACGTAATACGCCTACCATATTCGGTCTTTAAGTTGAGGCTGAACATTCGAAGCCGTAAGTGACGTCCATGTCATGATTTTTGTCGATGCTCACCATGTCGGTGGTGATGAAGTGTCGACGCTGCTCATCTTCAAGGTTGAGGTCGTCTTGTTCATCCTTCTCGCCGCCTTCGTTGTTCGAGCTCGAGGCCATCATCACTTTCATTCTTCCTATCGCTCTTTGTTCTCGTAAGGAAAGAAGTTCATACTTCTATGTTCTTCACGATACATGAGCATGCTCCTTAGAGTCTAGGTTCGCCTCAAGATAACATATCGCTCATCATAAACAAAATTTTGAAAGTTGGAAATAAGGTCTCATTTGAGAATTTGAAATACGGTTTCAAAATAACGATCATAATCAACTCATATTCATATCAAAAATGAATTTATTCATCCCATGTTGATCATTCAACTAGTACCACCATGTACTTTCATCTCAATACTTGAGTACTTGCATTAGTTCAACTAAAGGTATTTGAAAAAATTCTCGCTCAACTTTCATTTCCATCATCAAAATTTTCATAATAACCAAATCTTTCAAAAGTTCTTCCAACTTGCTCATCATGTAAGAATTTTCCATTTCACGAGTTTGAGAAAGGAATGCGATTACCTTTTCCCTGCTGAGCTCGATGTGATGGAGTGTTGAGGGAGTCAAGAGGTTACTAGAAGTCCAATGACTCGACCTGAACTTAGAATAAAAAGGAATTTTGGTTTACAAAGAGCAACAAGTGCCTCGATACCACTCATCACGCCCCCACTCCGGACGACCTGACTAGAGGGTGACTAATACTAGAATAGTATTATAGGACAACAGATCGAGATGAGGTACATATCAACGATAATTAGCATGCTCGATAGTTTCGATAATACAATATCCAATGATTAAAGGTTTGAGCCATCGACCCAAAGAATTACCATGGTCTGATGGCTCTCAATAGTTCATGACATAAAGTAGAAGAGTTCAGAGTTTAGGAGCGGAAAGTGTGTGAATACATATATGATGATATGTATTCAAGGCGAAAACCAAATCCTAAATAAACAGTCAAGGACACTGGACTCCTCAACACATCCTCCATCATCACCATCAGAGCTCAACCTGCACATTTAAAAACAAACATGCAGGCTAAGTACAAGAAAATGCACTCGGTGGACTCATGCCGAAAACATTTGATAATATTTGAATTACGCCAATATCAAGTAAGTCAGTGGTTTTAGTTAAAATGCTCAGGCTTACCAAATCATTTTCGGTTCAGTAAACATAGCTCGCCGAGCATTTTCTTGGTGTGTATGGTCCGTATCTCATAGTAACAATTCATAACAGATTAAAATTAAACGCCGAGAGTGAGGCCTCCCATCTACGACGCCGTGACCGACCGTAATCCCGCACATCACACAAATACTCACAAGCATATGTTAACATAGCAATAGTTCCAACCTTCACGCCAATCCTAGCTGGGCATTTATCATCCGCACAGACCCGACATTTAAAAGGTGGGCGTGACCCAAATGACATAACCCGTCATAATAAAGTTCCAACTATCGCCCGACCCTACCCGCATAACAGATAGTGATCCATACACAAAATGAATATTTTGGCGTGTAATATAGTAAACATTTGTCAACGGTTGTAGAATAAGTATCAGAATAAACTCATTTTGAATATCAAGAAGTCACATTTTAGTGGTGTAATATTCCAAAGAAACGAATATACGATTACGGTATTCTAAACCCGTAATTAGGGTTTTGCCGTATATTATGTTTTTACGACATCGAACCTTGTGATTTCGATACGATATCGTTATAACGAATTCCTTTCATAATTCACTAAGGATTGTGAATTAAAGGATTGAAATATTACGAAATAATTCGTCGATATATTTTTAACGCCAAACGCATCGAACGCCGACTTTTCATGAAATTTTACGAGCGGTGAAGCTTGGAATTAATTTCATCTTAATTCCTTTATTAAAGGAATATATTTAATTAGTAAGTGTGAACTTCTGCGCGCCATTTTGAGATGAGTCGATTTTGAACGTTTTGAGGCGTTAACGCCAACGCCTGAGACGCTTTGTAAATTGAGTTTAATGCTCAGGAAATTATAATAATTAATTTCCTATTAATATTTTATATAATTTCAGTATTATTAATTATTAACAATCGAATTTTCAGTTATTAAATTCGATAATTTGATATTGAAAGTTTCAAAAACCCTAAGTTTATAAACTTTGGTTTTTCACATGAAATGACACTATTAAATTATCATATGATATCTAAACTTTATAATATGATATATATGAGTGTTATTAAGCTATGAAATCAGTTTTTAGATCATTAAAAATCGAAAACAGATTTTTGTGATTTTCGAAGCCTAATATTTGAAATTAGGGTTTCTTATGCATGAATTAATGCTATAATTTTATCCTATGATATTATTTAATATCTAAATCATATATTATGATGTATATATGTATATTTGGATCGAAAATGGCATGAGTATCAATAATAGGTGTGATTTATAATTTTATCCTATTTTCTCAAAATTAAAATCAGAATGCCCATTTTGTGTTATTGGTTGATTTAATTATTTTATGGCATGTATTATATATCTATGATCATGTGTGATATATATAATGTATTAATGTACAAAAATAAATTTATTCCACCCATTTAGGAGCTATAGCCGTCGGTCATTAAGGCCTCCAACAAGCATGCATGCTCCACCTTTTTGTTACCCAATCCATGAGGACCCTTTTTGGCTCTAGCTCATCATCACCCTCTTGCTACCACATTTGCTGCAAATCTAATCATTTGATATGGAGGGGGAGCCGTGTAATAGGGGAAGGTAGGGAGAGAGACTCTTCACCTTATTCATTATCCTATCACAAGTTACAAACACACAAAAATACTCTCATCCCTCTCCCAAACTCAGCAAAACCGAGAGCCATCCTCCCCCATTTTCGAAAATTCTTCCCTTCTTCCTTCTTCATTCATTCACCAAAGTTGATACCTAACATTTGTTCTTGTAATCCCTTACCATTTCTAAGGTAAATATGGACCATAGTACCGATTTCTTATCCTTCTTTATTCAAGAAAAATCGAAAACTGCTTTATATATATATGTATGTGTGTTCGAAAACCTTGGGTATGTATATACATGTGTTTAATGTTCATGAGCATGAGCTATTGTTTATTTATATGTTCTTGAGGATTTAATTTTGAAAATACATGTGAATATATGTTAGATGAGCATAGGAGTTGTATATTAAAATTTTGAATGGGTTTAGCATGTTTATGACATTTTCGAACCATAGTGTATATTCATATAGTTTTCGAAAATTTTATAAAATGGCTAGTGATGACCGAATGCTTCCTAAGTATTTTAATGATGGATTATTGATCTATGATATGATTTAAGACTATGGTATTGATTTAACAATTTTTGGAAAACCCTAGCTTAAATTTTTGAAAATGCCGTGAGCTTATATATGTTATACCTTGGTGTATAATTTTTATTTCAAGCATGTAATGACATATTAGTGCTTTAGAACCTTGATTATATGTTCTATGATTTAATTAGAATTTTGAAAACCATATGCTTGATGTAATGAAAATGCCGAGAGCATTGTGATGAATAGGTTGGTGTATGATTTTATTTTGAACATGTAATGGTGTTTTAATGCTTTAGTATATTATTTATGCATTGTGTAAATTAATTAGAATTTTGAAATCAATTAACTATTTAAATCAAATAAACCGAAAGCTTGCAAGTTTATATGGTGATGATTTAATTAGTTTTGATAAATATTATGATGTTATATTAATATACTATAGTGTATAGACATAGTATATAATTATTGGAATTTTTGAAAACCAAATAACATAAAGAATCAAAAAAGCCGAGAGCTCTTGAGCTCCATATGGTGATGATTCAAATGTTTTTAGTTGATGTTATAATGTTACAATGTTATAATATAATGTTTATTGATGTTGGAATTTATTTAGAATTTTTAGAAATTGTTTGCTATTTATTTGGTAATTATCCTATTAATACCGTGAATATTGTCACATATTGTGAAATAAATAGTTATGAGTAACTATGGGTTATATAAATATTATATACTGATGTTGGGATGTTATAATAAGTATATATCAATTTTGGGAATTTTTGGATGATTATTCCTATTAATTGTGAATTACCGTGAATATATATATGTATATATATAAATAATTAGCAAACAGTATTATATGAATTTCATAAATTCATATTCTGGACCATAGTGTATAATAATACACTATATTAATTTAGAAAAATTTTCAAAGGTCATTTGGTATTTTTAAACTAATTATCGAAATTATCGATAATATAAAAGGATTTTAAAATCCTTTTTAAAACAGTTTATTAATGAAAATTTACTAAAATGATATTCTGGACAGTTTTTAAATTTTACAAAATTTATAAACATAGATTGCTATGTTTGAGACTTAACGCTCATTTTATAACGTTTTAAAACCAAAATACGCTTTTATTTATAAAAGAAGTATTAAAAATGCTAAAATAATCATAAGTCCTTGATTTACAAGATAAATCGAGTAATAGGACTTCGCTTTCAAATCGATCAAATTCGATTTATAAAACAAAATAGTGAAGTTACTATTATTAAAGGTCAAAATCGTTGACTTTGTTGATCATGTCGACTTCGTTGACTTTCAAGTCAAACGACGATTATACATTTATAAATACGTCGAAGACGCTGTAGGATATACTAATTGAGTATGATAATTATTAGTAAGAAAGGATTTCACAAATGAAACCATATATCGAAAACGTGCTTATACGTTGAAAGCATCTCGAAGAACGAGAACAAGTCAATCGATCGTATCGTGTTAGAGACGTATTCAATTCACTAAGGAATTAGTCTACATCGATATGAAATATCGAAGTTTATCTTAGTTTTCGAAAGTCTCGAAGACTTGAGCGACGTACTAAAACCTCGCTTTTTCGTAGAAGTGTGGACGCAAACGCAGTGACGGGATTTTGACGAGCGAACAAACTGGGACTTTAACAACGAACCATAGTCCGTGGGCTTTCCTTCTTATCTCAAAAGTGGGCTTCTTCTCTTCAAAATGTGGGCCTTTTCACCCCACTAAAATGTGACTTCATCGTTATTCAAAATGAGTTTATTTACGAAGACATTCTACTGTTGTTATCAAATGTTTTCTTGCATTACCGCCAAAATATTTCGTTTTGTGTATGGATCCTATCTGTTATGCCCGGGTAGAAATTGTGGAGATGGTGGAACTATTATATCAATTGTTGTGGTAGCGCCAACCTTTTTAATGTCGGGTCCCGTGCGGATGATAAATGCCAGCTAGGATTGGCGTGAAGGTTGGAACTATGTTGTGTTATAACATATGCTTGCAGAGAGTTTGTGTCTTGTCAGACGGATTACGGCCGGTCACGGCGTCGTAGATGGGAGGCCTCCCTCTCGATGTTTATTATTTATTTATTATTATGTATTGTGACTATGAGATATGGACCATACACACCAAGAAAATGCTCGGCCGAGCTATGTTTCTGTTAACCGAATGATTTGGTAAGCACAAGGCATTTTAACTAAAACCTCATGACTTACTCGATATTGGCAACAGAATCCAAATTTATCAAATGTTTTCGGCATGAGTCCACTAAGTGCAATTTCTTGTACTTAGCCCTGCATGTTTGTTTTTAAATGTGCAGGTTGAGCTTTGATGGTGATGATGGGGAAAGTGTTGAGGAGTCCAGTGTCCTTGACCGATTTACTTGAATTTGTGGTTTATACCTGAATGCATATCGTCATATATGTATTCACACACTTTCCGCTACACTCGAACTCCTTATTTACGCTTTATGTTTTTAAACTATTAAGGCCCATCGGATCAGGCCAAGTTTTGGGGTCCGATGGCCTAAACCTTTTCAAAAACAATATAACATCATCTCGTATTCTGTTCAAGCATGTTAGCTTATTTTCACGCACCTCTATTTTATTCATGTAACCCCTAAAGTACTACTCCTAGTACTAGTCGCCCTCCAGTCCGGGTTGGTCCGGAATGGGGTCGTGACAGAAGTGGTATCAGAGCACTTTTTGCTCTTTGAAAACCCAAATTCTTTTTATTCTAAGTCTAGATCGAGTCACTGGACTTCTAGTAACTCACTGACTCCCCTCAACACTCCATCACATCGAGCTCAACCGGGAAAGAGGTAACTGCATTCCTTTCTCAAACTCATGAAATGAAAATTTTTACATGATTGAACAATTTGATAGACTTTTGAAGGATTTGATTATTATGAAAATTTTTATGATGAAAATGAAAGTTGAGCAAGAAAATTTTTCCGAAATACTTTTAGTTAAACTAATGCAATACTCAAGTATCGATATGAAAGTACATGGTGGTACTAGTTGAATAATCAACATGGGATGAATGAATCCATTTTTGATATGCATATAAGTTGATTATGATTGCTATGTTGAAATCGTATTTCCAAAAATTTTCAAATTGAGACATCTTTCCAACTTTCAAAATTTTATTTATGATGAACGATATGTTATCATAAGACGAACTTAGACTCTAAGGAGCATGTTCACGTATCGTGAAAGAACATAGAAGTACGAACTTCTTTTCCTTATGCGAACGAAAGAACAATAGGAAGAGTGAAAGAAGCGATACCCCTTGAGCAACGGACGACGGAAGACAAGCGAGAAGGATGGGCGAGGACAACCTCGACCTTTAAGTCGAATGACGCCGGCACTCCATCACTACTCGACACGAGTGACCAGCAACACGAATCACGACATGGACGCGTCACTACGGCTTCAGGATGTTCAGCCTCGGCTTGAGAACCCGAAGATGATAGACGACACGTCGACATACGTCTCGTTTTGCAATATGGCACGATCGCGCAAATTTCCTGCACTGCGCAGTAGATTTATTTTAGCTAGATCTCTCGTTAGGACTCCGATTTACGCATGGTTTTCACCTGCGTACTCCTAACGCACTGATCTTCATTTGTTATGAAGAACAGAATCCTTAATTCTGCCTCCAGAATACGATAGAGTCCGTTGAACTCTAGTTCGAGTGTTTGGTATAGAATAAGGATCTCATAGCTCATATTAAGATGTTGTTGGCTTATGTATACGTCTGGGTAAGACTAAGAAGGTAAGTTGTGGTGAGTATTGTGCAGTATGATGTTGCCTACCTTATAGACTTGCTTGACCTTATCTAGTTGCTTCACGTTACGTTTAAGATATCCTTGCCTGCTTATTCGATGACGATAGTTGACTTATGTTAGTGTTATTCGTGACAGATGGAGGGAATGAGATATCTCGCGAGGAGGAGGATTGGACCACACCCCACCCCGGAGGAGGAGGTGAGTATATATCGCTCTAGTTGGATGTGCGCTGGGGAAGACTTGGGTGAGTTCTTGGCATATTATCTCCGTCTTTGGAGAGACGCCCGAGCTCACGGAGTGACTGATTATGACGGCATCCAGCGCCTTCTAGCGATACTCCCCGCACTGGATGGATATGCTCGAGAGATATCGGGGGATTACATCTACCGGGCGATGGGCAGCTACGACTTGGTGGGAGATCTGCCCAGGTTCGTGAGTCACCTGACTTACGTATATAGCATTTATGGGGCAGCACCGAGAGGACCCTACCTCCCTCCCCGAGAGTATACCTGGCGGGATGAGTCGCGAGTGGCTTTACAGAGGTCCCGAGGCGGATCGACCCGGTGGTACCTCCGTATCGATTCGGCGAGGCGGACCCGCCGCTTAGAGAGGCAAGACGCCCGGAGCACTAGGAGGCGGTATTTCCACCCTTACCTGTCGGACACCCCGTACGTCCACCAGTACCACCTCCACCACCTATGGTCCCAGCCATACCACCAGTCGAGCACT
The DNA here is from genome assembly GCA_036937905.1 of Salvia rosmarinus. Classification (NCBI taxonomy): domain Eukaryota; kingdom Viridiplantae; phylum Streptophyta; class Magnoliopsida; order Lamiales; family Lamiaceae; genus Salvia; species Salvia rosmarinus. Next base: position 70,151,967 of record CM072815.1, on the reverse strand, counting down.
TTCATCGGACAACACGGATGAGAGTATCAGATACCTTCCCAGGCTATGACCCGACTCGAGTATGCTACAGTCCGATTCGCCCCGACTACGAGCCTCGGGCGAATGCGACCACCGCTTTTAACCCCATGCGAGATATACCGATGGTGGAAAGCAATGGAGCCGGACCATCCAGGGGACTACCCGTATGGACATTTCCGACAATGAAGATGATTGAGGAGGAGGAAGACCACGAGGAAGACACGGAATAGGGAAAGACCTCGTGAAGGCGCTGGCGGCGTTTTAATTAAATTTGTTTTGTTATGTCTAGCGTGTGCTAGCTTTTCTCTTTTCTTTGTTGCACCTTAGTTCTAAAACTCGAATTCTCTTTTTAGGCCGTGTGGTAGGGGATTTATGTTTTACGCTTACCATTGTTTTTGAACATCCCGCCTATGGCGGAAATTTTGGATATATATATATACACCTGACCCTAATAGGGCTTTTGCGGCAAGTTATGTTTGTAAGAATGTTATACTCTGTTTGGGATCGCTTTATGACAAGGCCAAAGCGGTGTGTGAGTGGATGTGAGTTGTGAAAAGAATAAGTGCTAATGATTACTTGTTTTTCATAGCGGCATGCCTCAGAAGGAATCCGGGAGGGAACCCGGAGGTCGAGGGCGGGAAGGCCGAGAGGAAGGGTAGAGTCCCGAACAAGAGCCGAAAGACAATCCCCAACCACAACCTCCACCTCAACCCGATCGCGGGATCGAAGAAATGTTTTAAGGCAGAACCCTCACATGCTTTAACGGGAAAGGCAACCGGAGGAAGCCGAACAATGGGTCGAGGCTATTGAGCGGATCTTTACCTTCTTAAGATGCAGCACAAGAAAGGTGTCGTGTGTTACTTTCGGTGGTTGGACGGTGACGACAGTGGGAGGCCGAAAGAAGACTTTCTGTGAGCAATCGAGGAATTCTCGTGGGAGGATTTCAAAAGAGAGTCAGTATGAAAATATATCCCAAAAGTTATAGGGAAAAGAGGCAGAAATTTTCCTGCTAAAACAAGAAAAATTATCCGTAACCGACTACGATCGCACTTTCTGCGAGGCGTCAAGATATCTTGTACGGATCTAGTAGACACCGACTTGAAGATGTCGGAAAAATTGAGAGGGCTAAGAATGGAATCGCATGTCTCTCGCTTGACCATGGAGAAGCGTCTCTACATCGAAGCTCTCGCACGAGCTTTAGATATAAATGACCATGACCGAAAATAAGTCGGTGACATCTCGGTCTACACAAAGGTTTGGATAGAGGAAAAGGCTGGGAGCCCAACCATGAAATAACAACCCGCGAAACTACGGAGAAGCAAGTCACAAGCGCCTGTGGCGAAGAGCCGGCCATGAGGACAGGGACTGGAAGAGGCGAGGTTATGCTCCACCGCAAGGGACCACATGAGCAGATCGAGGACACCTCAATGCCCTCGATGCCATAGGACACACAAGGGTGTGTGCACGGCAATTGTGGTAAGCTGCTACAAGTGCGGGGCAAACGGGCATTACGCCAACAATTGCCCAGCGCCACGTTCGGATATTAGGCGAACCACCGCGGGCGATGCTCACCATTAAGGGCTATCTGACAGCCCAGCCCCGCCGCGGCGATTCCAGCCCCAACCCGGCAACTCCGGTGGCAAACACCCCTCAACAACAACAACTCCGGCGCCGCCGCGGTGGCAGCGCCGCGACAACAAATCCAAGCAGCGAATGGCGCCCACCGCCACAACAACGGAGAGGCGATAGCCCTGGCGTCAACGCCCAAAAGCGGCAAAGAACAGGCGAGCAACAACCGCCAAATCAGCGGGACCGGCGCCCGTCGGCCTCGGCCAGCTCGGCTGAGCCTCGCCACGCATAGGAGGCAGAAGCGAGCAGAACGAGAAACTTGGCGGTATGGGAGTTCTTCTCAACCTACCTGTTATAGTATTGTTCGTCGGGTGCCCGCATTCTTTTATTGCAAAATCATGCGAGAAATCTTTGGGCCTTAGGTCTCGAAAGATCAAGCCGAGGATATGAGAATCTCATCGCATGTAGGAGGAATTATGACCGTTACACTTTTGCTCGAACACAGAGTTGACATTAGGATCACTTAGGTTACGCTAACGATCTAAACATAATACCCATGGACGATGTAGACATAATCCTAGGAATGGATCGGTTAGCTAAGAATCATTCCACGATTCTCTGTAAGGAAAGGAAAATTTCGTTTCACTTTCGGGACGAAGCTACGCATTTCCATGGGATCGGTGGGAAGAAGAGTGCGATAGTGTCGAGACTACAAGCTAGGAGGATGATGAACCAGAAAGGATGTCTTGCATTCCTCGTTTATTTGAGCGAGGGATAAACCCAAGCACGGGTGAAGACATTGAAGTTGTCAAGAGTTTTCGGACGTATTTCGAAAATCTACCGGGACTACCTCACGATAGACAGCCAGAGTTTACCATCGACTTGGAGCCGGATCAGCCCGATGTCGAAGGCGCCTATAGGATGGCCCCGGAAGGAGCTAGAAAGTGAAAATCCAAATCAAGAGCTTTTGGATCTAGGATTTATTAGGCGAAGTGTTTCACCCGCAGGAGGCGCTGTTTTGTTTGTTAAGAAAAGGATGGTTCTTTGAGGATGTGCATCGATTATAGAGAACTAAATAAGATGACACTAAAGAACAAATACCCTTTACCGAATTGATGACTGTTTGATCAATTGCGAGGCGGGTGTATTCTCAAAATTGATCTTAAGTCGAGGATACCATCAGGTGAAAATCTGATGCGAGGATGTACCTAAGGCGCATTCGAACCGAGATATGGCCACTATGAATTCATAGTTATGCCATTCGGATTAACCAATGCACCACCAGATTCATGGACCTCGTGAGCAGTATTTCATCCATTTTGGATAAATTCGTTTTGGTCTTCATAGATGATATCCTTATCTACTCAAAGAATGAAGAGGATCATAAGGAACATCTACGGACGGTTACGCAAACCTTGAAATGAAAGACTCTTTGCTAAGTTTAGCAAATGTGAGTTTTAGCTGAAGGAAGTTATGTTCCTTGGACACATCGTGTCTCCGTGAAGGCATAAAAGTAGATCCGACCAAAGTAGAGGCCGTGCAGAATGGAAATCACCAAAAGCAAGACGAAATTAGAAGTTTCCTAGGATTAGGCTGGCTACTATAGGAGATTCATGAAGGATTCTCCAAGATTGCAAGGCCGATAACCCGGCTACTCCGGAAGGAATCAAGTTGATTGGATGATGAGTGCGAGACGAGTTTTCAAATACTCGAGGAAAAATTGACCGGTGCACCGATTCTAGCAGTCCCGAGCGGACAAGGGTATGTGGTCTATCTGAGACGCATCTAAGACCGGGTGGGTTGTGTTTTGATGCAAGAAGGAAAAGTGATAGCTACGCATCCCGACAACTCGGACCTTACCTAACCGAACTACCCAACCCACGATTTGGAACTAGCATTTGTAGTTCATGCATCGAAATTGGAGACACCATCTCTATGGTGTAAGATGTGAGATCTTCACGGATCATAAAAGTTTGAAGTACTTCTTGAACAAAGAGATCTGAACATGAGACAGAGAAGATGGCTAGAATTAGTAAAAGATTACATTGTGGTATTAACTATCACCGGCAAGGCGAATGTAGTGGCGGCGCTTGAGTCGTAAAACCATACCAAGTTAGGATGTCTCTTTGTACAAGAGGAAAACTTCGTTGAAGAGTTTGGCGGGATGAAGATTGAGCTGGTTGAACCACCGGGACAATTGTGAGTCATGTCGCTACACTCACACCGACATCGATCTAAGAAAAAGAATTGTCGAGACAAAGGTTGAGGAAAAGTTGGAAAAGATCCAGAAAGACTAAGGTCGAAGGATTCAAGAATTTCAAGAGGCACGGATAACGCCTTATTGTTTGAAGGTAGGATATGCGTTCTGACGCAGAGCTTGAGCGAAATCATGAGTGAGGCTCACGATCGCCCTACACACCGCCCAGGCGGTACTAAGATGTACCAGGACACGAAGGAAAATTTTTGGTGGGAAGGCGTGAAGCGAGACATAGCTTCTTTTTAGAAACATTGTCTTGTTTGTCAACAAGTGAAAGCACTACACTAACGTCCCTATGGGAAATTACAACCGTTGGAAATCCTCGAATGGAAGTGGGACGATATAACGATGGACTTCGTTACAAGCTTACCCAAATCGAGAAGAGGAAACACACCATATGGGTAATTGTGGATAGACTTACCAAAGTGCTCACTTCTCACCTATTCAAAGCACTTATGGCTCGATAAGCCCAACTGCACGTTAAGGAAATTGTGCGACTACATGGGTGCCAAATCTATTACCTCGATCGAGACTCCAAGTTCACATCCAGATTGGATTAGCTTGCGGCGAGCTGAGGCACGAGGTTAAACTTCAAGATCTGACATTCCACCCACAAACCGATGGGCGATCGGAGAGAGCGATCAAACCACAGAAGACATGCTTAGAACTGTAATTTTGGATCGAGGAGCAAAATGGGAAGATATTTTACCTCGATTGAATTTGCTTACAACAACGACTATCAAGCGACGATCGGCATGGCCCATCTGAAGCCTTGTATGGCAAGAAGTGTAGATCACCACTTTATTGGGATGAAGTCGGTGAGAGAAAAGTTATAGGGCGATGCGGTGAATGAAATGATCGAAATCGTTCGACAAATTAGGATGAGGATAAAAGAGGCTCGGGACGGACAAAATAATCTGACGATACAGCGAGATCCGAGCTACAATTTGAGGATGGAGACAAAGTCTTTCTTAAGGTCTCTCCATCAAAAGGTTGTCGGGTTCGGCCCGAAAGGAAAGCTTAGACCCGCTTTATAGGACCATATGAGATCCTAGAGGATAGGTCCGATTGCTTATAGGTTGGCTCTTCCGCCAAACCTAGGGAATATCCATAATGTTTTCACGTCTCACAATTACGAAAATACATTCACGACCCAAAACACGTGATTCATCAAGAGGCGGCGTGATCCTCGAGTCGGACATGAGCTACAAGGAAGAACCCGCAGCCATACTTGATCATTAAAGTTCGGCAACTACTTGAGCAGAGTCGATTCCGTTAGTTAAAGTCTTTGTGGAACACCACGGACAAGAAGAAGCCGCGTGGGAGCTTGAAGAAGCAATGAGAGAAATACCCGATCTATTTTTCTAAAGGTATACAAATTTGGGACGAAATTTTTTCGTAAGGGTGGAATGTAATATTCAAAGAAAGCGAATATCGATTACGGTATTCTAAACCCGTAATTAGGGTTTTGCCGTATATTATGTTTTTACGACATCGAACCTTGTGATTTCGATACGATATCGTTATAACGAATTCCTTTCATAATTCACTAAGGATTGTGAATTAAAGGATTGAAATATTACGAAATAATTCGTCAATATATTTTTAACGTCAAACCGCGTATCGAACGTCGGCTTTTCATGAAATTTTCTGAGCGGTGAAGCTTGGAATTAATTTCCATCTTAATTCCTTTATTAAAGGAATATATTTAATTAGTAAGTGTGAACTTCTGCGACCATTTGAGATGAGTCGATTTTGAGCGTTTGAGGCGTTTTGAGCGTCGGCGTCTGAGGCGTTTTGTAAATTGAGTTTAATGCTCAGGAAATTATAATAATTAATTTCCTATTAATATTTTATATAATTTCAGTATTATTAATTATTAACAATCGAATTTTCAGTTATTAAATTCGATAATTTGATATTGAAAGTTTCGAAAACCCTAAGTTTATAAACTTTGGTTTTCACATGAAATGACACTATTAAATTATCATATGATATCTAAACTTTATAATATGATATATATGAGTGTTATTAAGCTATGAAATCAGTTTTTAGATCATTAAAAATCGAAAACAGATTTTTGTGATTTTCGAAGCTTAATATTTGAAATTAGGTTTTCTTATGCATGAATTAATGCTATAATTTTATCCTATGATATTATTTAATATCTAAATCATATATTATGATGTATATATGTATATTTGGATCGAAAATGGCATGAGTATCAATAATAGGTGTGATTTATAATTTTTATCCTATTTTCTCAAAATTAAAATCGGTAATGCCCATTTTTGTGTTATTGGTTGATTTAATTATTTTATGGCATGTATTATATATCTATGATCATGTGTGATATATATAATGTATTAATGTACAAAATAAATTTATTCCACCCATTTAGGAGCTATAGCGAAGTCGAGTCATTAAGGCCTAAACAAGCATGCATGCTCCTTTTTGTTACCCAATCCATGAGGACCCTTTTGGCTCTAGCTCATCATCACCCTCTTGCTACCACATTTGCTGCAAATCTAATCATTTGATATGGAGGAGCCGTGTAATAGGGAAGGTAGGAGAGAGACTCTTGCCTTATTCATTATCTATCACAAGTTACAAACACAAAAATACTCTCATCCCTCTCCCAAACTCAAGAAACCAGAGCCATCCTCCCCATTTTGAAAATTCTTCCTTCTTCCTTCTTCATTCATTCACCAAAGTTGATACCTAACATTTGTTCTTGTAATCCCTTACCATTTCTAAGGTAAATATGGACCATAGTACCGATTTCTTATCCTTCTTTATTCAAGAAAAATCGAAAGCGCTTATATATATATGTATGTGTGTTCGAAAACCTTGGGTATGTATATACATGTGTTTAATGTTCATGAGCATGAGCTATTGTTTATTTATATGTTCTTGAGGATTTAATTTTGAAAATACATGTGAATATATGTTAGATGAGCATAGGAGTTGTATATTAAAATTTTGGAATGGCCTAGCATGTTTATGACATTTTCGAACCATAGTGTATATTCATATAGTTTTCGAAAATTTTATAAAATGGCTAGTGATGACCGAATGCTTCCTAAGTATTTTAATGATGGATTATTGATCTATGATATGATTTAAGACTATGGTATTGATTTAACAATTTTTGGAAAACCCTAGCTTAAATTTTTGAAAATGCCGTGAGCTTATATATGTTATACCTTGGTGTATAATTTTTATTTCAAGCATGTAATGACATATTAGTGCTTTAGAACCTTGATTATATGTTCTATGATTTAATTAGAATTTTTGAAAACCATACGCTTGATGTAATGAAAATGCCGAGAGCATTGTGATGAATAGGTTGGTGTATGATTTTATTTTTGAACATGTAATGGTGTTTTAATGCTTTAGTATATTATTTATGCATTGTGTAAATTAATTAGAATTTTTGGAAATCAATTAACTATTTAAATCAAATAAACCGAAAGCTTGCAAGCTTATATGGTGATGATTTAATTAGTTTTGATAAATATTATGATGTTATATTAATATACTATAGTGTATAGACATAGTATATAATTATTGGAATTTTTGAAAACCAAATAACATAAAGAATCAAAAAAGCCGAGAGCTCTTGAGCTCCATATGGTGATGATTCAAATGTTTTTAGTTGATGTTATAATGTTACAATGTTATAATATAATGTTTATTGATGTTGGAATTTATTTAGAATTTTTAGAAATTGTTTGCTATTTATTTGGTAATTATCCTATTAATCTAGTGAATATTGTCACATATTGTGAAATAAATAGTTATGAGTAACTATGGGTTATATAAATATTATATACTGATGTTGGGATGTTATAATAAGTATATATCAATTTTGGGAATTTTTGGATGATTATTCCTATTAATTGTGAATTACCGTGAATATATATATGTATATATATAAATAATTAGCAAACAGTATTATATGAATTTCATAAATTCATATTCTGGACCATAGTGTATAATAATACACTATATTAATTTAGAAAAATTTTCAAAGGTCATTTGGTATTTTTAAACTAATTATCGAAATTATCGATAATATAAAAGGATTTTAAAATCCTTTTTAAAACAGTTTATTAATGAAAATTTACTAAAATGATATTCTGGACAGTTTTTAAATTTTACAAAAATTTATAAACATAGATTGCTATGTTTGAGACGAACGTTCATTTTATAACGTTTTAAAACCAAAATACGTTTTTATTTATAAAAAGAAGTATTAAAAATGCTAAAATAATCATAAGTCCTTGATTTACAAGATAAATCGAGCAATAGGACTTTACGTTTTCAAATCGATCAAATTCGATTTATAAAACAAAATAGTAAGAAGTTCTTATTATTAAAGGTCAAAATCGTTGACTTTGTTGATCGATGTTGACTTCGTTGACTTTCAAGTCAAGCGTGCACGATTATACATTTATAAATCGTCGATGCGCGTAAGATATACTAATTGAGTATGATACCTCATTAGTAAGAAAGGTTTCACAAATGAAATCCATATATCGAAAAACGTGCTTATCGTTGAAAGCATCTCGAAGAACGAGAACAAAGTCAATCGATATCGTGTGAGAGGCGTATTGAATTCACTAAGAATTCAGTCTACATCGATATGAAATATCGAAGTTTATCTTAGTTTTGAAAGTCTCGAAGACTTGAGCGACGACTAAAAACCGCTTTTTAAGTAAAGGTGTGGGACGCAAAGCGCAATGACGGGATTTTGATGAGCGAACAAACTGGGACTTTAACAACGAACCATAGTCCGGGTGGGCTTTCCTTCTTATCTCAAAAGTGGGCTTTATCTTCAAAATGTGGGCCTTTCTTACCCCACTAAATGTGACTTTCTCGTTATTCAAAATGAGTTTATTTACGACAATTCTACAAATTGTTATCAAATGTTTTTGCGACACCGCGAAAATATTTCGTTTTGTGTATGGATCCTATCTTATGCCGGGTAGGGCTGTGGAGATAGTTGGAACTATTATATCAATTGTTGTGGTAGTACCAACCTTTTAATGTCGGGTCTGTCTTGGGATGATAAATGCACAGCTAGGATTGGCGTGAAGGTTGGAACTATACGTGTGTTATAACATATGCTTGCGCAGAGTGATTGTGTCTTTGACGGATTACGGCCGGTCACGGCGTCGTAGATGGGAGGCCTCCCTCTCGATGTTTATTATTTATTTATTATTATGTATTGTGACTATGAGATATGGACCATACACACCAAGAAAATGCTCGGCCGAGCTATGTTTCTAACCTGAAAATGATTTGGTAAGCCTGAGGCATTTTAACTAAAACCCTTGTGACTTACTCGATATTGGCGGTAATCCAAATTTATCAAATGTTTTGGCACGAGTCCACTAAGTGCAATTTCTTGTACTTAGCCCTGCATGTTTGTTTTTAAATGTGCAGTTGAGCTTTGATGGTGATGATGGGGAAAGTGTTGAGGTCCGGTGTCCTTGACCGATTTACTTGAATTTGTGGTTTATACCTTGAATGCATATCGTCATATATGTATTCACACACTTCCGCCTACACTCTGAACTCCCTTATTTACGCTTTATGTTTTAAACTATTAAGGCCCATCGGATCGTGCAAGTTTTGGGGTCCGATGGCTAAACCTTTTCAAAACAATATAACATCATCTCATACTGCTCAAGCATGTTAGCTTATTTTCACGCACCTCTATTTTATTCATGTAACCCCTAAAGTACTACTCCTAAGATTAGTCGCCTCCACCGGGTTGGTCCGAATGGGGTCGTGACAAGTGGGGTAAGAAAAGGGCCCACATTTTGAAGATAAGAAGCCACTTTGGACTATGGTTCGTTGTAAATCGAGTCCTAGGTTTGTTCAGACGTCAAGATCCGATCGCCGCGTTTGCGTCCACCTTTACTGGCGAGGCTTTAAGACGTCGCTCAAGTCTTTCGAGACTTTCAAAGCTAAGATAACCCGATATTTTATATCGATGTAAATTAATTCCTCAAATGAATTCGATATACTTTCAAATCGTTATTTAATTGAATTGTTCTCGATTCGCCGAGATACGTTCGACTATTTCGCTTAACGTACTCCGGTTTAAGCGTTTAAGCGTATGAGCACGTTTCTCGATATAAGGATTTCATTTGTGAAATCTTTTCTTACTAATGAGGTATTATACTCAATTAGAACATCTTACGCCGCATTGGCGATTTATCGAAGGTATAATCGCGTGCGTTTGACTTTAAAAGTCAACGAAGTCAACACTCTGTCGACAAAGTCGACAATTTGACTTTCAAATAGTAATTTCTTACTATTTTATTTTATAAATCGATCGATAAAAATCGTAAAGTCCCATTTCTTGATTTATCACGTAAATCAAAGGACTTATAAATGATTTCGCATATAAATAAACCTCTTAATAATTAAAAACGCGTATTTTCGATTTTAAGCGTTAATAACCTAACGTTTGTCTCAAACATAGTAATCTATGTTTATAAAATTTTATAAATTTCAAATATGTCCAGAATATTAATTAGACATATATTTTATTATTAAAATGAAATAAAAGGATTTTAAAATCCTTTTTAATTATCGAAAATCTCGATAATTAGCTTAAAAATACTAAATGACTTTTGAAAAATTTTCTAAATTGATATAGTGTATTATTATAAACTATGGTCCAGAATAAGAATTTATAAAATCCATATGATATTGTTTTTCACTTATTAGAATATATACATATATATAATTCGGTAATTCCATATAATATGGAATAATTATCCAAAAATTCCCAAAATTAATATACACATAGTATAATATCCCAACATCAATATATGTCACAAATATAACCTACAGTCCATCATAAACATTCATTCCACAATATATAACAATATTCACGGTATTTTCAATTTAATTACCCAATAATTATCAAACAATTTCTAAAAATTCTAATTAAATCATAACATGATTAAACATTATATTATAACATTGTAACATCATAATATCAACCAAACCAATTGAAATCATCACCATATGAGCTTGTAAGCTCTCGGCTTTTTTGATTATCTTTGGTTTTTTGTTTTAAAAAATTCCAACAATTATATACTATGCTTATATACTATAGTATACTAATATAACATCATTTAATCATCAAAAACCAATTAAATCATCACCTTATGCACATAGTGCTCTCGGTTTTTTTGATTTAAATTAGGTATTTGATTTCTAAAAATTCTAATAATTATACACTATGTTTATACATTATAATACAACATTATATCATTAAAACATTCATCAAAATCCAATTAAATCATCACCATACTTAGGCTCAAATCCTTCGGTTTATTTGATTTAATTTTGGGTAATTGATTTCCAAAAATTCCAATAATTTCATACAACCCATAAACAATATACTAAAGCATTAATATGTCATCACATGCTTGAAATAAAAATTATACACCAAGGTACAAACCATGTAGCTTTCGGTATTCTTGAAGAAATAGCCTAGGGTTTTCCAAAATTTTTCTAATCATACCTATGAACTCTAAACATGATAATAAACAATAATCCATCACCAAAATATTCAAGAAGTAATCGGTCATCCTATGTACATTTTAAATAATTTTGAAAATTATTTCATCAAGTCATATGATTCAAAATCATGAAAACATGCTAGATCCACTTCAATAACAATGTACAACCATCTATGCTCATCTAACATATATATTCACATATATTTTCGAAATAAATCATCAAGAACAACATTCATCCATAGCTCGTTCATAGAACATTTAAACATACACAAATATATACATATATAGCATTCGAAACACACACATATATATAAGCATGCTCTCGATTTTCTTTGAACAAGGGATGAAGCTATGGTGCCTTGTTTTACCTTGAAATTGTATAGGATCTCAAGAACACTATATGGTATTAAGGTTTGGGAGAGAAGTGAAGAAGAAGAAGAAATTTTGAAAATGGGGGAAGGAGTGTCTCGGTTCTTGGCTGAAGAAGGAGAGAGGATGGAGTGTTTTGAGAGTGATGAGAGTTTGATGTGAGTGTGGGGTATGAAGTGGGAGAAGAATGTGAAGGATCCCTCTCCTATATCTCTCTCTCACTCTCGATTTTTAGCCCACAAATGGGAGAAAATCTGCAGCAAATAATGAGGATTATAGTGATGATTAGGCTAGAAAAAGGGTGCATGCATTGGTCCAAAAATAGGTTGGAACTCATGCTTGTCTCATGGGTGTAGCCCAAGCATTTAGGGATTTAGGGCTGATTTAATTTGTTTTAATCCTTAATATATGATATATATATCATACATGATCATAGATATATAATCAAGTCATAAAATAATTAAATCATCACTTAGGTATATAATCGAAAATACAGAAGAAGCTAAAATGGAAAATAGGATTAAAATATAAATTACACCTATTATTGATACTCATGTAATTTTCGATCATATATATCATAATATATGATTTAGATATTAAATAATAGCATAGGATAAAATAATTGCATTAATTACGATATGAAACCCTAATTTTAAAAATTAGGTTTGAAAATTATATATAAGCAATATCGAGTTTTAATGCTCCAAAAATTGATTTTATAGCTTAATAATACTTATATATATTATAACATATAGTTTAGATACCATAGGATAATTTAATGGTATCATTTCATGTGAAAACCATAGTTTATAAACTTAGGGTTTTGAAAAACTCAATTCAAAATATCAATTTTAATAGCTAAAAATTTTATTTTAATAATTAATAATACTGTAATTATATAAAATAATAATAGGAAATTAATTATTATAATTTCACGAAATTAAACTCATTTTTCAAAAGCGTCTCTAGATGTTGACGTTCAAAACGCTTCAAACGTTCAAAATCGACTCATCTCAAAATGGTCGTAGCAAGCTCGTGACTTACTTTATAAATATATTCCTTTTAACAAAGGAATTAGGATGAAAATTAATTCTAAGCTTTACTGTTCGAAATTTCCATAAAATAGACGTTCGATACGTGATCGGTAAAAAAAAATATTATTGAATCATTTTGTAATATTTCGATTCCTTAATTCACAATCCTTAGTGAATATAAGAAGGAATTCGTTAATATAGAACTGAATCAAGTACAATTATTCGATGTTATAAGAATAACATTCGTGAAACCACAATTCATCGGGTTTAAATTACCGTAATCATACGATCGTTTCTTTGGAATATTACAAGGGTATTAACTATGCTTGTATGATTTTATGTAGAATTTTTGGAACACTTTAGTACCTAAGTCTATGAATTTCGAAAATTAAAGAACATGATATTAGGTTATGATATAATCCATGTTTGAGTGTTATCATAACATATTGAAAGTGTAGAATCATAATATAGTGTTGTATGAATTTATTGGATTTGTTAAAAATTTATTGGACCTAAGTCCAAATTTTCAAAAGTGACTTAGGAAGGTTTAATTCAATAGTTTGCAATAAATAAAAATTATGTTATAGTAAGGATGCTTATAGATGAGTATGTGTTATGTGATTTTATTGGAATTTTTGGAAATTGTTTGCTTAGTTTAATTAGAGTTTTCAAAAACTATGGGTTATGTGTATTAATGTTATAAATTTATTTTATAAGATATAATTGCATAATATGATCCAAAATGATGTTTTAAACATATTATGATTTTATGGGAATTTTTAGAACAAGAATTGCACATAAAATAATAGAATTACATAAAATGAATTAAAAAGTCAAAATGTTAACTTTAGTCAAAATTGTTGACTAAATGTTGACCAAGTCAAAATTGTTGACCAAAAACGTTGACCAAGGTCAAAACACACGAAATTCGATAATACGTGATCTATGTGACGTAGTACGTTTGATAACAATGTAACTTACGTTACGTAAGTACATTAAAACATACATTATGTGCTAAAGAGATGGAATATCTCTTATATGTTGAAAAATTTCATAATCGACATTATGTTGATTAGGAAACATCAAAATAAGTCCGACGTTAGCCTTATTTGATACATAGGACGTTATAGACAATGTTCGTCTCTATCGAAACGTGACCAAAGTACTAAAATAGTTCTTACGTTAAGGTGGGACGTGATTTGGGCTAAAACGTAGAAAGTGACATAGAGAAGAGACCTACGTATACCAGGTGGGCTTTACTCGAAAAACCTTTTTATTTATGATGCTTTCTGCGAAAAGTATTTATTTACAAAAGCTTTCAGTTGAGAAATGATTATGAATTGTTATTCAATTACATGCCCAAAGTATTTATGTTTTATGTATGGATCCTATCATGAGATGGTTAGCAAACCATGGAAATTACTGATTGTTGGGTGGCTCCCGACTTTATAGAAAATCGATATCGGATCTGTGCTAGATGCGTAATTCCTAGCACGGATTAACGTGTACACCATAGGTATTTGTGAGCCGATAGCAACATCTTGACGATCGCGGCGTCCAGTAGAAGGAGCTACTTCTACGGCGTGAGCAGAGTTACGAGAAAGTTATATGAAAGTGATACGGATCATACATACCGAAAATGCCCGCCAGCGATCTTTTGAGAAACGATAAAGTGTTTTGGTATTCACGAGTTATTTCAACTAAAATCCTCGTGTTATACTATAGGCGATGTAATTTAAAGAAATTATTTTCGCGTGAGTCCACTAAGTGCATTCTTGTACTTAGCCACCGCATGTTTGTTTTTAAACGTGCGAGTTGGTGACGATGGATGGCAAAGTGTTGAGCGATCGGAGTTTTGTTGTCGATATAGTATAGCCTTGAATTCGTATAAATCGTATATGAATTCACATGCTTTCCGTTGTTTTGAAACACTTAGTTATATTTTGAATATTGATGCATATCACTTTCAGATCAGTCGAACTCTTTTATCAAAGATCTGATGGTCTAGTTTGTATGTAAAACGATGTGTGGTTATCTCTAATCCTTTGAAGTTTTGTAAGATTGGTCGTTGTTTCTCTTACCGTTTCATATTCATTTGTCATTAAGTCCTTTAATCGCCGTATCATTAGTCACAGTCCCCGCTAATCCGTACTTAAGGGTAGACGGGCCGTGATATCATCCCATTCTGCACTGCGAAGCCTACTGGAGGTTGCTGGAAGTTGTTGGGGTTGGCATACAACAAGTTGGGATGATTCCTGTTGTTAGGATGGTTTGCTAGATTTTTCCCAGGACGGTTCCTCTGATTTATATAATTAACATCCCCCGTCTCGAACTGGATATTTAGCAGAGTGAATTTCTCCATGAGGTCATCGTATCTGGGATCGACCTCTACTGTAACTGCCTTTACCACATGCGTCCTCTCCATAGGCCATTGATAACTATTGACAGCCATCTCTTCTATAATTCGGCTGGCCTTCTCCACTCGGCGGTTCAACAGGCATCCCCTGCCGACGCATCCACGATGCTCCTCGTGTGAAGTGTCAGCCCACTGTAGAATTGCGTGATCTGCTGCTCTTTGGAGAATCCATGCTGAGGGCATTTTCTTAATAGGCCCCTGAATCTCTCTCATGCCTCGAATAATGATTCATCTCCTTGGCAGAAATGGGAGATCTCGGCTATGATCTTCTGCGCTTTAGCCGGTGGAAAATATTTCGAGAGAAACTTCTGCAAAGTTTTCCCCAACTGTTTATACCAGTACGATCCAGGCTCTTGAACCAATCTTTCACCTGGTTGCGCAGAGAAAATCTGAACATGCGCATCCGGATCGTATCTTGTGGCACCCCATTTTGCTTAATGGTGTCACATATATCTAAGAATGTCTCCAGATGAGCATTTGGATCTTCTCTCACTCCTCTCCCAAACTGCTCTCCTTGTACCATGCTTATCAGGGCCGGCTTCAGTTCGAAATTGTTCACATTTACTTCGGGGCCCCATCCGCCTTCTTGAAATTGTTCAGTAGGAGGTTGGTACATATAGTTTAGTGGTCTCGTCTATGCAGCAGGGAGGAGTCCCATGTTCGTCATCTGGCGCTGCATCTCTGCAAACTCTGCCAGAAGACGTGCAACATTCTCGGGAGGTACGCCCCCGATGTTCGGATTTGCTACCATCTCTTGCCTTCTTCTTTCTCGTCTCCTTCTCCTTTGGGTATTTTCGATTTCTGGATCTAAAAGTAGTTCAGGAGATCCTTGGGACCTTGTGATCATAAACTACCTGGAGAGAAATGGAGAAATTAGCTTGCCAAGCAAAGAAAAATAAAATAAAATACAACTTGAATTAATAATTCCAAATCGTCAAGTTATTCCTATATAATCTTAACAATCCCCAACAACGGCGCCAAATTTTGATCACACTATTTCTAACACGAAAACATGCAAGTAGATAGGGTAGTCGAGTATCGTATCCACATGGACTGTAACACGAAAACACAAAAGCTAACTCAACAATAATTAATCATTATCCAATGACTTATTTGGTTTTGAAAAGGGTTTGGGACTTCGAATATTGAATTCAAAGTCAAGAGTAAAATAAAGCAATAAAGATAATAAGCAAATACTCAAGAGATAAAATGACTGAAAGACTAACCCTAGGGATGTATTAATCCTACCCACAGTATGTTTATCCTGCTTCCTATTAACCAATTTTAATCCAGGCAAGATTGAAGATCACATATGTAACCAACAATTTCAGTTACAACAATTGTGGCAGTAGATTACTAATTTTCCCTATTACTGTTACGTCTCTAGGTAAAATTAGCAACTCCACAAAGATCACAAAGAATATGCTTCCTACGAATGTTACTATCTCAGCTACGACTCAAGGCTTATTCGTATTGTGCATTCAAGATCGATTGACAATTAAAACTATTAAGTATTTAACTGGCAACTAGATATGCATCAAGATTGATCAGAAATTAACACATAATATTTAGCACCAAGAATCACAAATCAATGTCTGGAAGGTAAATAGTAATAGCAGGAATCACAACACTTAGGATAGAATCATACAAACCCTAGGATTAGAATGAAAAATTAGCTAGACATAATAATCGAAATAAAATATGAATTAAACATAGAAATAGAAATTATATAAATAAAACCCGTAGTGAAGCGTCGGAAGAACAATGGTTAGGTTCTTATCCAAACCCAAGAAGAAAACTGGAAAATAATGAATTCCTTCGGATGAAACTTCTCCAAAGCGATTACAATGCGTAGAATTAATGTAGAACAATGAAAATCTAATGTCTAGATCAAAGGAATGGAATGCTAGAGTGAAAATAAGTGAAAAACTATTGGCGATAAAAACGCCCGAAAAGGTTCGGGCGCCAAAGGAGGTCTAGGGGTATATATAGGCTAATCGATAACTCTTATAAAAGAGTTATTATAGGACCTTTGATAATAATATCCTCGAGTGTTACGCTTGGTGGAAGTGCCTCGCTCGCTTGTTTGCTATTGTTTTGTATGTTTATGTTATGATAATTTTGAGTATTGTGTGTGTAGGATTGAGTCGTGGATTTAAGGGTTTTAAGTACATTTATGTGCTATTTAATTAGTTTATGACATATAGTAGGAAGAACGGCAGTGAAGATGACGCTGAAGTCCGCTGAGTCGAAGCCAAGCTCCAGGTTGAACATGCAAATGAGACCGAACTCGTGAGCGAGCTTGACTTCGAAATACTAGGAAGGATAGAACGAACAAGGCTGGAGTAATGCGGGAGCAAGGTCGAACTCGAAAGACGAAGTCAAAGCTCATAGGAAAAGTGAAAACTGAGGATGCTGGAGCGAAGTCTTGAAGCCGAAATCCAGAAGAGAGAACTGACCACACTCAAGCTCGCCGCTGAAGCCGAGCTCAAGATTGACGAGCTCAGAAACAAATGCCGAGCTCAAGACTGACGAGCTCGTAATCAAAAGCCGAGCTCGAGACGAACGAGCTCGCAACCAAAGTCCAGCTCGTAAGCGAAACCAGACTCCAGGAAAGAGAGAACAGACAAGGTTGAGTTCGCGACTGAAGCCGAGCTCGTGAATTAAGTCGAGCTAGTAACCGAAGTCGAAATCTAGTGCGAAGTCAGGTCGTAAACGGAGAAGAGCATGTGCTAATGGATGATCAACGACAAAGTATGAAAGGTTTTGGATGAAGACTGAGGAGATCTGCAGGACCACAGCCACGTGGCATCTGGCCACGACAGCATAAAAGGGACGCGCGGTTTGTTATCTATCAGAGCCAACAAAAAGGACGGAAAATCAGAAGTTGAAGGGCTAGCAAGTGCGCCGTCTGTACCCCTAAAAAGAGCAAGAGGTGGTTATTAAAAGGGGGACAGACAATAGAATGAGAGAATTATCAATCATTCTGGGAAAGATCACAATCATTAGAAGGATGAGGAATCAGAAGAGCGACAACTTGGAGAAGAAGCCATCGGAAGAGGCGACAATCCAAGAAGGAGCACGTGATTCCGGCGACGAGTTTTACTTTCTTTTATCGAATTCTTTTAACTTGTTATGGCATTCGTTTGTCTGGATATTGTTGAACAGCTCGCTATGAGCTAAATTTGTAGGACTTAATCTTTTGATGAAACCCATGCTCGTGTGACGAGCTCATTTCTACGCTTATCTTGATAAATTGCTATTGTTCTCTTGGAGATTATTCATCTTGCTTGTGATTGATCACCATGGGTGGGATTTTAGCTCTATAATTTCTGGGAAGTTCTTATAGAGTGGAAATCAAGAGAGTGACGCAAGAACATGATTTAAATATTATGTGTGTGAATAGAATAGGAATATGTGTTTACCTTGCGTGACATAAATGAATGGATTAGTAAAGATATTCTAAGAGCTGTTTGGTATAGGAATATATCGAATGACTTAAAGAATATAATGTTAGATTTGGAAAAATACTAAGAATCGGAGAAGTTCATGTCATGGTAATGAGGCAATGATAAGGCTGTAGCATATTTAATACAGAGCATGGGTGGAATCGAGAGGTCAAGTCTATTTCTCTTCTTATTATCAGTTGTTTTATCATTTCTGTCTGAAATTTCACCTCGCTTCGTAGTAATATTCTCATAGTTTTGGTTTCCATCTGTTTTTATTAAATTGTTACTTCCTGTTTAATTTCCCTTGTGTTGCTCTCTTAAACAAAATTGATTGTCGGCGTGATTTAAAAAGTGCGATCCCTGTGGATTCGATCTCGGAATATTTCCGTATTACTTGTCGACTACGCACTTGCGTGATATTTAATTGTGTTGCAACATATTATCACACAACAAGTTTTGGCGCCGCTGTCGGGATCGCCAATTATAAATTACGTTGATATTACAATTTTGTGTTTATTTGTTATTAGTGGTTAACTCTGATTGTTTTCTTTTGCGTGAAACAGGGCTCCTGGATTGTGGTATATGCGTAAAGCCAAAGCGCAGGTATTATACCCGTTAGATCCAGAGATTGAATGCACTTTTCTTGAGGAAGGCGACGTCAAAACGTCCGTAGAGCGCAAGCCAAAATGGCCGCACCTGGAGGTAACGGAGGAAATGCCATAGTCATTGCTGATGACAGGGAGATGGGTATACGTGACTACGCTAACCCCAGATTTAATGAGTTAAATCCGGGAATTACCGAGGTGCAAGCAAACCAGTTCGAGCTGAAGCCGGTCATGTTCCAAATGCTCCAAATAGTGGGGCAGTTCAGCGGGCAAGCCACATAGGATCCACATCTTCATCTTCGATCTTTCTTGGAGGTCAGTGACTCGTTCAAGTTACTTGGTGTCTCGGCCGAAGCACTGAGACTTCGGTTGTTTCCTTTTTCGCTACGAGATCGTGCAAAAGCATGGCTAAATGGTCTTCCATCAGATTCTATCACTTCGTGGAACAAGCTTGGAGAAATTTTTTTAATGAAGTACTTCCCACCTACAAAGAATGCAAGATTCCGAAATGACATCATGTCGTTCCAGCAGAATGATGATGAGTCAGTGTGCGAGGCATGGGAACGTTATAAGGAAATGCTACGGAAATGTCCTCACCATGGCATTCCGCACTGCATTCAACTTGAGACTTTCTATAATGGGCTAAACGCGTCCACACGCTTGGTGCTCGATGCCTCCACAAATGGAGCTATTCTCTCTAAATCCTACAATGAGGCATATGAGAATTGGAAAGGATTGCAAATAACAATTGCCAATGGTCCAATTCTCGTGTTCCAATGGGGAAGAAATCTGTTGCTGGTGTTTTGGAGGTTGATGCCTTGACGGCATTAACTGCTCAAGTGGCGTCCATGAGCAACATGTTAAAAGGCTTGCAAGTAGCCAATTCAGTTGTTCAACCGACCAGTGTTCCAGTGGTCGCACCCACAATGCAAGTGAACGAAGTGTCATGCGTTTATTGTGGGGAAGGGCATACTTTTGATAGTTGCCCATCAAACCCAGCTTCGGTGTGTTACATGGGAAATCAGAATGGCCAAAGGAATAATCCTTACTCACAAACATACAATCTGGGGTGGCGACAACATCCTAATTTCTCGTGGGGAGGCCAAGGGTCTGGAACAAGTGGTGGAGGAAATTTTGAGAAAATACGCACGTAAAAAATTTCCAACCGAGCAAAGAATAGAGCCACTACGCAGCCCAAATCTATTGAAACTTTGATGAAGGAGTATATGGCTAAGACCGATGCCTAATACAAGGGCAGTCCACTTCGCTAAGGAATTTGGAGATCCAGATCGGACAACTAGCTAACGAGATGAGAAATCGACCACTTGGTAATCTGCCAAGTGACACTGAAAATCCTCGGAAAGATAAAGAACATGTCAATGCTGTCACTCTGAGAAGTGGGAAGCAGATGCAAGAAACAGAGTTGCCAAACAAAGAAGAGAAGGCAGAGTCCTCGAACACAAAAAGCAAGGTGGAAGCACCGAAGCAATCCCTTAATGCTGAGAAGCTTGTCGAAGTGAATCCATTGCCGAAGCAACTGGAGGAGGTAGTTTATCGTCCACCACCACCTTTCCCCGAAAGGTTGAAAAAGAAACAAGAAGATACTCAGTTTCGAAGATTTCTAGATGTCTTAAAGCAACTGCACATTAATAACCCATTGGTGGAAGCTTTGGAACAGATGCCGAACTATGTGAAGTTCTTAAAAGACATCCTGACAAATAAGAGACGTCTGGGCGAGTTTGAAATAGTGGCACTGACCGAGAGCAGTAGTACCATGTTAAAGAGCAAAATTTCACCCAAATTGAAAGATCCAGGGAGCTTTACAATTCCATGCTCAATTGGAGGACGCGACGCGTTGGTCGTGTTTCTATGTGATTTGGGAGCAAGTATAAATTTAATGCCACTCACAATATTCGTGAAGCTAGGGATAGGAGAAGCTAGACCTACGACAGTGATCTTGTAGTTGGCAGATAGATCGATGGCTCATCCTGAAGGAAAAATTGAAGATGTGCTAGTAAAAGTGGATACATTCATCTTTCCCGCAGATTTTATCATTCTGGATTATGAAGCAGATCACGAGGTGCCTATTATCTTGGGACGTCCTTTCCTTGCAACTGGAAGGACTTTGATTGATGTCCAAAAATGTGAACTCACAATGAGGGTAAATGATCAGAAGGTTACTTTTAATGTATTCAATGCTATGAAGTACCCTGACGAAGTGGAGGAATGCTCGGTAATTCAAGTACTTGAGCAGGTCATCGCGGATACAATGCTGGAACACTCGTCTCAGTTCGAAGACAGTGATAATGAATATGCCGATCTCATGGAGTTAGAGCAAGGCAAGGCTCCTCAAAGATCCCTCTAACGAGATCCGCCAAGTGCCACCTCGATCGGCCGAGCCCGAGTCATGGGACTCGCAGATCGGTCTGTCCAGGTATCCAAACCTTCAATAGACGAACCTCCAATACTTAGTCTGAAAACACTGCCCAACCACCTGAAATATGCTTATCTAGGCGATGGAAAAACTCTTCCAGTAATCATTTCAGCTGCTCTCGAGCGCGACAAGGAAGAATCCCTGTTACAGGTGCTGCGCAAGTACAAGAGAGCTATTGGATGGTCAATTGTCGATATCAAATGGATCAGTCCTTCTCTGTGTATGCACAAGATATTGTTGGAAGATTGCCACAGCACTATCATAGAGCACCAGCGCCGTCTTAATCCAGCAATGAAAGAGGTGTTGAAGAAGGAAGTTATTAAATGGCTGGATGCTGGAATCATTTATCCGATCTCAGATAGTTCTTGGGTGAGCCCGGTGCAGTGCGTTCCTAAAAAAGGAGGGGTTACGGTGATTTCTAATGATCGGCAAGAGCTGATTCCAACTTGGGTGATAACGGGATGACGTGTTTGTGTGGATTACAGGAAATTGAACACAACTACTAGGAAAGACCATTTTCCTCTGCCATTCATGGATCAAATGCTTGACAAACTCGCTGGCAAGGAGTTTTTCTGTTTCCTAGATGGGTATTCTGGTTATCATCGATTGCCATTGCACCGATGATCAACACAAAACCACCTTCACCGTCCATATGGCACTTTGCTTTGAGAAGGATGCCTTTTGACTCTATAATGCCCTCGCGACGCTCCAAAGATTGCATGATGGCCATATTTTTGGATATGGTGGAGAAGTCAGTAGAAATCTTCATGGATGATTTCTCCGTATTTGGGGATACTTTTGGAGTATGCCTAAATAACTTGGGGAAGGTCCTGGAGCGTTGCGAGGCGACACACTTGGTCTTAAATTTGGAAAAATGCCACTTCATGGTGCAAGAGGGCATCGTGCTAGGCCATCACATATCCAAGAAAGGGATCGAAGTGGACAGAGCCAAGATCGAAGTGATAGATAAAATTCCACCCCCCACTACTGTTAAGGGTATGCGTAGTTTCTTGGGACATGCAGGATTTTACAGAAGGTTTATAAAGGATTTTTCAAAAATTTCTAAGCCACTGTGTGCCTAAATCGGCGAGTCTAGAAATTCATTTCGGCCAATTGAACCTTCTCAAACTTGCTGGAGAAAAATAGCCACTTCGAGTTTACTCCGGAATGTCTGGAAGCGTTTGACGTTTTGAAACAAGCTATAGTGACAGCTCCAGTGATCATTGGTTCGAACTGGTCATTACCTTTCGAGGTAATGTGCGACGCAAGTGATTTCGCCGTGGGGGCCGTGCTGGGCCAATGAAAGGAGAAGATATTCCACTGCATCTATTATGCTAGCAAAACGTTGGTGGAAGCTCAAATCAATTACATCACTACGGAGAAGGAGCTACTAGCAGTGGTATTCGCATGTGAAAAGTTTAGAGCCTACCTCGTAGGTTCGTGGGTGATTGTTTACACAGATCACGCGGCCATCAGGTATCTTGTCGCCAAGAAAGATGCCAAGCCACGATTAATTCGGTGGATCTTGCTTCTGCAAGAATTTGATTTGGAGAATAGAGACAGGAAGGGAACTGAGAATCAAGTGGCTGATCATTTATCCCGATTGCCAAGCTGAAGGTGAAGAAACTCATGTCCAAATTCAGGATGCATTTCCTGATGAACAATTGATGAGCATGCACCACTATAGCACACCCTGGTATGCAGATTTTGTCAACTTCTTGGTCAATGGAGTGTTGCCTCCTGACTTCTCATACCAACAGAGGAAAAGATTCTTCTCCGAAGTCAACCATTACTTTTGGGATGAACCATTCTTATATAAGCACTGTGCTGACGGGTTGATGAGGCACTGCATTCCGCATGAGGAAATGGAATCAATTCTAGAAGGATGTCACGCCACCCCATATGGTGGTCACTTTGCAGGACAAAGAACAGCGGCTAAGGTACTCCAATCAGGTTATTTTTGGCCGTCTTGTTTAAAGATGCTCATGCCTTTGTGCATAAATGTGATCGATGTCAAACACTTGGAAATATGTCTTCTCGGAATGAGATGCCAACGAACTTTATCTTAGAAATTGAGCTCTTTGATGTTTGGGGCCTCGATTTTATGGGTCCTTTTCTGCCCTCATACGGCAACCTCTACATCCTGGTGGCGGTTGATTACGTATCTAAATGGGTGGAGGCCGTGGAAAGCTCGACTAATGATGCGAAAGTTGTAGTTAAGTTCTTGCAAAAGAACATATTTACACGATTCGGCACTCGTCGTGCGATCATTAGTGACGAAGGAACTCATTTTGTCAACAAGGCAGTGAGTGTTGTCCTAGCAAAGTATAACGTTCGACATAAGATCGCTACGGTATATCATCCTCAAACGAATGGCCAAGCGGAACTCTCCAATAGAGAAATAAAAGGTATACTGGAGAAGGTGGTGAACCCAGGTCGAAAGGATTGGCCCAAACGCTTGGATGATGCAGTGTGGGCCTACAGAACAACTTTCAAAACACTTTTAGGGATGTCACCTTATCGGTTGGTCTATGGCAAAGCTTGTCATCTCCCACTGGAACTTGAGCATCGAGCCTATTGGGCGATAAAGAAACTGAATTTTGAGCATAAAGCTGCTGGAGAGGCTCGTTTGCTGCAACTAAGTGAAATGGATGAATTCTGATGGTTTGCTTATGAGAATGTGAAATTGTACAAATAAAAATCCAAGAGATGGCATGATAAAAATGTTGGATTTGTATACTGAAAGCAGTTTGGTTGAGCTTGTATACAATGTTTCCTGTTACCACTATTACAATCTCCTATCTGAATTGAATACTTGATTGCATATATCGTGTCCCCTTATCTCATAAATAAGTTAGATCATATGTGAAAATGATGTGTAGAAGATCACGTAAGTGGATTTGTATGATTGGTTGCTTAATGAGATATAAAAGTTTCATTGCATATATCTGTCCCCTTACCGAGACAACTTGAGGACGAGTTGCTTTCGAGATATAAAAAGTTTCACGCGATGTATAGATAAGAAGTGACTTGACTTGGTTGCTTGTCTATGCCGGCACGCGTCTCGACGTATTGAAGGATCACGATGAGATGTGTTCTTCTATCCGACCGTCGTGAAGAACCAAGATCTCGGTGATTTACGATGATCTAAACCTCGATAAGGTATTAGATGAGTATGAGTTCGACCATCACTTTGACTTGTTATGGGTGAGGGTTATATGTTCTAACCCAAGATTCTCCGCATCTTGGGTGGTGGCGGTGCTTGTATGTCACGCTAGTTATCTCAGACGAGTCACCAGATCCGTTTAGGACGATGACGCCCCTTAAGGAGCTCAAAAGGTTTATTGTACTAAACCCCGCAGTTGAGTTAGCTCAAGTACAATAATAAGGTCGAGTGGTACTACTTATGAATTAAAGTTATTAATTATTTTAAGCAATGTAATGCTATAAATAATTAATGGACCTTCGATATCTTAAATACGGGATTCAGAATGTCTAAGTGCAAGCACGACTCACCTTCGCAATAAAGGGTAAGTCAAGATTTATTCTCTAGTGGCATGAATAAATGTTTATAAATTAATTTATGTTCGGGTGAACATAAGATAATTAATTTATTTGAGGCCCATCTTTATTCCTTGCATTTGATCCTCGGGTCGGCCCATCCAGTGCCCTTTAGCTTGAGAAAATCGGTCCCCATGTTGCTCTCTATAGCAAGATTTTATTCTCTTTATCCTATAAGGATATTATTATATTTATGGGATATGCATGGATCCTTTCCTTATGGGATTATGGTAATGCATTATAAATGTATGGTAAGAGATAAAGTCTAGGTTAATGCTCATTATTACACAAGAAATTTTCGTCCCCTCCTAGTGCAAGAGAGGCTCTGAGAGAAAATTGTGCCAAGAGCATTGGGTGATTTTTCCAAGCATTCTCCATAGATCGCCCTCACTCGACGCTGGAGATTGGGCATCCGGATACACCCGTAAGGTCAAAGCACGAGTCCGATCCGCTCGATCCGTTCATCTCGTTTGACCGACCTCTACAGATCCAAAGGTAAACACGAGAAAACCCCTACGTGTTGCAATTAATTAAATAGACGCATGCTAGGATTATAATCAATGTATGGTGAATTAAATATCCAAGATAGATCCTCGGGGCGAGGGCTAGACATATGTCATTCCTACAATCGGTATCAGAGCGAGGTTCAGAATCTTGGCTCTGTTGGATTAATTCACGTTTGATTATTACGTGCGCTTTATTAATTGTGGATCTTTCGTTCATCGTGGCTCGTTTTTGTTTTTGTTGGGTTTTTGTTTTTCACCACGAGAAAATCCGTGGTTAGATTAGATTTTTTCATGTAAATCTTATCTGTAAAAGAAGAACGAAGACGAAAGCACGAAAGACGAGACGATGGGGAAAAATAGGGCTCGCGGGTGTCCCCTGGACGGTTTCTCACGAGCGAGCCTCGCGGTCGCGAGGGCGATCGCGAGGGGCACGGGCGACGGGCGCGATTCGCGACGAGACCCCTCGGCGCTTATGCGAAACTCGCGGTCGCGAGGACGACCACAAGGCGTGTTTCAAGCAATGACGCGAACGATCAGCGACGCAACGAGGTGCGCGAGTTTATCGCGCGGGAGCCTCTCGGCGCGCGGCGAGCGGCGCAGAGCCTCGTAGCGCTTGCAAGCAGCGCGCGGCGGCAGCAGCGCGCAGATCGGTGCGCATCGGCGCCCGGAAGTTGGCGCAGACAAGCGCCGACGGGCTCGACAGCGATCGAGCAACGCGCGAACGCACGCGCTGGAAGCTCGGCGACGCCGGCAGCCGCCAACGGCAGCGCGAGACGCAGCAGACGCCAGACGCCTTCGGTAGGCAGCGCAGCGATCTCGGCTCGCGCCGACAGGCGAGTCCCCGGCGGCGGCGGCTCGGCAAGAGCGCGGCGCTGGGTCGCTGCAGCGCGAACGAGGCGGTGGCAAGAAAGTCGGGCGACGATGGGCTTTCGCTCAGCGCTGCCCAAGATTTTTTAACGACCCGCCCGCACCCGATTTTCGTGCCCGCACCCGCTTTTTCGGCCCGATTCCAAATTTTTTCCGATCCGCCTGCTCCACCGATCCGCCCAAATCCATTTGTTGAATCCGGTCCGTGCGCGTGCACGCGAGGCGTGTCAAGTTTAAATTCGACTTTGCATTTCTATGTAATAGATTAGGCAAGAAAGTGCAGGTTTCACGAGTGGGCCACGATGAACGTTTTTATTTTATTTTTATCGTTCATTGCATGTCGTGGATGTTTACTTTATGCATTAGCATGCTATATATGTTTAAATTACGTTGATAAACCTTTAAGTGTTTTACGTAATTGGATGCGCATAGTAAGCATGCTAGGTTTATCGCGTTTATCAAGCATATTTTAGAATTACTGCGAGCATGTTTTACATGTCGAGTTCTATGACAAGCATGCTAGATTACGTGATCTCGCATGGACAAACCTTTTGAATAAAAAGACTAAGCAAGCAACCCGACAAATTAATTTTTTCAAATTAAAATGTCAAGACCTCCACTTTTTGATCTCTAAACAAAGTGAGACGCACTGTGAGTAAATGTCCACCCGCGTGGCTTGCTTGCACTGTTTATCATAAGTTTGTTAGATGAGATTTCTAAATAAAACATTTTAAATCTATTGAGAAGTGGGAGTTTCATGTAAACGCCCACACGCGTGGCTTGCATGTGCGATTTTCATAAGTTCTCTAGAGATAGATATAAACGAGATAACAAAAGAATTTGAATTGGAAGCGGTATGGTCCGAGTGAGTATGCCAATTCTAAGAATTCATTTTCGTCGTTAAAATTGTGGTCATTGCTTAGACATCACCTCAAGTACAACTTCCCGCGAAGTCCCTTCTTGCGATAGTGATGTGGTCTAGTAAGGTCCAATCGTTAATTTCATTTGTCATAAGGATAAGTTGACATGGATTGAAATTAAACGACTAAAAGGTATATTTTAGTCCGGTCGGGGGTTCATGTAACGCCCACACGCGCTGCTTGCATGTGGAATTCCTTGGGCGATTGGAGGTTTCAATCAATATTGTTTTATCAAAAGGTTACAATATTATTGTTACGAATTATATGCGATCGTATGCTTATGTGTTTACATTATCGTTTCAGATATGTCTCTTACACCGATTATCAATATGCTCGCACAAAATCCGCTATCCGGTCCAAATTTTATCGAGTGGAAACGAAACATGGAATATGTTCTTATCGCTGAAGAACACATGTTTGTTCTCACTACTCCTAAACCCGATGCCCTTACTGACGCATCGACTAATGAGCAGCGAGAGTCAAGCAGACTTTGGAATAAGTCAAACAATATGGCTAAATGCTATATGATGACTACGATGTCCAAAGGCTTGCAGCTGCAGCATCAGTCGATGGTAGACGCGACTGATATTTGGTCAAGTCTCGAGTAAGTTTGGGCAGTCGGATCGGACAGTCCGCTTCCACACAATGAGAGAAATCTTGGCGTGTAAGATGGAAGAAGGAAGTTCGGTCCATGAACATGTCTCCCACATGACTCATCTCATGGATAGTCTTGATCAGTTGGGAGGAGGTATTGACGGCGAAGCCAAGGTCGATATCATCCTCAATACACTGCCCAAGTCTTTTGAGAACTTTCACGTGAATGCGATCATGAGCAAGACCGAGTTTACACTTAGTCAGTTGCTTAATGATCTCGTTGCTGCGGAAGGAGTTATGGGAAAAGGAGCACATGCTCTTGCTACCACATCTAAGGGCCCAAAATTTTCGTTGCAAAATGGAAAAAGAAAAAGGGGTACCAAAGGTGGAAGAGGCAAGGGAAATAGTGGGAGTAATGGGAGCAAGAACATGGTTGCCACCGGAGGCTTGAAGAAGCCAAAGGAGAAGGGTAAGTGCTTCAAGTGCGGTAAGACTGGGCATTGGAAGGCCAAGTGCCCTATGCTCAAGGCTCAAGGTACGCCGTTTGCTTTAGTAACGGAAACATGTTTAGCGACTTGTTCTACCCATTCTTGGGTAGTAGATACGGGCGCAACTGATCATGTTTGTTACACCTTGCAGGGGTTCCTGCGGACAAGGGAGCTGTTTGATGGCGAGATAACGATTCCATGGGCAACGCGCGAAAGTCGAGGCGCTTGCGTTGGAGATGTTTCTTTATGTTTTGGGACAACAATTTTAGTTTTGAAAGATGTTTTATATGTGCGGATTTTGGCGGAACCTTGTTTCTGCTTTCAAATTATTTACTCATGGATATTCTGTTATTTTTGATAGTGGTGTTTCTATCATAAGAAATGACGGTTATCTCGTGTTGGCACTTTATATAATTCGCTTTATACTATTTCTCGCAAAACATAATACCTATAACTATGTTGCATCTTCATCAAACCCTAAAAATAGAAAGTTTTCTTCAGAAGATGACACCACTTTTCTCCGGCATCTTAGACTAGGTCACATCAATCTAAATAGGATCCAAAGACCGCTAAGAATGGGCGTTGGGTAATCTCACTGCCACTCGCTCCCGCCTACTAATCCTGTATAGAAGGTAAAATGTCGACTGCACCCTTCAAAGCGAAGGGTTATAGAGCCAAAGAAATGTTGGAGTTAGTCCATTTCGACTGTGTGGACCGATGTCCACACAAGCTCGTGGAGGGTACAGTATTTTGTCACTTTCATTGACGACACTAAGGTACGGATACTTACACCGCTTCACCGCAGTCTCGAATGCTTTGAGAAATTCAAAGAGTTTAAGGCGGAAGTGGAGAAGCTAGGTAAGAGTATCAAGTCATGCGGTCGATCGCGGTGGCTAATACCTCAAGAACGAGTTTATGGACTATCTAGTGAAGTGTGGGATTACATCCCAACAGATTTCATCGGGCACACCACAAAGAAAATGGTGTGTCGAGCCAAGAATAGGACTCTTTAGAAATGGTTAGATCAAGGACGAGTTATGCAACATCGCCTATTTCGTTTCGGGGTATGCCTTAGAAACCATGCATACTTGCTAAATCTAGTACCATCCAAGTCATCGAAAAGACCCCTTCGAGTTGTGGTTTGGGCGAAGCCCGCTTTAAGCCACATATGATATGGGGCGATCCAAGACACGGCCGAACAAGAAAGCTCGACAAGTTGGAGGCTAGATCCGACGCAAGGTCGTTTATTGGCTATCCTAGAGGAACGAAAGGTGGTTTATTCTATAGTCCCAAGGATCGAAGGTCATTATTAGCACTAATGCTCGATTCTTAGAAGAGGACTATATGAAAAATCATAAGTCCAAAGTTGAAATCATTCTTCAAGAATTAGAAGATGATCGATTCCACCACCGACAGGCCAAAGGTACGAGATGTCGAGTCTAGTGGGAGGATCGACACCAGATACTTCAAGAAATTAAAGTGGGTCGAGTTCCATTTGGAGATACCGACCGCATAAGTGGTACCTACACGAGAAGTTGTGCAAGTTAGAGAACCACAAGTTTCTCGCACCCACCGTTGTTATTGTGCTGTAGCGCCTCGTCAGAGTGGGAGGTTGTTCGTCAACCCGAGCGATTTATGTTCGTGGGTGAATCTTGGATTTAGTCCCGTGAAACGAACAGCAATAATCGACCCATGGACATACAAGGAGGCGATACAAGATATTGATGCAAGATCATGGCACACCGCTACGGACTTAGAAATGGAGTCCATAACGGCTATGGATGTATATGAAAGACACCTCTACCGGATGGCAAGGAAGCCATAGGTAGTTAGTGGATATACAAGAGAAGAGAGATTCCGATGGAGAGGTTTCGCTTTAAAGCCGTGCTTGTGGCGAAAGGGTACACTCAGATTGAGGGCTTCGATTTCGACGAGACCTTTTCGCTGTAGCAATGCTCAAGTCCATCGTAATTCTTCCGCCATAGCAGCCCACTCAACCTAGAGGTTTGGCAATGGATGTTAAAACCGCTTTTCTAAACGGTTACCTTGAGGAAGGTAGAGACATCTATATGCAAAGAACTCAAGGTTATGTGGTAAAGGGTGAAGAGCATCTAGTATGGAAGCTTAAGAAGTCCATTTATGGACTTAAGCGTGCCTCCCGATCATGGAACTTACGCTTTGACGAGGTGGTAAAGTCCCATGGTTTTACCCAGTTGCCTAGCGAGAGTTGTGTGTATCGGTTAGATGTCAACGGTGATGTGGTATTTCTTGCACTTTATGTAGATGACATTCTTCTAGTTGGCAACAACGTGAAGTCGTTATCGTACGTAAAGAGTTGGTTATCCGATCGCTTCAAATGAAAGACTTAGGAGATGCAGCACATTCTTGGGATCAAGGTTTACCGAGATCGCAAGAAGAAAATGTTGAGCTTATCTCAGCGCCTTACATTGATACCGTGATTACTGCTTTAGTATGCGCACCGCCAAGAAAGGATTGCTACCTTCGCACATGGCGTTCCTTTATTCAAGACGCACGATCACCTATGACCGCAAAGGAGATAGAGGAAATGAGACAAGTTCCTTACGCTCCGCCGTAGGAAGTCTCATGTACGCAATGCTATGCACGAGGCCCGATATCCGCTATGCGGTAGGCATAGTAGCTAGATATCGCCTAACCTCGACAAGCTCATTGGATCGCGAAGAAGCATATACTCAAGCACCGAAAAGGACTCGAGATTATAGGCTAGTTTACCATGCAGATAGTCTAATGCCTTTGGGTTATATGACTGGATTTCCAAGCCGACCGTGATGAGAAAAAGTCAACCTGGGCTATGTGTTTACCTTGGGAGGTGGAGCCGATCTCAGCGGAGTGCAAAGCAACGATGCATTGCGGACTCAACCATGGAAGCCGAATATGTAGCCGCCTGGAGGCTTCTAAGGAGGTCAGATGGTTCAAGAACCACCACGGATCTAGATGTGGTACCGGTTTGCCCAAGAGTATCATAGTTTCATCGTGATAACTCGGTGCGATGGCAAACTCGAAGGAACCACGGACCCACAAGGCGCACCAAACACATAGAGAGAAAGTACCATGTCATACGAGAAATCGTTAGACGAGGTGACGGTTGATTGAAAAGATTGATACGACGGAAAATCTAGCGGATCCATTCACGAAGAGCCTACCGCAAAAGTCTACGATGGACACGTTAGAGGACTTGGTTTATGGACGATGGCACCCACTTAGAAAGGAAACTTTGTATAAGTGGGAGAAGCAAAGTGATGGTTGTATGTAATAGCTAGTAGAGAGACACATTGTATACTAAAAGTTTGCTTTAGTATAAGTGGGACATTGTTGGATTTGTATCTTGAAAGCGGTTTGGTTGAGCTTGTATACAATGTTTCGTTACCACTATTACAATCTCCTATCCGAATTGAATACTTGATTGCATATATCGTGTCCCCTTATCTCATAAATAAGTTAGATCATACAAAGGTGTAGAAGATCACGTAAGTCCGTATGATTGGTTGCTTAATGAGATATAAAAGTTTCACACCGAGACAACTTGAGGACGAGTTGTCGGTATAGGCCATGTATAGATAAGAAGTGACTCGACTTGGTTGCTTGTCTATGCCGGTACGCCTCGACGTATTGAAGGATCACGATGAGATGTGTTCTTCTATTCGACCGTCGTGAAGAACCAAGATCTCGTGACTTACGATGATCTAAACCTCGATAAGGTATTAGGTGAGTATGAGTTGTCGACCATCACTTTGACTTGTTATGGGTGAGGGTTATATGTTCTAACCCAAGATTTTCCGATCTTGGGTGGTGGCGTCTTGTATGTCACGCTAGTTATCTCAGACGAGTCACCGTATCCGTTAGGATGATGACGCCCCTTAAGGAGCTCAAAAGGTTTATTGTACTAAACCCCGCAGTTGAGATAGCTCAAGTACAATAATAAGGTTGAGTGGTACTACTAATGAATTAAAGCTATTAATTATTTTAAGCAATGTAATGCTATAAATAATTAATCGACGCTCGATATCTTAAATATGTGGATTCAGAATGTCTAAGTGCAAGCCCGACTCACCTTCGGCAATAAAGGGTAAGTCAAGATTTATTCTCTAGTGGCATGAATAAATGTTTATAAATTAATTTATGTTCGGGTCAACATAAGATAATTAATTTATTTGATGCCCATCTTTATTCCTTGCATTTGATCCTGGCCGGCCCATCCAGCCCTTTAGCTTGAGAAAATCGGTCCCCATGTTTATCTCTATAGCAAGATTTTATTCTCTTTATCCTATAAGGATATTATTATATTTATGGGATATGCATGGATCATTTCCTTATGGGATTATGGTAATGCATTATAAATATATGGTAAGAGATAAAGTCTAGGTTAATGCTCATTATTACACAAGAAATTTTCGCCCCTCCTAGTGCAAGAGAGAATTTTCAAAATTATGCCAAGAGCATTGATGATTTTTCCAAGCATTCTCCATAGATCGCCCTCACCGACGTTGAGATTGGGCAACCGGATACGACCCGAAGGTCAAAGCACGAGTCCGATCCGTTCGATCCGCTCATCTCGCTTGACCGACCCCTACAGATCCAAAGGTAAACACGAGATAACCCCTACACGTAGCAATTAATTAAATAGACGATGCTAGGATTATAATCAATGTATGGTGAATTAAATATCCAAGATAGATCCTCGGGCGACGCCCGCCTGCGTTGCGGCGTTTCCGGCCAACTCCGCCACCACCCTTCCGCACGCCATCGCCAGCGCCGCCACTTAGCAAGACGTTTCAAGTCCGCCACCGCAGCTACCGCCTCCTCCATCCGGCTGCGGCCACAAGGCCACACGCCTCCCGCATTCTCCGCCCCGGCCGCGCGCACGCCTGTCCGCGCCACACTTACGCCGGCAGCGCCTCGCCAGCTCATTACCTCAGGCTCGTTGGCCTCCAACCAAGCGCCGCTGCTCAATGCGTAACTCTTCACCCAAATGAGCGCTCATTGTGATCCAATAGCTCATATTGAAGCAGTATCGTATTTTGAGCGTCGCTCATTTTGAACGCGGCTCACTTTCATTTAATATAAATATACGCGCTTAGGGTTGAGTGAAGGTCCGCTGCTTTTTCTCGAGTTTTGGTTTTCTCTCGTGCAGCCGCGGTGCCTGTTCTTCGACATTCATGAGGATCTTCACCACTTTGACAATGATACAATTTAGTTTTCAATTCGATCAATAATTTGTTTATTAATTTATGCTTTGATTATCGGCTCTTCTTTAATCAATTTCATAGTGTTTTGTTTGATGGTTTCGTAGGATTCAATTTCATCAAGTGACAATGAAGTGTTCTCGTGTTTCTATCAATTTACATTGCTTAATGATTTCGATTCGCTTTTAATCTCGCTCTTGTTGGTTGATCGATGTTTATTGTTCATTTACTTAGTAGACTTAGATTAGGGTCTCGACGAACCCTAAGAATAGGTTTGCTCCTCGCTTGTTTACCGCCGATTTATCGCCAGAGTTCAACTAGGGATCGACAACCCCTAGTTTAGATTTATCGCTTATTAGTATAGCTCTGGATCGACAACCCGCCCAGGATCGCTGCTTTTATTTCTCGTATTTCTATTCCAAGATGTTTCAAACCCATGTTGGCATTAGAATGTTTAGTTTTAATCGTCAGGTACGTGTATGATACGAACAATCGCCTGTTAAGTTTTTCTTGAGAGACGACTGTGTTAACTTACCACGCCACGATTACCTCGCATTTACTGCGCAGTAATTTGAGTGTGTTTTAGCTCGATCAATTTCGCACCGCTGTTTGAGGAAAACTTTAGGCGATTATTTGTGTTGTTTGTTTTCCGTGTTTCTTTTCTTTCCGCTTCGTTATTTCTCCCCGTGCGTGTAATTTTGTGTTTTGTTGTTGGTATCCGCTAATGCGTGGTTATCAATAGTAACGATTATGGTCAACCCTACGTGAGTAAAGTTCGTCAGATGGGTAAATTCTTCTTTCAAGAATGAGCCCAATTCGACTTTTCCGGCGGATGTCCGCTGTGGTACGAGCCACAAGCATATGATCCTTATCGATCCACAAGAACAACAATGCCTCAAAGGCCGATTTGGGATATTGGGATCCACAGCAGAAGAAGCACCGCCCATAACTCCGACCGGAAAATTGGAATCCACCGTATTTTGAGGATCGCTTCCAATCCCTCATCGATCAACCGCCTCCGCAGCACTATGAGGATCAATCCTACAATGCCCACCGAGCAATCACCTCGGCACTATTATCCACACCACCGCCCAAAACCTTTTGCAATCATACCCGCAGCACCCACCTCCACCTCAAATGCCACTGACGGATGCCGGATACACCAAAATCAAAGCGCCACAAGAGAAATTAGAAATGATGATCGAGAAGTTGGACGAGTTGTCGCAACAAGATGCAATGTGAGCCTCAAGCTCACCCTATGAGGCTCAAAGCACCACCGACCATCGAGTTCACCATTGGACGATAGAGACACAACTCTTGAGCATTTAGAGGCACAACGGACCGATTGCGGCAAGTATGTCGAGTATCAACGCAACACAATGAGGGAACTTCCAAACCAATCAGGTCAAAGTCCAGCGGTCATCATTCTGAAAGTGATCCAATAGTTGAAAATTGGGTGGAAGAGACATCGTGATGAGCCGCCGCATCCTGCGGGTGAAAAAAGAGTATGTGGATCGAATCACACCTTCCCGCACCAACCCGATCAAGCTCGATGGTCACCACTCTTGAAGTGACCCAATTGTTGAAGATGGGCGGAGAGACACCGAGGGAGCCGATGCGGCCGGATGAGGTGGAAAGTGAGAACGAGTGGGCACATGTGGACGAGAAGCATAATCGAGCCCCACGACGTTTTTACGAGAACGGATAACAGGAAGAGTGGGCAAATCACAGCAGATATCATTCCAACACTCACTGAGGTGAAAGAGTTATCCAAACACGTGAAGGAGGACGAAGAGGGATGAAGCAAAGCAGGCACTCGAAGTTGATGACATGCCAAAGCCCACTCGAAGCGATCGACACCGCCTCAACAATGGAGATACTGGGTCCCGCAGGAGGATATAATGATAACAAAGGTTGAGGTAACTTCAATAATTTATCAACATCCTAATTCACCAAAGTATCGTGCTTTGGGAATTATAGTTATCTATTTTCTTTGGAGAATAGGATGTTTGACTTGAGCTTAAATGATTCGCTTTTTTGCTTTCTTTACCGCCCTTTGTGCATATATGGTTTATACCGATGCTTTGGTCGAGATGGTATTCTGCGGTGAAAGACTATGGATAATCCGTTGTTTATCGAACACGCCGCGCTCACGACGCAATCGAGTACTACGGGAGTTTACCCACGGTTTTTTGTTCGTTTTCCTTTCTTTCTTTTGTTTGTTTTCGTGTTTTCTTTGATCTATCTGTTGTTGTCGAGTTTGTTTTGCTTCGTGATCCGGAAAGTTGTCGCACTTAGACGAAACGAAGTGGTGCTCCAACT